>JBCFYV010002255.1:34101299-34686299 GCA_039000515.1 Timema cristinae
CTTCCACCAGATCAGTGACACTTGTGCAACCAGCTGCTCTCAAGATGAAGGACTATATACACCAGCTCTGCAAGGACCCGTGAGACCTGGCGAACTCCTGTTTGCTGCAATTGCAACAGCAGATGAGTTTGTATGGCTCAGCAAAGTCAAGATCGCTGTTGAAACGTCGACCATGAATGGTTGGATATCGTGGTCTGCCTACCATGCTGATGTGCACCAAACTGTTATCCCACCTCCAGTTATCAACACACTATTGCCTCTCTTTACAGATAACGTGCACTCAGTGGCGATGATAAGGCACTCCATGGACATCATGAAGAAAACTATTAAGCTCTTGAAACCTGGTCAAATTCCCATCCTGGCGGCTGACTTTATTTAAATTGCTGGGAGACTAATTAATTATTAAAGTTATAACTTTTTGGTAATTTACTGTGTTTTCTATCTCATTGAATCCATAGGCCTGTGGGGGTCAGGTAATGTTGTCCAAAAGCCTGTGTGTTGGTGGCACAGATTTAACTGATTTACTATGTGAAGTTTCAATTACTTGTTGACTGAATAGAGCAAACATTTCTGGTTGCAAATGTGTATTTTTAAAAACAGGTTTATTTAATTAGCATAGTTAATGAAGATATCAATTTTAGAGCTGTGTGTCCCGTCTGTTACAAAAAACATGAATAAATCTTATCTCATCAATGGAACAATCTATACATTTCAAACATAACAAAAGTTAAGTTTAGTAAAGGGGCTACCTAACCTAAAAATTTTGGTTAATTGCAGTAAATTAAAGATAACTTATTTAAGGTAGTAATTTTGTCCCGCCCTTTACATCATGTAGGCCTAATCAATGAAATGGTATAATAAAATCTGTATATTAAATAGTTTTTTTCAGGATTAAAAATGTGATAATGTCTTAAAGTGAGATTATGAATAAAGAGAGAAAAAATGCACATGCTAGAGAGAGAACAGGCAAAAACTTAAGGAAAATGAAGATGCTTGGAAAGAACATTTAATTTGCGATGCTGAGCAGAAAAAACAAAGTTGTGCAGTAGAAAAATATCATCTGCTAAGGAACATAAACAAACTAAAGGTCAAGAGGTTTAAAGAAACTGAAAGAAAGAAAAAATATTGACAGAAAAAGAAGAATGAATTGAAAAAATGTGAAAACTGTATAGAGTGAATTAGCATTGGTTCATATTCATGTAGACTGCCATTAGGTAAGGCAGTTAATAAGGTTAAAAAGGTTCTTCCTACAAGCTCAAGTAAGAAAAAGCTATAGTAAAGAAACTTATTTATGACACTTCCCAACTTATCTTCTGAGTTTTCTCCAAAGTACATAGAAAACCATGGAATGAACTCTCTGACGAGGTTAAAAGTAGGGTTAACATGTGTTTTAAGAAATGATACTAGCCGACAAGCCCCCGGAAAATTATATATAAAAAGTGTAAAGAATCCTGAGTCTGACATACATGAGTCAATTCAAAAACGTCATATGTTGACGACTATCAAAGAATCCTTTTTTTTTTAAATTTCAGAGTGAGTATCCTGAGTTGGAGATAAAACTTAGCAAGTTTTATGAGTTGCGGCCAACACATGTCCTTCCATCATAATAAATGCCACATATGTATGTGTATGTCAATATCATTCAATCTTTAATTTTATCAATGATTCTTTAAAAAAGAAAATTGTTCCAGCAAATGGAAAAAATCTATTAAAGAAATAATGTTGCAAGAATGAAAATGAAAAATGCATGGTTTGTCTTTGTTATGAATGTAAGGATGAAATTAAACTGTAGTTACCCTCTGAACCTGCAGATGATTTAAATAATGTATTATTGTGGAAACAGTGGGAAGCTGTGGATGGTAGGCTAAAAGTTGTGATAGTTGAAGGATCTATTGAGGATGCTATTAATGAGCTGCAGTACAAATTACCTAGCTTCAAGATGCATTGCTTTGTGAAACCTGTACAAGAAAGGAACTTTGAGTTTAAAAAAACCCAAGTGTTTCTGAAGAAGTAATTGTTTTACAAGTGTACTTGGCTGAAAATTATTCTTCTACAAGACAAGATGAGATTCAAAATGCGCAAATAACTATATTTACATGTGTTGTGTGGGTCAAGAAAATTAAGCTTACTTTTTCATTTGCTGTTGTTAGTGACAAAATGTCTCATGATAAGTATTCAGTTTGGATTTTTCTGAAAGAAATAATTCAACAATTAAAGATGAAATACAACTTTATCAAAGAAATATTTTTTTTATGGCTGCACCATGCAATTTAAGAACATATTTACTTTATCAAACTTGTGCCTGATTGAAGATGATTTTGTAATTCAAGGCGAGTGGAATTTTTTCGCTAAGTCACATGGAAAGGGCGCTGTTGATGAAGTTGGGGGCATAGTGAAGAGAATGGTTTGGCAAGATGTGAAAAGTACAAGACCCGTTCGAGCCGGAGTTGAAAAGATTAGAACCTTATTCTTTCAATCCAGCCTTTCACAGTTTTACGAACACTATTTTTAGAATTTTTTTTACAATCTAACATAATGCACCCTGGCAAGAAAAGTGACAACTCAAAAAATGGCGATTTTGAGTTAATAATGTAAGGAGATGCAGAAAGTTGCGTTTCACCTTCTGGAAAAAATGAGAGATCTGTAATTCAGTATCCGACCACTAGAGGGCAGATATGTCACTTTTCTCTTGAGCTGACTCGTTATTCATTTCACCAGGAACAGTGTCACAACAGAGTTGGTACAGTTAAGTTAGTGTAGTGGTCAAGAAAAACAACATATTTCAACTTGTGACAGTTTTCTTCAAACCGGTGAGAAAATTATCATTTTTACTTTGTCAATTTATAAAAAGTGTCACTTTTCTTGATCAACTTCATCTTTGAAAGTTAACTCTTTGCTCTCTTATTTTGAATTGTGTCACATTTCCTGATTAAATATTCCTCTTAACTAAACTATACACTGTTATGGCACCATACAAACTGCTCGACAAGCTATAAAAAAATATTTGGAAGGCTGGGTGGGTAAAGTGGCCGACACGACTTGGAACAACTGCTAGACAAGACCAAGTATAGGAGTACAAAGTGATAGACAACCAAGCGGTCGACACGAGAGAACAAATCTGTAAAAAGACCAACTCGTGAAAATATAGAGCAAAAATTCTTCGAGATCAAGGAAAAGCTTATATACTTCATCATCAAAACATAAAACAAAGATAAGAGAAAGGCCAATGCATCCACCTTATAGTGAAAAATGCAAACTACAATGCTCAACCAAAATAGAAGAAAGAAATTATTTGATTACTACTGGGCACTTGACAATCTGAGGTCACAACGAGAATTCATCTCCAGAAGCATGACAGAAGTTTGTAAATGCTTATCAGTATCAGGAAGTAGACGCCAATGTAATCATGCTTTCTATCTGGTAATTGATGGGAAAAATATACGTGTTTGCAAAACATTTTTTAAATTAACCCTAGACATCAATGACCGACCTATCAGGACAGTCTTGGAAAAAACCAAAGATGGTTTCCTCACACGAGACCTCCGAGGGAAACACGAAAGTAGATTAAAAAATAAAAGAGGGAGTTATCAATCACATCAATAAAATACCTAGAATTGAAAGTCATTATCTACGAGCGCAAACTAATAGAGTATATAGAAGGCGGAAAAACCCTTTCTGATCCATACCGGAACTATAAACAAGAGTGTATTGAAAATAGCGCTCCTTATGCAAATCTTACTATGTTCTCCCGAATTTTTAACCAAAATTTTAATATCTCTTTCTACACGCTGAAAAAGGATCAATGCGACTTATGCACTGCTCAAAGCAATGCAATGAATGAAGAAAAAGAAGCCCTGAAGGAAAAATATGATGAACATTTAAAGGAGAAAGTTCTATCAAGCGCAGAAAAAGCAAACGATAAGAAGAAAGCAGAAGAAAGTGATGGAAAAATAATAGTAGCTGTTTACGACCTTCAAGCTGTTTTACCAACACTACATATTTACTTTAAGATAAAAGAGCCCTGAGTGTCCCATCTGTTCAGAATTGAAAAAATCATAATTTTGTTTATTATAATACTTTTGAGATAGATATAGTCTATATTTCTAGTTCCTATAATATTTCAAAAACTTCAGACAAGCTAGTTTCTGATGTAACTAAATGAGCAGGTCCAAATTTTATGAGTATTTATTTAATGAAAACTGTCTCTAAGATGTCCCATCCGTTCGCATGGAATGTCTGTAAAGTAAGAATGGTATGACTGGAATAGAAGGGCCCAGCTACATTAGACACCAACATGAAGTTGCCTCGTCGTGATAATTTATTGTGTGTAGACCTTACCATATCTTTTTTTTTCAGACTACGTATCATGGCTTGAAACCAAAAACAGGTGAATGGAGGACAGCCTTATGCCACCTATACACCTGAGCAATTGAAGAATTTCGAGAAATATGGACACCCCGCCACCCCCTCTGTTTTTGAAGAAAATGACGAAGAAACATTGGCTCAGTGTATATATCAATGGCGGGAGACTGGGGGTTCCTGTTAAGAATGTACAATGACATTTGTGTGCAAGTACAGTAAATCCTATTATAACGTTGGGTTATGTTCCTGAGAAACGCACCTTTATAGAAAACAACTTTATAAAAGTTATGTTTTCCCATAAGAATCAATGTTAAGTGTAGGAGTTAGGTTCCAAGGCCCCCCAAAATACTTACAAATACATATAGTGTCATATCACGGAGTCAGGACAGAAATACATTTAATTTCGGGACGTGGATGGGACTGGCTCACCACTCATAATCTTATCCCCCTCATGTGTCACCATGGCGACCATTGGTTGATAAAATGCACGGATAGTTGGTTGATTAGCGGCACATTTATTTTCTGTGTAAATTTCCTAGTAACATGTAAGACCCTCCATGACAGTTGTGTGAACACTTGCGCTACGTTCTACATCAGGGTTTTCATCGGCCAACATCTGAAGTCCTTCTTGAATGCGGTGAAATGCAATAGCCATGCTCTTCATAGTAAATGTGCCAGAAGGCTTGTCCTCTTCGCTGTCAGATTCAGGGCTTGGATTTTGGGCCAGCTCTTGTAGCTCCTCGTTAGCGAGTTCCTCAATTTCGGCGTCCACACCCTCTTCAATGTCCTCCATTTCCAGATTCTGGAAGCCTGCTTCACGAGTTATGTTGAGGAGGTTTGTGTTTGCACTTGGCACAATCTCTTCAAATTCTTTAAAATCTGTGACGCATTCATGCCATAGATTTCGCCACACCGCGTTGAGGCATGTATGGGGGAGAATTATCAATGAGGAGGAGAATTCTGAAATCTAAATTCTCCTTCGCACAATACCTCTTCCACGCGGGTATTGCGTAGACTTTCAACCCCTCACAGAACATGGCACCAGTTATCCACGCCTTTTTATTGGTTTTGTAAATAAAGGGAAGGTGCTCCATCTTTCCTTTCAAAGCCAGTGGATTCTCTGATCTGACAATCAAGAGTGGCTTCATCTTGTGGTCACCAGATGCATTCCCACCTAGCAACAGTGTTTGTGCATTGTTTATTGTTAGATCAGTACCATTAGTCTCTACTTCATGATTCAGTCCTCTATGCTATCTCTTTGGATAGTGCTTCCTTTATCTAGGTTCTCTATGCCTCGAAATTAGTTAGTTTTTGTTTTGTCTTGTGATCTGATTGCCTTTTGTTGTGGTTTAGACGGTTTTTTGGTCTTTTCTTATATTTTATTGATTCCTTCACACTTCATTCACCTTTCCTCACTCTTGGAGGCAACAAGAACATATACCCTGCTTTTGGTTGGAAGAACAGTAGATACATTTTAAACGTATTTCTTTGCGGTCAAAAGTGATAATATTTCCCCATATTATTTGTGTTATTTTATAGGTATTGATAATATATATCAAAAGTGACAGCTGCAGATAACATGACTTCACGTATAAATATATTAAAATTGTTTTAGTAACTTTAGTAACTAACTTCTACTGTTATTCCTACCAAAATCATACTATACCTGGACCCCTCTAGGTCTATTGTTTTCCCGCCAAGTGTCGCTGGCGCGGTTAATCTCGTTCTGCCGATTTAGTGAGTCATGTGCTGAGACTTGATCGATCAATAAGTGATGGTTATAGGTTCCGTGAACTTTCACCTGGAAGCGGTCCAATCTCAATTATTCGTGTGCGTGTGTTAATCAAATTGACTACTCCAAGACAACACCAATCAGACAACATAAAGTGAAGGTGAGTTGCCTCTACCCATTCCCATTCCACCATACAGTTCATTTGTCCGTAACACTGGTCCTCCAAAGGTTTTTTAGTTTTTAGTTCTTGTGATTTACGCTACAAACAGTGTTACACAATCTTTCGCAGCTTTAAAACTTGGTGCTGTCTTTTCTTCCTGTGAAATGTAAGTTCTGGCATGCATACGTTTCCTAAACAGTCCGGTCTCATCAACATTGAAAACTTGATTTGGTGAGTATCCGCCGTCTTCAATTATGTTTTGAAGTTCAACAACAAAGGCTTCCGCCAAAATGTTGGCAGAACTTGCAGCTTCACCAGTCACTTTAATATTATAAAAATTGTACTGGTGCTTAAAACCATCGATCCTCCCTCGGCTGGTACTGAAAGATTCTTCTTTAAAGCCTTCGCCGTCCTTAGGCTTTAACACGTCATGATATAAAGATTTAGCTTTAATTTGAACAATGGCTAAAGTAACTGGGACACTACATTGGTTTTGAGATGCAATCCACAGCGAAAGCATTTTCTCCATCCTTTCAATGTGTTTGTTTCTTGTTCGCCTGACCTTTGTCACACTGAGCCCTGAAAAGTTTTCCACACTGCACATCATTTTCCCCTATAGTGCGAATAGTAGTTGTAGGTAGGACCAAAGCTGCAGCAATGTCTACACCGCGCTGACCGGATTCGAGTCGCTGTATTACGTCCATTTTAACAGCCAGACTAATTGATCTTCTGTTTTTCTTTGCAATTAAAGTGTTAGATGAATTACATGGACGTTTAGACGCCATCGCAAACAGATAACACCCCTCCCCCAACCTTAGCTAAAATAAAATAACAAAACTAGTAAACACATGTTGCGCGCGAACTAAAAAAATAAGATATAAAAACAAAGAATGGTAAACACAAGTCACACGCGAACTTAAAATGTATTAAATATTAAAATAAATACGAAAGATAAACAAAAGACCCACGCGAACTAAAAATATAAAAACTACAAAGAAAGCTAAACAAAAATTCGTATGCTTGAACAAAAATGCTCATAGCTTCATAGCTTGTACCATCTTAAGTGTTGCCAACTCAGTAATGCTGAAAGTCTCAAATCTGCTGCAAAAAGTATCAAGTTTCAAGTAAAATATTCCAAATTAAAAATAATGTACACAAACAAAATATATTTTTACGCGTAAAAATACCCATTTATATTATTATTACTAACGGCTTGTTATATGGGGGGGTGGGGCGTGGAGGGAGAGAGGAGATAGAAATATCTGTTGTGACCGGCATGACTCATAGGCCTATTAGGCCCACACAAACGGAAACCTGACAGTTGACACTTGGCGCGTGTTCAGCTGAGACACAACGTTTTACCCAATAGCGGACGTTATGTAAAAAAATGGTCACAGATTATTAACAACGTTGTAACCAAACAACGTTCTAATAGGCAACGTTATAGAAGGACTTGTAATAGTAGGGTGGTTGCTCCAGTTCTGGCCCCATTCATTTTAAATAAGGCACCATTTTGTTCAAAACTTATAACACATCACCTAACCTATTCTTTAGGCTTTGTTAGGTAGGCTCTTGAAAATTACTCATACTACTACCCTCAGAAGATTATAAAGTATCATCAAGCTGTTTGTGTGGTATTTCTAAGTAAATTTCTTAAGGAACACAACTATTTATATCAAGCAACATCCAGAAGAAGAAATACATTTTTACTTATGAATTTAACATATTTTAGTAAAGGAAAGTTGAACTTTGTCATGACACTGACATTTTTATTTAAACTAACCATTTTAACCTTTAACAGGGGGTGACCACATAGAGTACATATAAAAATGTACCCATCCTATTTTAACTATTTTTTAAATAAATGTGTAAGAAAAATCTTTCCTTAAAGTGGCCACAACTGGAGTACCCATCCTATACTTGGATCAAAGTTCCCTAACAACTTACCAGGTCAGTATTGGGCAAAGTCATTCCTTCACAGGAATAAAGTTAAATTGACAACTAGGCTCAAACAAAATGTAAAAAGGGTTTGAGCTGCCATTGATGAGACAGCCATCATCAATTATTTTGATGAACTTGATAACATATTTAAATATGTGAAGCCATATTTGATTGTCAATTACAACAAAACCAATTTGACAGATTACCCTAAAATAAAAAAAAAGCTCAAGGTGAGAAGAAAGTGTCAATACCAGGAACATCAGTAAATAGCAGTTAATCAAGTGTATTCGTAATGTTTGCAGCAGCGGGTGTTAATACATGGTGTCTACTCAACTTGACCAATGAAATTCCTGACCTTTTCCCTGATTTCCTCTGATCATTTCCTGAAATTCCTGACTCAAAATTATGTCACACCCTTCTATATCTCCCGCCTTCCACATTTTTAAAAATTAAAATATCGGTAGTTTACTAGGAATTATAAAAATTATAAAATATATTACACAGCTACAAAAAAAATACAGTTTGAATCACATTGTAAATTACTGATTTAATGATTATTAAATCTCATATTTTGAGTAAAACAATATTTTCCAAGATATTTTTTGTAATTTACCAAATCTCCGATTTATTCCAGTTTTTCTCTGACCACTTCGAATTCCTGGCTAATTCCAGTTTTCCCAGAGGGTAGATACCATGTGTTAAGTATCTACTGACACAGTATATAACTGATGATAAAGCGGGTGGTTTACCATACACATATTTGAAGACTGATTCAGGACAATTGCCTAGCCATACTTCAGAAAATGTGACCAAGAAAATAAAAAAGTTCTGATTGGCCTTTGTCCAAACTTTTCTATTTTTAGAAGGGTGCACCTCATCTTCACACAACTCATTTAAAACTAAAAACAGCAACAAATCCTCACTCAAAATAAAATAAACAGTAATCCTAGCAATTAAAGTTTTAAAACCATCAAAACAATCCCCTGATAATTTTGATAACAATGCCCATGCTTAACAATTAGACATACAGTGAAAATAGTGAACTCAAGAAGAATGCCCAAGTATGTTGTATTATTATTTTCTTTTATATCTATTATCTATATTTGCTTAGAAAACAAGAAATAAATTCGATTCTTGCGATATTCTATTTAAAACAAACATATTTTCAACTCTTGCAATATGTTCATTCCCATTTTATTAGGCAGGACTACATTTGAATATTTTTACAATAATTACTTCAACAACATATTTAAAACATATTAATAATAAATAATCTCTTAGTTAAAGTCATTTTATAAACCAAATATGGATTAGCAAGTTGTTATTTGATTCTTAAATCTCGATCACGCTTACTAAGTAATCAGATTAGCTGAACCGATTCTAAACAAACAATCGATATACAATACGTAGGCCGGTAGACATAAATAAGTAGTTTTATTGGTGTCTAACTGTTGACAGTATTTATTTTTCATGAAACCCAACAAAATATCTAACTTGACACGGTACAAGTGTACTGGAACGAGTAAACTTGGTCCTCCTAGTGGACTCAGATTCGAGTTCTGTTGACACAACCATTTTACTTGCATGGTTTTAGTAGGACTAAATATGGCGGATAGTGTTCGAGCCGGTGTTGTTATTGTGACTGAAATGTTCATAAAAGTGTTGTTAACTTTGCAACATGAAAAGAAACGTTGTAATCGTCAAATTTGGCTACCTGTATTTGTAGGTTCCGATTTGTTCAAATGGGTGGTCAGCAATTGCTAAGGAGTTCGACAGCCGTTGAAATTTTCCAGAATGTTGCGAAGCTTTAAGGCCCTGACACAAACTCCATAAGCTCCACACCCTTATAGTCCTTCAATCCTTGTTGATCCTTAGAAATGAAAATCACATCTACAAAGTCCATGTAAGTAATCAAGTGATTGTACCAACCAATGAGAAAGTTGGAAACAATGTCCAATAAAATGCTTCGAAAGGAAATTGTCTATAGCTGAAGCAAGCAGACGATACCCCAACAGAATAATATTATAACATAAGTAACTTCTCAACATAATTTTATAAAACGTTCTGGATATTTCTGAAATAGCTCAGTCCATAAAATTATTTTATAATTTTGTATTTGTTTCCATAGCAACAAATCCTTTGGTTGCCATTGGTGCTTTTATTTCGATGCGCGTGCACGCATACTTTGGTGTGATTGGTACTACTTAACAGTCTGTATCGACTAGTCCTTAGTTAAAGTTGAGTCAACTTCTATGGAGTGGTAAGGACTAAGGAATTATGGATATGGATTCTGAAGATAGTGCAACCTATTATTGTGGAGTCGATCTCTTACAGTGTACTAAGCACATTACGGATACAGAGCCTGTAGATAGGCCTTTAGACGGAAAACATATTAATATACAGAGTTCTAGTAACATTCATAGTGATTTCTACAATTACAAAGGGTTCTTTAGCACAGTGCTTTTTACCCTAGTAGATAACATTTATTGTTTCACATACATTGGTGTGGTAAACTTTCCGGATTGGGGTGTCATTTTGGAAGATGATGCCTTTCCTCTTAAAGACACAGCCCCTTATCAATCAAAAAGAAAATTTTTAACTATCATTTTTCATGAGCCAGAAGAATTGTGGAGAATGCATTCGGTATAATTGCAAAGCATTCTCGAATTTTTAGGCAACCTATTTTGTTAGACCCTGATAAAGTTGATGATTTTGTAAGAGCTCCATGTGTTCTCCATGAATGACTAAGAATTACATCACCAAAACATTGCATGCCAACCAATGTAATTGATAGAGACGATGATAATGAAAATATCATCTCGGGATCATGGCGATTTGAAGGTGTCTTGTCAGGAATTAAAGTTTTAAACCATTGATAAGGAAGTAACAACTTTAACCATACAGCGGAAATGCGTATAAAATGAAACAAGGGGTGATCCAATTTCAATTGAATATGATAAAAAAATTAATTTATAACTTTGTAAATTATCACTGGAATGATAGAGTAATTAATTAGGCTTTCCTATAGTTTTTGATGTTTGCTATTGTTTTTCAAAGTGACTTTTCAAACAAAGTATTAAATTATTATCAATAAAAAATAAAATTAATAGTATAGTGTGTTTTAAATCCATATCAGCTGTTGAAAACCAAGGCAGTCGATATTTATATTCTTTATCTCCAGACTTCTCTGCTTTTTTTTTAATCTTACAAACTTCTTGACAATAGGTACTCCTCATATTCTTTATTTTATTTCTTAGCTCATTATTACCTAATCCAGTAATGTTCATACATTTAATAATTCAAGGGCATTTTTGTTCTTGTAATCAACGGAGCAAAAGTTCCATCAACACTCAGATTCTTCATATAGGCTAACTCGACAAACTTTGTTGTCTCACCCTCTGACCACTTTTTAGTTGCCGCCATGTTGAACAAGCACTCACATGCATGAAAGTTGGAATACAACCAACTTACTCAAAGGATGCGAGTTGATTAATATGTGTGCTAGCACAGGGTCTTTACATAGTGCAAGTAGCATGCGAGTGTGTTGCACACAGCTGTACGAGTTGACTCATTTCAGTACACTAGCATCTTGTTAGCGCACCTTTAAAGATTGTATGAAATAAATTGGGGTTCTTTGCATAGTTGTACCTATGGGTGTAGATAATTTAAACTAATTGGGTAGTAAGAATTGTCATGTTTATTTAATCATCGCTTTGGCAAGTAAATGTATAAATCATGGCAGCTAACTTTGTATCGTGTGTTACTATTTCTGTTTAAAAAAAAAGCTGTAATTTGTTTTATTTATTTCAAGTTTAATTGTAATTCTAGTTTTGATTTAAATTTTTTGAAGAATTTTAATGTGTTCATTAAGATATTTACAAGATTGTTAATGAGGTGAAAGTTTCAGAAGTGAGCATGCTTTGAAACTGTTGAGTCCAAATTTCCCATAGAGGTGGGAGGGTAGGTATTAGGCATGATAGATTTTCTACACCTAACAATTATTATTAAAAAAATTTTTTTTTTATTAATGCTTGTCTCGTTTATCTAACAAAATAATGATTAAGGATTAAGTTGTGCTTTTCAAGTGGCCTAACTAAGTAAGTTTTGAATTCATAAAGTCTAGTTTTGTTTATTAGGTGAAAGATTTGACTATCGAATCCAGTAAAATACTGAAGTCTTGAATCTTGAATACTTGTCAGGATTCCGTGGATTCGAATGGCCCATCTCTAATTTTTAGTAATCCACTTCAGTTCAGTATCTATTTGACTTTCAAACAAATGTTTTAGCCAATAGTCATATGAAATTGTTAGCTGTAAGTTTGATAGTAACATATTTAACCTAGGACCCACTGGAAAGAAGATGATACGAGAAAACGGGTTTATGCTGCCATTTATTAAAGATGGCAGTGCGAGCGACGCCGCACCAAGGTCAAAAACTTTGAATTTTCTTAAGGACCCGTACGTAACAATTAAACATATCAAAAAATCAAAACTACCTGACTTTTTGCAGAACAAGGGCTTTTTTTTTCACCCACTGATACTTGACTATTGAGTTTACACATGAAAAACACAAGTGTCAAGATACCTTCATGTAAGCGGTAGCTTGAGATAAATGTTTTATTAATTTTTATTAACTATTACTTGTATATATAATTAAGTGTATTTTCGGCAACTTTTTCAATTTTGTCTCAAATTATCCTCTTTGACGGTAATCATAAGTTAAAATACTTAGTTTTACACCCACATATCTTTTTTTTTTATGTGTTATTTATATATGTACCATATATCTTTATATGAAAAAGGAATATTTCCTAAAATTTAGAACAATGTGTAACTGTAAAAGTGTAACGAACTTGGAGGGGTGAAAAGTGTAAGAAGAAATCAAGAAAGAAGTGTCTTTATCCCTAATTAGACCTAACCTAATCATCCTTTCAGATTGGCTTCCTTCACTATCACTTAATTTACGTTAATGTATATAAAATGAATTGGTGCCTAATGGCTTGGAAATGTATAGTAGTTCTAAACTGTATTACTATATATATTTACAAGCCATTAATAATAATTCATATTACTAAGTGTTTAATAGATGTCTATTGTTAACGTAGGTTATATTTATGCAAATAGTGTACTTAGTGAGAGTCAGATTAATAATAATGTGTCCCCTCCAATGTTGAAAAATCTGGTATGTCCATGTCCACACACAAAAAACTATGGTTTTTAAAAGTATTTTGCTAGAATTAATTTCATTTGTTAAATAGTGGCCAAACACTAATTGCATTTCAAAGAGATATATAAATTGTTGTTGGAATAAAGGCAGTTAACCCTGGAGTGGTCGCACTGTGAGGTGTACCCATAGGTCTTTGTTTACTTAGAACTCCCTACTACCGCAATGCATGGTCTCCCACCCTTCAGTACCCTTCCAGGAGTCTCACTAAGCGTGTTCTATCATCTTTCATTCGGTCAGACCACCTGTATGAGGTAAGGGTATAGAAAAAAAAATTGAGCTGGTTGACATCTTCAACCGCACTCCTGTGGGGTCATTACCTTAGCTGTACCGTCTAAGTTCCAACCAACCGCCACAGATAGTGAGTTGTAATATTACAATATTAAAAGAAAAGTAATCACCAGCGACCTTTATTGATCTGTTCTCTGCAAGCCCAACAACCCCTTGTCTCACCAGAGTTATTACGGCTAAGCCTAAGGGAAAATACCATGAGTAAGACAGGGTACACACAAGAACGCAGCGTAAGTAACATATATGGCCCAACGGCTAGTTTATTAGAATGAATATTAACATTGAATAATCTATACAATATGGTATATTAGACTTGGAGAAAATATAAATTCTCCAATATAACAAACAAGGCAATGCCCTTTACGTTAATGAAATTACAACAGGATATCATATTTGGCATTTGACAGTAGAGCCGCCCCTTATATATATGACCAGACTAAACAAGGTATAAATGTACTTTACTTCCCTGTATATAAAATAACAATCTCGAAAAAGGGAAAATCTGTAACCATTACTTGCCATTACATCTAAAATAATGTCAGAGACATACGCAATTATAAGCTTACAACAGTTTGTTCGCTAATGTCAGCAACAACATATGTGTTGGGAGGTTCCAATAGTTCGTAGACCTCACTATTCACCTAATTACACCCAAAGGAATGGACTCAAAGCAACATAAGATTAAATCCATCTGTAAGTTAACATTATAAATAAACTAACGTCTAATATGTCCCACAAGATTGTAAACATAGCAACAAAGAATTAAAGTCATCTGTAAGTTAACATCATAAATAAACTAACATCTAATATGTCCCGCAAGATTGTAAACATAGCAACAAATAACTAAAGTCATCTGACTTCGCTGACAGCGAATCCCCCAATAAATAAACATACTCTTAACCACTCCAGACAGACAGGCTTTCTTTAACCATGATTAGAACCCTGACCTGAATAAAGGATGAACGTGGCCTAAGTTTAATTACCTTCATATTTCAATAATATACCAAATATACGCCATGATTATAATCCTAGCCTGAAATCTACTCGATCCTGGCCTAAGATTTATTTCCTTCCTTCACAACAACTTACGTTATAATAATCCTAGGGGCCTACTACATAGCGCCCAAGTGTGCCTTACAACTAAATGGCATCAAAGAGTCCCTTACATTGCTAGATACAAGCTTATATTCGATTCTGCTCAGTGAGAGAAACATGGTAGGAAAGAATGACATCATAGAGCCGTCACAAATATCCAATCAGGTAGTCTTCGTCTTGCACAGCGCCGTCAAGACACACAGTCAAGGGGGTGGGAGTGACCTCGGGCGCACGAGGCACAGGGATCCACTTATAATGGCCACCTCGCGCATGCGCGCTTTAAACGGCTAGTTATAGTCAGCAAAACACTTGAATAAACCGCCGACTTCCAATACAAAGTTATCCGTGGTGAGAATTAACAATGTCGTTCCGTGGCGTGATCGATGTTATTGTACGAGACCCCAGCATGTCCGTTGAATAGGGTGAGTGTAAAGATGTTGTTGGTGCTGGGCTAGTCTATCCACGGTACAATTTGTCTCCTATGTGAACTTGAACATTATACTTTAAAGTAAGTAATTTTATCTTTCAGCAATGTGTTTTTGTTGATGTTTAAAATTACATATAATTCTAAGTTTTTTTTATAAATGATACATTAGGATTTTTTGTTGGGTTTTGTCTCCTGGACCCCCCTTGCCTCAACCCAAAGATTTCAAACATTGCCTTACTAAAAGTCTGTTCACCGTAGGAATTGTTTTCTGAAAGGCCTTTTTCCCTACCAGAAATATATTATACAGTAGGATATTGGTATAAAAAAAGACCTTTCAGAGAGTAATTCCTACTGTGAATGGAGTATAATATGTTTTTACTTTATTGTAGATAATTATGTTTAAAAAAAGGCAGTCTCAACTGATCCCAAAATTGTTGGGAATGGATAAATAAAGATGGCTAAAATGATGAGGTTAATGATAATGATGAATAAGTACAGAAGAAAATGATCACCTGAGCAAACATGATCACAATACAGAGTTTGAACAGTCAACAGATGATGACCTCGGTTATGAGGGTGAGCCACAAAATTCATTTTACTTGGGCAAAGATGAGGGGGGAAAATGGCTGAGGTGTTTGCCTTAAAAAAAAATGTTAAAACCAGTTCAGAAAATATAATCACCCACCTTTCAGTACCAAAAGGGATAACATCAAAGATTCCTTCTGAAAACAAATGATTAGAGCCATTTCTAGAAAGAAGTGTCTATAAACATTTCTCTAATCAATGCATTGTGTATATACATTTAAAAATGAAAGTGAGAAAAAATGAATTAGAAAATTTGACATAGGAAATGATAAGACCACAGATTCAATAGAGATCCAAAGCGAAACTACTAACCATCGAACTAAGGTGCCGGCCGGGCATGTGTTTTTTTTAGCAGTCCCAGAGAGAACCAGACTCCTCAACAGAATGAGAAGGCTCCCAAGGTCTTTACTATGATTACTATGCATTCGGGACAAAACAACACAAGATGGTGCCAAAAAATGGATGTGCATCAATCATTTTAAAAAAAGTATGTGCTCACTTATAAAATATATTTCACATCAACATTTTTTCATTCCTTTTATAATGCCCAAATAAATGTAAAGAAAGCACTAATTAGCTGCATTAATTCACTATAAGTAATACAAATTAAAATAATTGTGGGTGACACGTGTCAACCACGCAATCTATCATGTAACAAATAGGAGAGTGACTAGGGTTAAAATGAATTAATAAAAATTGTGTCTCTCATGCACTGATGTAAGTATAAACTAAGATTTTTGAGTTTTAAACAACTTTTCCTTGACAAAGAGTATTTGGATGCCAGTATTGTGTAACTTTTAGTTTATACACCTTGTTTAATGTGAAATGGAGGGGAATTGAGAAAAGGCCATTGTTTTTGCAGTTTTTATGGCAAAACTTTTTTTGTGTCAAAATAAAAAAAAAAAATATTGGTTCAGTACAAACATAGAATTTACTTTTCTTCACAAGGTGACTTCAAAATTTAATGAAAATTTTTTCTCTTCATTTAAAATGTTTGTTAGATAATTCCACCATGCTCATGACAAATATTCAACAACTGTTGATATCAGCATTTGAAGAAAATTAAACTCTATGTTTCTACTTGAGCATATTTTAATTATTTTGGTAAAAAAAATGTCATAAAAATTGCAAAAACTCTGTTCTTTTCTCGCATCCCCTTCCATCCCACCTTAAGTCTTAAATCCTGCAATAAAAATAATAATTTATGGCTTTAAAGATACTTGAGAAAAATTACTTACTGATAATTTAATATGAATGCTTCCTTATCATATTCTTTGCTCAGAATTGGTTTTTCTTCTACACTTTTAGAATAGAGAAATTCACCATTTTCACTTTTTGCTCCTTTTGTTAAGCCCGACATTCTGGTTGTCTAATAAGTACAGTTTAAAGATTTAATAATTCTGGTTTGTACTTGTCAATATTCAATATTAAAGTTTACATTTGAAATAAATAGTGACTTTATTTGATTAGCAGGGAGGTAATTAACTATTTTGTTAAAAAAGAATAGTTACCATAGATTTGTTAGGTGGAATTATAACAATAATGCAAAGTATTTATGTTGCCAAGTAGATTATGTTTACTTTATTGCCAAACCCATGGTTATAATATTATACATTTTGTGAGGCAATTGTTAAGTTATGTCAATAATTTATAAATTATTAATTGGGTATTGTGTTTTATTTCTAATATGTTATGTGTGTGTACATATTATTTTATTTTATCTGTATTACCAACTTAGCAATATATAATATTTCAACCCAACACAAAATATGTATTGTGGTTAGATAATATAGACCAACAATGAAGTGTGAGCATCTTTACTTACTTGATGGTAGGATACATTCATAATTCATTAACATAAAATTATTAATAGAATATTATGTTAGTTTACAATAAATATACTTTATAATTCTTTAGTGTCGAGTTGTTGTATTTGTTTATTTTAGTCAGAGCTGCAGCAGAGTGTGTGTCTTCATTATTAAGAAGTGGATGGCTGTGAAAATGTCTTTAGAACAATCCTGAAGGTATTTTTAACTGCACTAGAATGATTTTTTTAAATGTTAGTGACAAACACAAACAAATTTGCAAAAAGATTTTTCAATAAGAACACCAAAACTATTTTTTTTTGCTAAGAAGTAATTGAAATTACAACATATTTTAAAACTAACCTTACCATATATATTGTTTTGTAGAGTTGTTAATTTAAAAATATTAAAACCTCATGCCAAAACAAAGCTACATGTTAAAACAATTTACTCAGAAATATATTGGCAATTTAATACAATATTTAATTAAATTAAGTACCTATTGTACACATTTTATAGTTCAAGATATTGATGGATCATTATGTTTTATGTGCTCTCGAACTCAAATAAGTCAGTTTTTCAGTCATGTTTGTACCTGGGGCTGTAGCTGAAAAAATTTGAATGAACGTGATATTTATTTATTAAATTATAATACCTTGATGTGAATTATAGTTTCAAGGGAGTAAACTGATTTTTGAAATTATTTAAAAAAATTATACATAAAAAACATTGACAATTTTCTTAAAATTTGGTAGGCTATCTTGAAAGTTTTTTTAAATGATAACACCAAAACTTGTTTCTAGGGAAAAAAATACTAAGATAAGTTTACCAATTTTTGAAATTTTTGTTTCAATCTATAAAAGTATGTAGAATAATGCATAGCCTTTTACCTTTCCTGAATGCTGTACAATATTAGAACAGTAATATACTTCTTTTATTTTTATTCTTTTTTCGCTTGATAGTAAAGGACCACAAGCAATACTAAATAAATTACCATTACTTAACACTTTTTTTTAATTGTATGTGCAGTGTGTTAGTTGTTTATTCACACATAATTTAATTGTTTTACATGAAAAGTTTCAGATTCTCAAAATTTTTAAAAATGAGGTGGCCCAATGCTAGATAATTTTATAATAAAGAAATTGATAAAACTAAAGAAAAAGGAAAAATAAACTACTAAGATAAGAATAAATTTGATGAAGAAAGCCCACCTAGGGAAAGAGGAAAGATGTGGGAAGAATCCAATGCACAAAGGTGACATCTTCTCCTTTCTTCTGTCTTCTATAGTAGAAGTAGTCAACACACATTTTAAACACAATATAATATATTTCGGCATTGTTGCCTTTATCAAACACAAAGAAGAAGAAAGTACAAATAATTGTCACCTTTGTACATTGGATTCTTCCCACATTTTTCCTCTTTCCCTAGGTGGGCTTTCTTCATTACATTTATTCTTAGTAGTTTATTTTTCCCTTTTCTTTAGTTTTATCAATTTCCTTTATTATAAAAGATTCTTAAAATTCTGATACTGGTTTAGTGTGAGGAATTTAGTAAGTTTGAGAGTGATCTATACCAATTTTTTTACTTGCACTATGTAGTTTGTGATTCCAAGCCCTTTCCGTTAATAAGGCCTCTGAAAATTGTGATTTTGTTCAATGAATTTGATGAACCCAACTAAGTCTCGATTGAACAAAGTTAATCAATTCATTAAGTACCTTTACAGAAAGGTTAAAATTTCTTGTCAAATGGCATTTTGTAAAAAAAATTGTTTGATAGCAAAAAAGTAATCCAGCATGGCTGCAGGTGGAAAAAACAACTAAAAATTGTTTTGGTAGTTCCAACTATAATGAGAATATTTGAAAAAACTTGTTTAGGAAAACCTTGTTTTGCTTTATTAGGTGCATTCAGGGTGGTTACAAAACTCCTTGACTTTTCCAGGGTTTTGGGCAACATTTTTCAATTTTCCCTGACTAATTTTTTCCAATTTTAATGGTGGATGATAACTTTTGTGTTCTTTATTATTGATCAGTGATCACATATTAAAAAAGTTTTTATCTACTAAACATAAACAGTTTAATCAATTATTTAAAAAATTAAAATGTTATTTTATTTAGGTATGTATCATTAACTTTTGTTCTAGTGTTTAGTTGCGAAATTAATGGGATATTTTGGAATTTTTTTTAATTCCCTGATTTTTTCTTATTTTTAGTTAAATTCCCTGACATTTCCAGGTTTTCCCTGTCTGTCTATGACATTTTATTATGTTTGGAAGAAGGCACAGGAAAGATTAAAAGGGAACTTTTATTTGTTTTGATGTTTCTACCCATCTTTGTTGTACATTCCTTCATATATAACAAAATGTATCTTATAAAGCAAAAAAGAGGTTTTCCTCTAAGATATATTATACTATATATTCATAACCAATGTCCAGTTCCTGTTTTTGTCCTCTTATGTCATTCCTTTTATATTTTTATCTAATTGCCCCATCGTTTCTTACCAATTTCCTTACCCCCCCCCCCCCCTTTTTTTTGTTTAATCTTTTAGGAAATTGCGTTGTGAATTCCACACGCACTTCTGATGAGTTCCAATAAAATTAAACCTAGGTCAGGAGATAATGATAGAGATTTTACTCCAGAAGACTCCATACCTCTTTGTCCAATAACAGCAACGCAAAGTGTCAACTGTGTTCTTCTTTTCATCGAGAATATAAGAAAATAATAAAAATCACCTGAGATGTCTGATTAACTATTTGTTTTTAAAACTCTTGATTTCACATGGCATGACCCATATGGTTATTATAAAAATAAATGGTGTGTGTACTTATGTACGCGCTGAGAAGTTATACTTCTTTGGCATCATTAAAAAATAAAAATAATTTAATAATATTTAGTATTAATTATGTTAAATAATAATATTTTAATTTATATCAATAAATAATACATACGGATAGTTAACCTCAATTATATTGGAGCACTTGAAAAAGTCAATAAGCACAATTTTTTTCACTAATATTTACGAATAGTAAATAATATTAATCAAAATATTCAATTTAAATCACTACTGAATATAATTTATTAGCACATATATAATTCGCACTTGTATGAAACTAAAACACTGTTGTGAATGTAGAAACTAAAAACATGTGGATAAATATTTTATATATGAAAATAGTGATCAGAGGTACGAGCGTACCAACATGCGCGACTAACAGAGGTTCTATTTCTATTTTGTTGATAGCTTTTTTTTTTTGAGACTTAATGAGCGGTTTAGCTTCAACCTGTTACTTTTGTGTTACAGTGATGCGCGCGCATCTTAAAATTTCACTCATCATGTTTTCATAACGCACCTAAAGAAGTATAATTTCAAAAAAAGTAACTACCATTTTCCATCACCCTTAATTACATGGCAAACCACCAAACTGTCAACAATATTACACACCCTTGAGCAGTGTGGTTCTTAACTTACAGGATGAGGAAATGCTAGGCTTGGCTTCTTGACAAGTTTGGCAGAACCACAGTCTGTCTTCCTGGAGTTCTGGATGAAGACATGTAGCTTGCCCTTCACTGGTGTCTCATTGCACTACTGTAGGACTCACACAAAAGTACCAGTATAGTAAGGGGGTTAAAAGTTGTGAATTATATTCCTTCACAGAGAAACAACCCTTAAGAACCCCATTCCCTTTCCAATTCCGGCCACATGCAACTTGGCAGTGTTTTGAGTTAGAATCTACTGCAATTTTGATAATTTATTTACTTAAACTATGTAAAAAATGCAAACTAATACTTGTGATAAATACATGTTGTAATAAAGAAGTGAGTCAAACAAAAATCCACAGCAATCGAACAAATGTTTTATAATTTTACACATTTGAAAGTATTTACTTTGACTAAATTATAGAAACGGATCAATGCCCAATAACATATGCAATTTGTGTAAACAATTTAAAATTATGAAATGCAAGTGATTGGGAAGAAAGTCAACTTGAATGGATACTTTTGTGGGGCCCTGAAAGAAAAAATATGTTTTTCTTGTTTTTTACACTTCCATCTTCTAATCACTTTCACAGTCACACATGATATTACATTATCAGAAATACTCCTAAGTTCTTGTTTTTTCTGTATTTTTTAATATGAAAAAGCGAATATTTAAAATCATAATGCTACTGTGAAAGTGATCATAAGATGAGTATGTGAAGAAAGAGAAAGATAAATTTTTTCCCTATCGAACCCTAACCTAAAACATCTTTCAAGTTGGCTTCCTTTCCTATCACTTACATTATATTATTGTGCAGCATTTCCATATTGATACTAATTTATACCATACCTTTCTTTCCAGAACACACTAGTCATTTCAAAGACCCTTTCTGTTAATGTATGCATAATGTGTAATTCAAACAAAATAAAACAAATTCTGATTCACAAGGTCAGCCTTAAAAAGGTTGTTGCTGTTTTGCTTCATGCTAGTAAACGGCTCCGCCTATAAAACTGGCATACTCCTGCCTTAATAAAGTTTTGATACCAAGGTGTAAACCTAATCTCAGTTTGACACATTGCATTTATGGACAGTTAACTACAACCTTGTGCCGGAAGAAAAATTTATAAATGCTAGACTAGGTAGTGGAACTGCTGAGAGTGGTGGGCTTTCGACTGTTGCAAGGCTCTTGCTGCTGAAAATTAACTACTCTCATAATGTGTATGGATAACTATATATTGAGGGAAGAAAGAGATTACTTCAGCAAAATTTGGAGCTATTTTGAAGATGAATTTATAAAATAAAACTTTATATAAAAAAAAGTTGTAATCGATAGAGGCATGAAAGAGACAAGCTTATTTTTTGACAAAAAGTTATGTAATTTTTCCCAAAAAGTGATGCTATTTTATGTTGAAGGCAGTGTATTATTTATGTTGATACATGACGAATTAGTTATCATTAATTATTAGTCCAGAATATGGTAGCACACCTGGATACACCACCATTTATACACCCACATTAGGTTACTAACATATGGTGAGTACATAGTGACAATGTTTTTATTTTCATGCAGTACATCAATGGCTTCATGACTCAAAGTGGTGTTCCGTATTCTGGACTTGTTCCAAAACGAGTATTTATTCATTATTTATTCCATGCCAAGTTAATCGTAGACTAAGCTATTCTTACATTATAACTATAAAAGATTTCAATAGTGGGCAGATTATTTTCCATAAGGTACATTCTTTTTTTTGGTCAAAATGTTGTATGCACAAAGATATAACTTCCCATTCAGTCAGTGGTCTCAACACACAATTTATCAATCTGTTTCTTCCCCAATTTGCTCTTACTCTCTTCCATTCAGACATTGGTTAGTCCAGGAACCATTTGCCATTTATTTATTATTACAATTCACTACTATTCAACTTTGCGCTGGACACAAAAACCCAACACATGCAAACAAAATAATTTAATACTTGATATATATATATATATATAAAGATTTTTCTACTAATCATGGTATACTCTGAGAACTAGTGAAGGTTTTTGAGCTAGTTTTTAGCAACATATATGGCTCAAATCAATGTAGCTTTATTGAGGGCTCACACCATGGAGTTGTTTTTTTTTGCCATGAAAAACCAGAGATTCACAATGTGTTTGTAATTATTTTCCTTCTTTAAAATAATTTTGTTGTTTGAACTGTTTTAATTTTAATTTTTGGGAATTAGGGATCACTAAAACTATATAGGTGATTGTTTTCATCAGATATCAAATATATTTTGATGCCATTTTACAACATACAAAATCTAAAATTCATAATTATCGAACAAAACAATTTTTTTCATACACAAATGTAACATCATGATTTTAAAGTTGATCAACAAAACTATGTGGATTATTCTCTGCAAATACAACAGCTTTGCTTTTCTAGATGTATACCTTTAACCAATTTTCCCTTTCAACAAAGACTATTTGAATCGCATTTGAAAGTAGTTATCTATTGTGTGTTTTTGAGAGGAAAAGAAAGATATAAATTTAAATTAATTTGAAGCCGGTTTAATGCCAGCTGGTCAGTTAGGAGGTGGTTGTATTTATTTCCTTTTTAATAACTATTTGTACAGGATCCACTAAAAGTAGAGTAGGCTTCAAACACATGTTAAATCTTGAAGAAAAATTCTGCCAATTTTAGGTTAATAATTGGATAGTTTCCAGATAGTGTTTCATTAATAAGTTTATGTGTGTGGAATAAAGTACCTAAAAATAATGTTATAGCTTTAGATAAATGATCTGAATAATAAATAAATAAAAACATTTAACAAATATTTACTATATCTTGAGGAAGATTCCATGTGGTATCCAAATATTGAAGTCTTTGTAAAATGTGTTAGTATTGTGTAAAATGAAGCCAAATAAAAGTAAAACACTATCATATTTTTTAAATAAAAAGGTTTTTAAGATTTATATGTTTATGAATTATGTTACTATTAAAATTAATTTGTTTGGTTAATCCTTTAAGTTAACACACTAAATTCAAATATCAACACAAATTTTGGTTGACTTTATATAGTAATTACTCTAATATATATATATAATTAATTCACTCGTAGATTCAATTTCCAGCCATTAATTGCAACATCTAAAATTATAAAAATGATTTATTTTAACAAAGTCATACTGTTCAATGAGCAGAGAATGATCCATACGTACAAATTCACACACATTATTACATTTTCATCAAAATTAAATTTGTAAAATACTTGATAATAGGTAATATATTATTTTCAAAGAAAATAAAACAAAATGATAAACTGTTATTCTGTTTAACGAGCAGATGAATGATCCACACGTACAAATTCACACACATTGTTACATTATAATCGAAAATTAAATTTGTAAAATACTTGATAAAGGTAATATATTATTTTCAAAGAAAATAAACAAAATGCTAAACTCTACACAATGATTAAAGTCTTTAAGAAAATGGATATTAAAAACTTGTATAGACTTAAAATTAGATTGTAAAATAATATTCAGTGATATACTATTTGGATGTGTTAAATACATTTTAACCATTACTGTTATTCATTAATATGTATATATAAATCAACTAAAAACTAGCAAGCAACTTGTTTTAGATAAGATTAAACATGTATATTTATTTACACAAGACAGTAATCCCAAAATATAGGTAATTTGATATCTAACTAAAAATGAACTTATCAGGTACTAAAAATTACAATCAATTTATTGGACAAAATATCTTAGTTGGAATGTGTTTTTAAAATGCATATGGTAGAAAGTGTTGAATTTATGGTTTATGATAATCTAGTTAATATTGGTCAAGGCTATAAAGGTTTTAATTATTTTATAATGTTAATACATAATAATACAATCTGAGTCCCTGCCCTAATATATTAGTCATCTTTATTCCTAAGACTATTGACTAGGGATGTACTTAAACAATTTTTGCAGCCTAAATGTTAAGAAACAAAAATAAACACATTGATCAAGGTGGGCTTAAGTAAATATTCTTTTCATATTTTCTTTTTTGTTTAATTTTTTTTACTTTATCTTAAAAAATAATTTAACATAGTGCAAATTTTGATATATTCATGTTTTTTGAGAAAACATTGATAAATAAAATTACCTTGAAGAGTTTTAATATTTTTGAAATGTATGTTTGTATCTATCAAGCGTGCAAGTCTTGTTTATTTCCAGCCTTTTTATTACATTTTGGGTTTGTCCTTTTGTGTAAAACGTTCTTTTTTTTCGTGTTAGCTATTCGTGGGTTTTATTAATGCGCCAGCAACAGAGTAAAATACAGGTTGGAAAGCATAGGGCAGTTCAATTACCTGAAAAGCATGACGACAAAGGATGTCCTGCACCAAGAAAATTAGGCCAAGGAAACGTTCAACAAGAAGAAGTTACTGCTGACCAACAAGTTGAGTTTGGAACTGAGGAAGAATTGATAAAATGCTACAGTAGAAGGCAAAAACTTGGACTCTTAGGAAAATGAAAATAAATACTCAGCGAGCTTTGAAATGTGGTGCTGGAGAAAACTCGAGAAGCTCAGGTGTACAGAGAGGGTGCAAATGAAGACTTCCAAAGAAGAGTGAGTGAGAAGAGAACCATTTTGGATTTGATTCTTCACTACAAAGCAAACTGGATTGGATACATCCTTAGGGGGCACTGCCTTCTGCATGATGTTATAAAAGGAAAGGTTGAGGGAAAGAGGAGCTTAGGAATAAAAATAATTCAAATATTGGATTAATTTAAGGAAAGAAGAAAATTCTGGAGAGGAGGCAGAGAACAGGGTGCAATGGTGGTCTAAATTCATTGACTGAAAGAATGTACCTGTCATAAAACAGAACACCTAATAATGATAATAGCTTTCAAACAAGTTACTCACCCCCGCCCCCACCTCCATTTATCACAGTTATTGATTGATAGAAAACATATAAAAGGCAACAAACACAATATTGATGTTACAATGAAAAGAACACAGTTCGCACTTTACATTGCTGCCAATGGACAAAGAGGTATTGGCTGCCACTCTATCGTCATCGCCAAATCCCCTGACAGAGGTTTCATTATATGATGAGTTTTGAAAGAAAGAAACCTAGGTCGGGGATTGGGTGATGACGATCGATTTTCTTAAAGAGGCAGCCAATACCTCTTTGTCCAGTGACGGCAAAGTAAAGTGTGAACTGTGTGCTTTTCACTGTAAAAGCCCTATTGTGTTAATTCCCTTTTATATGTTTTCTATGCACCTTTCCTGTACTTTCGTTCAAACATATATTACAGAGCATAGTTATAATAAAAGGATCATTATAGAAAATAAACAAATTTATTTGTGGTTAACAAGTCAGATATTTGTTGTATTATAAATAACGGGGCCACTGTCTTGTGGAAAATATACACAAATTTGAATATTATAATTTAAGGAATGATTTTTGACATTACCATAATTAATTACCATATTATAAATAAATTAATATAAAAAATATCAATACTGTAAATAAACATAATATAAAAAGTGACACAATTAAATGGACGGATAGTTTACACTGATTGTGGAAACAATACAAAAGTATTTATAAACAAAATGTTATGTATACTTGCATCTAATATAAAAATTACATTCAGAAAATAATTAATAGATTGTGAATTATATTAGTTATAAAAACATTTTAAAATTCATTCATCTTTCAAGACAGTTCTGTAATGTGTGTGTGTTAAAAAGTTGAAATGTTGGAGTTAAATTATTAAAGCATTTAAATGGACAGATACAAAAACATTGAATTTTCACGAAACTAAAACAATAGCTAAATTAAAAAAACTATTTACTCAAATGTGAGCCAAAAAACTAAGGCTTGTCTTAAGTTCAAATACTACAGTTTACAGCACAGTCAACTACCATCATGTCATTAAAGAATACTTTAAAAAGAAACACTATCACCAGGAATGTTGTTCAGTGCCACGACATAAAATTAATATAAAAATAACTAAATAGGTTACAATTCCTATTTTTAACTATTTAAAAGTGTAAAACGATTGACACTGAGGCATCAGTGGCTAAATGATTATATAAAAATGGAAATTGAAAAAAAAAAAAAAGGTAAATATTGAGTGAAGAAAGCCGCCTGGGGAATGTGTAAGTAATAAACAAATACATAAACAATTTGCCGTAGTTAAAGTGAAACGGCAATAAAATTAGTTTTGCCAACATGAAAAATTACCAAATTATATGGAATATTGCTGTTTCGTTTAAATGTTAGAACTTTTGACTTACGAATCAAGTTATAAAATTTAACATCTCTAAAAAACAATATTATAAATGATTGCTTACCATGAAACAGAGATTTTCCTTAAGGGTTTATTCAGTAGAATATTTTATGAAATAGGAAACTTTGTAAATGTATACATATGAAGTACCAAGATCATCTAATACTGGCAGTGATCGGCAGAATGACTTTATAACCACTATTTATGCTGTCAATACACAGAATGGTTTTTATGTGTTAAAAAAAATTACAAAGTTGTCTTTCTAACACAAAGGATCAGAGCAAAACTACGGGGAAAAATAATTTTAGGAAGGAAAAATGCATACCTATTCAAAAAATGAGAAGAGTGCTGTTGTGAAAGATGATTTAAATGTCGAACTGTAAATATGTGTATTAAAATTGAATGTGCAATATAGTAAAAAAATTTCAACTAAGGCAATAAGTAACACATTTTTCAATACTCTTTACACTAAAGTAATAACTATATTTAGCACCTTCATTATTTTCAATTAAGTGAAAAACAACAACCTGGACACGGAATAAAACCCGGGACTTTGGCTTGGCCACCTATGTTTTACCACTGAGCCATAATAGTTTATCTCATATCTAGTGCCATCCTTCACTAGTTATTGATGTATTGGGTGTATATGTGGTAGCTGATTATGGTTTAAAATATTCTCCGTCATTTGGCGCGTGTATGTACAGATTCATGATTATAGGTCATCTATATTCAGGGAATGTATACTCTTTTTAGTATGGTATATCACTATTTAATATAAGTGTAAATTGTACCATTACCACAAACAACTTTTTACAAGAAAAATCGCACAGGTTAAATACCAATAAAACACTAAATACAAACACTTCACATAAACTGCACATGACATATGATTGACTATAAATTGTATAAAAATAGTAAAAATCTTTATTATTAACACGCACATAAATCAACATTGCTTGAATGCCTGTGTGGCATGTGAACTATTAATGTTTTATTAATGGTATTTTGGTTTATATTCATCTCTACAAGTAACTCATCCGTATGGCTACGATTTTTTTTTCATGCTTGTTATTTTATCCTAATCTTTCAAAACGGATGAGTAACCAAATCAGTTTGACAAAAACTTTTTATGATTATGTAGAAGTCTGATAATTATTATAAACTAAGTCGAGCCAACTGGTGTGTGTCAATAAACAGCATAATTTAATGCTGACTCATATCTGGACAAGACATAGACTACCCCTAAAAATCAAGTTCCATTAAATAAAATTACTTTTTTTAACATAATTGGAGCAAACAGTTTGTTTGAGCTGTGATTTTAATTTAATTTGTATGATCTACTGGTTTGAAATTGTGAAACCTTGATAATTCACAGTTTTTAGCACTAGCTCGAAGTAAATAAGAATAAATAAAATATATTTTTAAAAAGATAGCCTATTCAATTGGTTAGCTTACTATTAAAACAAGCATTCTGGACCACTTGAGAAAGTAAAGTTCAATGGAATTGGTTTGAAAATTCTACACAAATGACAACACTTGTTAGGCAACTAAAGAGTTAAAATTTATAACACACTCTTTTTGTATTACATATATATGGATGGAAGAATGTAGAGGCTGTCACATTAAAATACATAATTTTTCCTTTTACTGCTCAAAAGAGTAAAACAATTTGGCACACAATTTATTCATTGTTGATTACTTCGAACATGCTCAATGTTTAATGGTCCAATGGCTAAATAATTGATAAAATAATACATAGAATATATAGATAAAGAAAGGAAAAAAGCTAATGAGTGGAGTGAAGAAAAAATATCATCCATGGAAAAAGGAAAACATTTTTCTAGAATCCAATGCACAAATATAACAACTTCTTCCTTTACTTTTGTGTGTGACATTTACTAATATAGAAGGTAGGAAAATGATGTGATATTTTGTTATCTGGATTTTACCCGCATTGTTTCCACTTTCTCTAGTTAACATTTATTCATAAAATGTTCACTTAAAAAAAACAATTTCCATCTAATATTAGCAGTTCAAATTTTTTCTTTTCATAATGAAAATACAATAATAGAGTGAATGGTACTAAACAAATGAGCAGGTGCATAAAACTAACATAACAT
Source organism: Timema cristinae (assembly GCA_039000515.1). Taxonomy (NCBI): domain Eukaryota; kingdom Metazoa; phylum Arthropoda; class Insecta; order Phasmatodea; family Timematidae; genus Timema; species Timema cristinae. The sequence continues at coordinate 34,130,797 of JBCFYV010002255.1, forward strand.
CTTAACTTGATGTTGATTATCAAACATCAATAACTAAACAGTTCCTCAGGACAATAAACAAAATGTACTCTAAAATTATAGCATCCCTAAAATATGTTTAAAAATGTAACACGCTCATTTTATTATTAATTTAGATATTTGGGTCCCAAACAAGAAGTATATTGAGAAACATATACACTCACACCAACATCCCTAAAACTCTTGTGTGATTGTCAGTACAATCATATACCTGTAATTCTAATTAATACAAGAATAACATGTCAACATTTGCTATGTGATATATTGTTATGTTTCAAGTCTTTTCGTTCTTGGAGGGAATATCATCACCATAAAGGGGAAAAAGAGTATTTTAATTATTAGTAAATGATAGAATGTTTAATTTTATTAATAAAAAATATACCACAGCAATATTGGCATGTATCCCACAAAATAATATATTTACTGTATCCTATTAGAGATGATTTACTTTAAATTAAAATGTGAATACACATGCTTTGTTAGTAAGTGTGTAAATTGTTCTTAAGTAAACTATAATTTAATGAAGATGCAATCCTCCCTTTAAACATTACATGATTTATATAATGCATTTAATTAGTGCAGTACTATACGTATCAGTAGTATCAGTGAAAGAAATGTAACATAGCTTGCTTGAATACTGGTGGCTCCTGCAAGTCGACAGTTGAACATGTCATATCTAGAAAAAAAGTTGTTTATAATGATAACAGTTTACATATCAATAAAAAGTTTAGTAAGAAAAAAGTAAAGTATAAAAAAATTGTATTTACTATCTTAGGTTTGAAAAATGTTTTGCTACTATTACTAAAATCTTAAGAATAGTTTTTTTTAAATACTGCATCTTAATACATGTTCAGGTTACACACACATATATGATAATTACTCTAATGAATTTGGAATGAGAAATCATTTAGGAAAAACCACAGTTCATAAACTCAACCAGGATTTGAACCCTTGTCTCCCTGTCACCAGCAGGCCAGTCTAACACAAGAGTGACACCTTAAACCGGTGGTATTCAAATTTTTGTTCACATATCCCCAGATATTCTCTTCAACAGTGTACCCCCAAAGTTGTTGATGCATAGAGAAAGTTATACGATTTTTATAGTCATTATCTAAAATAATGTATTAGATAGTAAGATTTAAATGAGAAACATAAGTGTACGGATAGTAAGACAGGCGCTAAATATATAATATGTCTTCCCATAATCCAGTTTAATACCATTCACTGACTTAGACCATTCAGCCCCTGAAGCTGGTCTTATGAATAATTAAATGTTATATTAGTGATATTACACTTGAGGGCCATAAACTAAGGCTGTCCGATTTTGTGCTACAATTATTCTGCCTAGAGATTCTGTTGAGAACCTAGATTACTCAAATGATAGGGTGATTGTCACACAAAACCAAAGGTCTTGGATTCAATTCGTCTTCCTTTCCAAGAATCCTTAAGATATTGGGCTACAATATTTTTATCAACACAAAGCACTAATGGTAAAAGTGGTAAAGTATTAATTGAAGGGCTAATTAACTGATCCCCACAGTGTTCCCATACAAAAAATTTAAATTTCATTTTGGGCCTAACTTATGAAAATAAAACAAAATTTTTACTTTTTGTAGCTAATTTTCACTTAGCTAAGACTACTCTTTAGTAGGCAACACATGACACATCAACGACACAGAATGTGTCAAAATAGCCAAGATTACATTAGCATCACAAGATTTGATAATTTTGCAACATGATCAAATGTGAAGATATTATTGATGTTGTTGGATGTTTGTTTCTTTACCTTAAAGAAAGCTTGAGCATTGAAACATTTGTGTTTTAAATATAAAAATTACATTTGATTTGTGTAAAAAATAATAAGCATTAGTATGTTGTAGAGAGAGATCATAGTGAAGCAGAGGAGCGTGAAGAATTAGTAAAATAGGAGTAGGTCCTACATGGAAAGAGGTGGGGGATTCATTAAAGAGGATGAAACTGGGCAAAGCACCATATGTTGACAAACTAACTGTGGAAATAATAAGAGCTGAAGTGATATGGCATTGGAAGAAGGTAATTATGGCACAGATTTTTAAGAAGGGAGACAGGAAGAGGTATACAAATTATAGGTTAAATAACATTGATGTGACATTGTACAAAAAATGAGAAGACTAGTGGAAATGAAAATGAAACGAAGGTGGCAGTATAAACAGCATGGATTGAGGGAAAAGAGCTACAATATACTTGATCTTTATTTTACAATTGCTGATAGAAGGTATGAATTTGGGAAAGACTTGGCAATGATATTTATGGTTGTGGAAAATGCGTATGGTAGCAATAGTCTGGAAATTAATGGAGGAGACTGGAGTGGAAAGAGTAGTAGTGAAAGTAAAGTGTATGTATGAGGATTCAAGAGCAGTGTTAAGATAAAGAGTGGGAAGACTGGGTGGTTCCAAATAAAAATTGGAGTGAACCAGGAAATTCTCTCTCACCACTACTCTTTGTAATGGTAATGGAAAGGGTCTGAATAAAGTGGCAAGGAAACTTGGGGAGGGAAGAATGAAAGCCATGATGTTTGCTAATGACTTGAATGTATGGGGACAGAAGGAAGAGGAAGTAAAGGAAACACTATAGGACTGAATTGAGAAAGTAAAAGAGTGTGGAGTGAAATTTAGCATGGCGAAGTACTTTGTACCCTTTGTCACACATGCTACAGAAACATGAACAATGTAATCAAAAGAGAGACAAGAAAAGTGAGGGCCATGGAAAGGAAAATGAGGATAATGTTAGCTGTCACGAGGAGAAACAAGATTAGGAATGAAGTTATCCAGGAAAGAGGGGGAAGGAGTACATGAGATAGTAGAGGAAGCAAGACTGAGATAGTATGGGCACGTAATGAGGATGGAAAAGTATAGAATACCAAAGAGATTGATGGAGATGAAGTATTAGGAAAAATACATTAAGGGAAACCAAGAAAGAAATGGGATGAGCTGGTAACAGAAAGTGTGCAAGTGAGAGAGGAAGAATGATGAAAGGATAGAGGAAGATGGAGGCATTTGACTAAACTGATCGGCCACAGGATGGAAACATTTGATGATGATGGTGATGATGTATATATGACTATAGTACTCTCTTCATTATGTATATATATATATATATATATATATATATATATATATATAAATAAAAGAAAGTTAGATATATACATATTTTCTAGGGGTGTGCAAAGCTTTGAAACTTTAGCTTGGCTTTAAGAAAATATCAACTTCCCAAATTTGGTTTGAAAAAAAAAAATCCGGCATTAGAGCCATTTTAGGAAAATTTAGATTTAAAAAATTTACTCATCAGTAAGCTACCTTTACATTAAGGGCTAGGGCACAGCCAAGTAGACACCAGATACCCTGCCTTACAGGAGTTTTTCTGCACTCCTTGAGCCAGGTTGAGTCCATCAACACTAGGGCTCTCTAGTGTCAATTCTCAGTGATAAAAGTACTTCTAAATATGCAGTTGTTAAACGACTCACTTTTAACATGTTCATCATAAGGAGACCATTGTAATCGTGATGGACAATTTTCTTGAGTCATTTGTGAGGTAGGATTATGTGGAGAGTGGGTTGGGTCACTACCTGAACTTAGCTTTGTGGAAGTCCGCTGATTAAATTGAGAAGGATGATGTGCGTCTTTTTTCTAACAAAACCATGTTTAAAATGAGCTTTTTTTAAAATGGGCAGAGTCAAACATACACCAGATACACAGCCTCCAGGATAAAATGGTTGCACTCCTTGGAGAGCTTGAGTCCTTAAATACGAGGATTGCTAGGCACAATCTCAAGTGACAACATCCCTAACAAGAGGTATTTTTTATTATAAATAACCAATTTTAGACACAGTTTTAGTATAGAAAATACACGAATTTTCTTCGTGAGTCAAGTGGCTGGCTTCTACAAACCTAGGTTCAGGTAGCGACTTAAACCCCTCCCCATAATTCATCTCACAAAATCACTAGCTCAAACTGCCCCTTGCAATGGTTTTTTTTAAGCGAGGCACAGTGTACACAATCCTTTTGTACAGTCAAGTGAGATACCTTTGAACGTCTTTATGACAAACCTGTTAAACATGAGATGTTTAAAAAGTGATCCTTGAAAGTTCTTTTATCACTGAGCACTGACACTAGATGAATCTTTTTGATTATTATTATTATTATTATTATTATCATCATCATCAGCAGCAGCAGCACCTTGTCTTACTACTCGTTCGGGTTATAAGCATTTACGCTAATGTGTAAGGGCGATTGTGAGATGAAATGGAGGACCTACAGTTTAACGTGGAATCTGAACCACGGTGGAGGTCTGATATTCCACATATTCACAAGTTATGATTAATACACATCTTGTCAGAGGTTAACGACTTGGCAATCAGATAAATCTGTGCTGGGACCAAGGATTGAACCCCGAATCCCCAGCAAAGAGGTCTGACACCTTACCCTAGACCGCCAGGTCACCAATCTGTTTAAAAGAGCACGGCGAAACTTCTGCTAAACTGTGTATCTGGCTTTTGTTTATCTCTGGGCTATGGTATAAATAAAAAATCGCCCAAGGTACAACAATATAAAGTTTGAACAAAATTCGCCAAACTGTTTTAGATCTGTGGCCAGCAATAAGACAGACATACATGGAGACTTACAGAATTGTGAAGTCAACTTTTTTGGGTTTAAGTCGAATAAAGCATGAAGATTCATAATAATCTCAAGAGTGAAATTTTTAACAGTTACAATAATTTTCTTTAAATGAGAAAGTAAAAATCTTGAGTAATTGAATTAAATATCATGGTAATAATTTGATTTATCAGATTATAATACAAAACAATAGTTTTACGGGTTTTCTCTATGGCTGTGAAATATGACAAAAACATATTTCAGGTGTTTGACAATATGGTGCTTAGGAAGACATATGGTCCAAATGAAAAAAAAAATATTGGGGAGTGGAAGAGGTTACATAATGATGAGTTACATATCATACATAGCATATCATAGTCAATAAAAACATATTTGACATGAAATCATACATGTTGCTGGAAGTTAAAGATGTGTCAATGCTTTTATTTATTTATTTAGCATCGCGTCTTACTACCCATTTAGGTTATACGTTTAAGTACTAATTACACTGATGGGTTAGGATTTGGGAAGGTTGAATATAAGGAAGTGAACACTTTTATGTGGGAGAAGAGTGGAAAACTATTTAGGACACCCCCCCCCCCCCCAGTTCACCTGAGTGAGATTCAAACCTCGATCTCCCCGTCCTCGGCAGTCTAGCTCAACACAAAACTAACGCATTAGCTAACTACACCACCAAGGCAGGTCGCACCAATGCTGTTTCAGAGTAGAAGAAAATTCAAATTTATAATTTAGTTTTCTCTTTCTCTAAGTGTGAGCTTAGCCACATGTATTTGTCTTCAATTTCTCAAAACAAATCACAACAAACCAAATGATTTAAACATTTATTTCCTGGATAGTAAAATATAAACACCCCAAATTCTGTTGCCTCTTTAATGTATACAAAGCCAAAAGCAAAATGCATTTAGACAGAAAAGCAAATAACTGTACTAAATGATACCCCAATACCAAAAGTTAAGAATATTATGTTTGGTGACTTACCTTGTTGGTTTATCGTTAACAATGTTACTAAACTCTGCTTCAACAAGTTGCCCATCAAAATATGTGATAGGATCCTCAAAGGGATACTCGTAGCCTTGCAGACACTCGCACTTGTAGCTGCCAATCTCAAATCCACGCCCCAAAATAGGCACACACTGTAGTACACAAAGATGAAACTTGTATAATTTTATGTGAAGTGTGTGAGCCAAAAAAATTATTACTTTATACTTTGTACCCATTGTTACATTTGCAGCAGAAACATGAACAGTGAATGTAAGAGAGACTAGGAAAGTGGAGCTCATGGGAATGAAGTTTGTGAGGAGTATGTTACTGTCATGAGGAGAAACAAGATTAGGAATGAAGTTATCCGGAAAAGAATGGGAGTACATGAGATAGTAGAGGATGTAATGAGGGAGAAGGCTAAGCAAATAAAAAATGTTGGCAATGAAGTATGTAATAAAAAGACCGCAAGGAAGGCCAAGAAAGAGAAGGGAGGAGCATATAACAGAAAGTGAAAAAAGTGAAAGGAGAAGAATGGAACAGGTTAGAGGAAACTGCCCCCCCAAAAAACCCATTTATTTAGACAATTATTTTTTTATTTTTTAAATCTAAACTTATTTTCCTTGAGGGGGGAAAAAGCGGTCTAGAATTATTTATTTAACGCTGCATATATTTGTGGTAGGACAGATAATTTTTTTAGCACTGTATCTTACTACAGATTTAAGTTATATGTTTATGAACTAATTATGCTAATAATTTTAGGGATTAAAAGGTTATATTTTGAGGAATTGTACCCACATTTGCAGAGAAGAAGAGTGGAAAACCATTTTGGAAAAACCTCTCTCAGGACAAGATTTGAACCTTGATCTCCCTGTCATAAAAAAAAAACAATCTAGTCTATTGCGAGAGTAGCGTGTTAGACCATGCGGCCACCAAAGTGGATAAATACATTATTCCTAGATTATTAAAATGTTTTTAAATAGCAGGATTTGTTTTTATAAAAACATTGTTAGATGAAATGAATTACTGCCTAATGACTTGGAAATATAATTCTTCAAGCATAGAGTTACATATAATACCTTAGTGTTTTATGTGTGTGTCTTTTTAAATGAAAAAGGAATATTTCAGAAAATGAAAACAATGTGTAATATGGAAGTTTGAAGAAATGGGAAGTGTAAAAAAAAAGGCAGAAAAAGTGTAAGAAGAAATGAAGAAAGAAGTGAGTTTGTTCCTATCTAGGCCTAAGCTATCCTTTAAGGTTGGTTTCCTTTACTATCATTTACCCCACATTATGTTTCTACAGTAGCCCCGTGGCTTCTTTGGTACTGACTGACAGCTGACTTCCGACAATTACATTTAGGTATATACCTAAATTTAGACTGTCAGAAGTGACAGGTGCTAAACACATGTTTTTGCAGATCATATGGTTCGGCGTAGGGATACATAATTTGGGCTGATAACTTTTCAAAGCCGCCAGAAGTCAGCTGTGAGCTGTCAGTCAGCACCAAAGAAGCTACGGGGCTACTTTTTTTTGGTACACTATCTTAATATACATTGTTAGATAATATAAATTAGAGATAAAAAAAATTACTTTTATGTATTATACAATAGGTACTAATCAAAATTATTCTAATAACTTACATAGGAATTTTTTTTGTGACATTTATGAGTATCCTTAAAGGCATTAGGCACATAATATTTGTCTGGACACTGGTTAATGTCAAGCTGGAGCATATCCATGGTGACAGCTACAACACCCCTATAATATTAAAAAACAACACCATAGAACATAATATATTTAAATTATAAAAACAATTCAAATTGGTCCTTTGATTTATTGAGTAATACACTTATTATATTATTATAATTATGTAAGTTGTATATAACTATACATAGTTATAAAATTAATTACTAGATTTTTTCAAATGTTCTTGGTTAATTTTTGAAAATAAATGTCCCAACCGATTACTAATTTAAATTATCATAGAAATAAATTAGTTTGGTTCTCATAACCACTTGTAGACTCAAATTGAAACAAAAACATCCAGTTAACCTATTCAGGCCCCCAACTAATTGCAAATTGATTTAATATATCGAGTTACTTTTATATTTACATTAGAGATGCGCTTAGTAAACATTTGGAAGGATGTACACTTCATTTAGCCTGTAAGGTAGCAAACTTACCTTGAATTATTCCACTATGGCTTATAAGATAGGATCATAGTGTAATCCATGAAAGTAGGACTGGTACCTTTCAGGGGAAACAAAGTGTACATATTAATTTTTTATAATTTTTTTTATATAAAAAGTGACTTTGAAAGCTTTTTTATTGCAAGGTTGAGAGTCTGGCTATGGTTTTAATAAGGTTAAATAATTTTTAGATTTGAGTTTATGGCATATAAGAAAGTTTATAAATTATGTCTATTTCTACACAACTACTTATGTCTTTTTAAATATAATGGTTTGGTTGGGTGCTTCTAGTGGTGTATTTACCTAACTTTCCCCAAAAGTGGACCACTTGATAAGTGTTTGATGTGCATACAGAAAACATGAACCTTAATATATTTATATATATCATAAATACCATTTTTGGCTTAGGCAAAGGAACAGGTTTGGTAGTGTGTGTGTGAAAGTATACTGTCTTTTAATGCTTGATAAGCACACACATTTATACAATTCCAGTAAGCCCTTGCAAAACTTTCACACATTCAACCCCCCCCCCCAAATAAATAAATAAATTATTTAGTCTTTTGTTTGGTTGTTGAAATTAAATACTAAGCGAAGTGTATACACAAAATAACAAATAGAGTTTATTAATGTAAATGTATTTACAATTTACAATACCTCTTTGTATAGAATATTTGATGTCAGAATGCAATCATCAATTTTCTTTTCACTTATATTTTAAACAAACACTGTTTTAACGTAAACCTATCCACTGATACCTTATTCATCGCTGTAGGCTTTGTATTAGTTGAGAAAAAGGGATGTTGACAACAGGAATAATATATAGGATTAAATAACACACACACACATATGTAACCGCACAGCCTAAATCAGGAGGCGTTTTTAGGGTTTTGGATTGTGAATGACTAAATGAGTATTGCACGATGTTATAATTAGCTAGTATACAAATAAAATAGAGGTTCTGATCACATAAACAGTGTCAGCATTCCAGAGGGGAGACTAAGGCCAGGCGGCAGAAAAAAAGAGTGGTGTGTCCAGCTAATGAGGCTGACTATTCATCATCGAGTCTAAGAGGTCACTCTGCTCATTTTGGGGGCTACGCGGATTAGGACGCAGGCATGTCAGTACTTGTATTTGAGGGCTATCGCTCGATCCCAGGGTACCAGAGTTCGGAGACCGTGTAGAATCACCTGGAGGTCATATATGCCATTGGTTATTCCTTGCAATACTTTGTTCTGTCACAAGCTTCCAGTATCTTTCAAGTTCTTTTATATTTTCAATATTACTATCAACATGACATTTGTAACAGACATAATGGTACTAATAAAAACCATAAAATCAAAGTCAAATATCAATCATGGAACCACACAATCATATATCCACTTATCTCCCCTCCTGATCCTTGTTCATAACACACCCTGAAAAGATTCAGGTGTGTGCATGTGCACACACACTTTCCGACTTGTCATTGTTTATCAAGCAGTAAAGCACAACATTTTTATTTGACTTTTGTTTCTTATGCACATAATAGCAGATTTTAACCTGATGTTCTCATACTCTTTAGCTCTTTCACATAATATATTTACCATGTGGACCCGCAGATCACCTGACCCAATGGGAAAATCACTGTCCTAGTATGTGAAAGCACAACAGGTGGTTTAATTTACTAGCGATAGATAAGTAGAGTGTGTGATTCATCCATCATGTCTAGGTGGCTTTGCGGTTTCAATCATAGGTTATCCTATTGCTGTAAAAGATAGTTTTAAGATTTTATATGTGGGTTTGAAGACTTTCGAAACAGTGGAGAAATCGTGTACTTTCATGGCAAGCCTGAATTTGAGCAATCGTCTGCTGTTAAATGGGCGGTAGCTATCAAAGAGTAAATATTGTTGTTTGATTGTATGTAGTGAAGTTTTGATGTGGCCACCCAATAAACTCATGTAAACCCCGCTGGGCTCGCACCGATCTGGTGGCAATGGGAACCCCAGTGGGGCAGGGTACCGGGGACGTAAAGTACCAAGGGTGGACCACTTAGTAGGATAAAATTAGATGGGAAAATAAGAACACTTAGATTAGGAGCTATAATCAACATCAAATTAAGTAATATGATTGTAAATTGGATAAACAAATAATTAGAGGAGGTAGAGAAACAATTTAACATAGGTCCTGAGTTACAGTCTAGGCCTCAGGAGAGAAAATAAATAAAATAAATACATATAAACATCAAGGAATGTCACCAGGTTGGTTAAGTAAAGTCTGTTTACTGAGCAAAGGGTTCCGATTTGATTCCTGACACAGCCGAAAAAATTATCATCGGTGAAATGTGGGTTTACCCTTTCACAGTGATAATTAATAGCCGGGGACTGGATGTTGTGCCTGTCCTAGTTTTAAGTTAGATTATAAGGTATAAGAAGCTACAACAGTACTAACAAGCCAGTAGTGGAAAATACATGGATTGAATAAAAAAAATCTGACACTTACTAGAGGTTGGAAACACTAATGGATGAAAAAAAAAGTAGTATACTTACTTAAACTCGAGTTTGGCCTTTATACTGTCCCAGCCAAAGAAAGGAACAGAGTAGGTTATAACCCACTTGGGAACCTTCCCTTCACAATCAAAGTACGGAGTTGTCCAATATCCATGATTAAGGTTGGCAGCCCTAAAATTAAGGAAATTAACCAAGATAAAACTTTTGTACTTTTTCTTACTTAAAAAGCTATTCTTCTTTGTAGAGATGGGTCACTTGAATCTTCAAATCCTCGAATCTACCGAATCCCGACAAGTATTCGAGATTCGAGGATTCAGTGTTTTACTGGATTTGATGGTTGAATCTTTCACCTCATAGACAAAGTATAAAATTTTGAATTCAAAACTTAGTTAGGCCTACTTGAAAAGCACAACTTAATCCGTAATATTTATTTTGTCGAACAAAAGTAATTAGCATGAATAAAATCATTATTTAAAAAAAAATGTAAGATGTGGAAAATCTTACGTGCCTAGCACCCTACCCTCCCACTTCTATAGGAAACTGGACTTGACTGTTTCGGCACATGCTCACTTCTGAAAACTTTCACCTCACAAACAATCTTGTAAATATTTTAATGAACACATTAAAACTCTTCAAAAACTGAAAATCAAAACTAGAACCACAAATAAACTCAAAATAAATAAAACGAATTACAGCTTTTTTTAAACAGAAATAAGAACACATTACACACGATACAAAGTCAGCGGCCATTACACACGAACAAAGTCGACCACCATGACGTATATTATGTTTACTCACCCGAGTGAAGATTAAAATAAACATACTGTTAATTCTTACTACCCAACTGGTTTTAATTATCTACAACTATGCAAAGAACCCCAATTTATTGCATACGACACTTAAGTTAGACATTTTGTTGGGTTTCATGAAAAATAAATATTGTCAACTGTCAGACACAAATAAAACTGTTTATTTATTCCTACTGGCCTATGTATCGTATATCGATTGTTTGTTTAAAACCGATTCAGGTAATTTGAACAATTAGTAAACGCTCTCAAGTGTTACGAATCAAATTAACGACTTGCTAATTCATTATTTATTTTTAAATTGATTTTAACTAAGAGTTAATTATTTTTTAAATAAGTTATTGAAGTAATTGTAAAAATATTCAAACGTAGTACTGCATTTTAAAGTGGGAATTAACATATTGTAATCGAAAATATGTTCATGTTTTAGTTAGATTGTACGCTCAGAAATCGATATTTCATAAGAATCGAATATATATCTTGTTTTCTACACATAGATAATGGATATATAATAAAATAATAATAAAACATACTTAGGCATTATTGAGTTCACTATTTCTAATGTATGTTTAATTGTTAAGCATGTTGTTTTAGTATTTATTAAAAATATCTGTATTTTTAGTTTTGCTATTTTAATAAAATAAATTATAACTCTTCAATGATGATTAAAGTTGATCAAAGGATAACTAGGCCTAATCTGTTTAGTTCACATATTTTTTAGAAGCTTAACTCATTTTAATAACAATTTTAAAAATAACTAAAAGACACTCAAACTTTGATTGATTTGATTTTTAAACATTAATATGAGTCTGGATTGTTTAATTTGGCTGGATTTACCTGATTTTGCGGGGGGTGGTTGGGGTTGATTAAAACTGAAAACATGATTGAAATAAATCTTAATTTACAATATAGGCCTATATTGCATAATATAGGACTATTTGTAAATCATTAAAATTTCAAACAATTTGCTACTATTCGGATTCGAGATTAGAAAATAAAATGTAGATTTGGATTCGAGAAATAGTGGATTCGACCCATCTCTACTTCTTTGTGAACATGTGATTTTATCATAATATAATCACTAAACAAGCCAACTGTCAGCTATGAAACATTTCAATAAGTTTGTATTGTGCTTACATTAAATTTATTCAATAGATATACTGATTAAATGTTAGTTACCATAGTAAAAAACTTGAAATAAAATAAAAGTTTATTCTCTTTGAAATCTTGTGGCTAGTAAATTTGTAGATAAACACACATTTTATTTACCTGTAGAAATTTGGATAGTGCTCATATTTCTTAAGATACTCTCCAGTTTCATTGAAACGGATTTTGATTTTCATGAAGAACTTTTCAAGTGAATCAAAATTAGTTGACCAACGCTGTTTTGAAAATTGAAACCAGTGCTTGTTGGTGTAAGCTTCCTCTGAAATAAAGGAATACAAATAAAATTAAAGGTGCTATGCTAATTGTGTTTGAAGAATGGTGCTATAAGAAAATAAAGTTTGTTTTTAACATTATTAATACTAAAATCATTATAAAAATTAATATTATGGGTTGATAAGACAGTGGAGAGGGGGGTGGGGGTTAAAAGTCAGTGGGATCACTTGAATGCTGTATAACGGGGATGGGGAACCTTTTGGCATAGGAAAACTGCATGACACGTAACAAATTCTCCTTAAGGGTGCACACTTCATGTACAGTAATTTTTGCCAAAATAAAATAGTGCGCCAATCATGAATGGATAAATAAGGATGGTTAGTTTTTAATATGCTTTAAGAATAACAATTATTTTAATTTTAATGAATTAAATTCACACCATTTGAGAATGTATAGTTTAGAGGTGATCAAGAATACATAAATGACAAAATAGGTAAAAGGGCAGTTGGCTCTAGAAGCTGTTTAAAGGATGTTTAGTTGGTAAGTAGAGGCATTTTAAAGTAAACAATATAAAGTTATTCATGCTGTGGCTTTGAGTTTGGGAGGGAACTCTAAATCCCCCCTACCCTCTCGCCCTTTCCCACACCACTGAATATATTGTGAAAATCCCAAAAAAATTAAATAAAATATAATCAAAGACACACAATACGGTCCCAACAATGAACACCGTTACCACTAGAGAAAAAGTAAATAAGCCATTTTCACACAAAATTGAACAAAATTCTTCAAAAGGGAGTGTGAAACATGCATTGCAACTTCTTATGCAGGGTTACGACGGTCTGAAAAGTCAGGGGAGTTTTAAGGGTCAGGGAAAGGATAATTCATGTCAAACTCAGAAAAAACACCGAATATATTTTTGGTATTTACTGCGCTATAAGCCACTGCCCCAATGAAGAAAGCTGAGGGGCACTTATCATGCTCAACCTTGACCGTAACACAATCTTTGGTAGCATTTTCTTTCAGCAGGTGAATCAGAGATTTCCTGGCTGCACATGACAATTCTTTTAACTTTAGGGATCCATTGTTTTTGTTATTGTTCAAGGTTTGGCATCGTTAGCGTTGGATATAGTGCATTAGGACTGATTAAGCCTACACCAGCAATGTCTAAAAAAAAAACGTTTTTAACCAGCTCTGGGTAAGCCCAGACCATTTTCCTGAATGCTCATAACGGATCAGTGGTGTTGGAAGTAATATGTTGCAGGCGTTTTGTAAATTGTGCAAAAAAATTATAAACTTAAGTAATATGGGAAAGCAACCATTAGCTTCTCATGCAAAAGGACCAACTAATATCAAAACTCTTGAAACTTACAAATCAACACTTTTTGTTGACTTTTTTCTCAAAAAAGTCAAGTGATTCAGGTTCATTGAGCTACCCAATTTCAACACAAACTCTGACACACAAAGACATTCTACCTAATGGTGATTCTGCTAGTTGTTGTGCCAAAAGTGAAAGTAGGGTGGTGCATCGAAGAAACCATAACACTTTTGTTATAAAAAATGAGATAACAAAGGAGGAAGTCATTTGGGCTATGCAAGTTGTTGACAAAAAAAATGTAGGAACAATTTTTCAGTTGATGTTTCTCAACTGTTCCATTGCCAGTTCCTTTACTCTTGGTGGATACAAGGCTGCATATTTAATTGTGCATGGCTTTGCTCCATTCTTTCAGAACAATTTACTGGACTGCATAAAATTATGTAACAACTTTGTAATTGTTTTGATGAAGCAGTGAAAAGGTTATTCAAAGAGGACAAATGGACATTGTAATCAGATTCTGGGACAAGGAAAAATCATATGGTCATCAGTCATTATTTAAACAGTGTGTTTTTCGATAGGAGCACCTCTGAATAATTATTGGAGCATTTGTTGGTAACCTGGCGGTCTAGGGGTAAGGTGTTAGGCTTTTGTGCTGGGAGTTCGGGGTTCAATCCTCAGTCCCGGAACAGATTTGTCTGATTGCCAAACCCTTCCTTCCCCTCTGACAAGACATGTATTAATCACAACTTGTGAATGTGTGGAATGCCAGGCCTCCACCATGGTTCAGAACCCATATTAAACTGTAGGTCCTCCATTTCATCTCACAATCAGCCTACCACTTCACATTAGCATAAGTGCATAAAGCCCGAACGGGTAGTAAGACACGGTGCTAATAATAATAATGAAGCATTTCCTGGATGTTATTTTCTTTTTCAACTCTCTTAAGTTGATACAAGTGTCAATGGATGGCTCAAATGTCAATTTAAAGTTTATAACACTTCTTCAGGAACACATCAAATTTGTCACAATGAAGTATGTAGTTTGCTAAGTCTGGGAATATGTGGGCTTCATGTTGTTCATGATTCCTTCAGGGGTGCAGAATAAGTTCAGAGCTCCAATATTTCCCCAGAACATAACATTAAAAAAAAATCCCCAAAAACCATAGCACTCAAAATAAAAAATTTAATATTTGATAGAGGTTAAAGGGAATAAGGATTATTAACTTCTAAATAGTTTGGAAAATTCAAATTAAAATATTTTTTAATCAAAGTTATTTTTATAGTATCTATCTTATAAAAAATTCAGTTGTCTCCCAGAAATGGCAACCCCTATTTCCTTATGTGCATTACATTTTGTTATTAATTGTTCATTGATAACAGTAGGCTCACCAGTACCAACATTTAATTTTACATCTTGAGAGTAAGAGGCAATGGAGTGTAATACTGGGAGGCCTTGGTTTAATTTTTGATTTTCATAGAATTTTCATTTTTTCGTAGACTCACCACTATTGCAAGGTCTATCACTATCAACCACACTAGGGAAAATACTATCGTTATTTAAGACCATGAGTTTTCCCTGATCACACAATTTACGTTTTACAAAACTTGCAATACTCTCTTGATCTGTACTTCTAGGTTTTCTTAGGGATGTTTTTTAGATATGTTATATCCGAGTTTATTATGCCTGCCACACCATTCACAATAAGCACAGTTGATGTCTTGTCGACATAATAAACATTTGTTTCACTAAACCATCTAATTTTTTCAAACTATAATAGGTCCACTAAAAACCACAATTTCATGGCTACGCAATTATTACAATATGCATGTCACGAGTTTAAATAAATTTTGCGCACATCGCCGAGTAATTAGGCTGTGATATAACGGGTGACTGAATTCAAACTAAAACCAAACATTGTCTCACCCTTTCCTACCCTCCACCGCCTGCCTGTTATAGCTACCAAACACCCGTGGTAGGGTAGGTGACTGATGACTCATCACTCAATTGAGCCTTTAGCCATGTTGAGTTATTAGATTTTTCCTTTGCCCCTTATCTCAACCTCTGATTTATTATTTAGAACTCTTGCGACATTATCTTAGCACACCGACACTGCTTCACTATGGCACATACTGGCAATATTGGCGTTGAGTGTAATTGACCTTTGTTTTTAATGAAACAACCATATCAGAATCAGAATGTACTAAAAGCATCAAAATTGTTGGACTTTTCCCTGCCCCACATTTACCCAAGACTGCTTAATTTCCACCGAACCTCATTCACGCGTTCGGACATATTCTGCACTCCTGAGTTTCTTGAGAACAGATGGGGAATCTGTTGATTGGGATCTAAGTAGCTTATAGCCTCACATGTATTGCCTGTTCACTGATTTCCCAGCTCGTCAAGCATTGTTTACACAGTTTACAGGGTGTACAACTTTTCCATTGAAGTTCTGTGGTGTGCGGTAGTTAGTAAATGCAAAGTGCTTTCAAAGGGCATTACAAATTTGGGACCAAGTTGTTAGGTTTCTCAAAGAAGCAAAACTTCCTAAAACAAAACCTGTAGACACACTGAATGAGCAGCCTGTGATCCATTCCTGAAGTGTAAGCTAGCTTTCTGCAAGACAATTGCTGATGAATGTCAGCCTTTCCTGCAACAGTTCCAGACTTCAAAACCAATGACTCATATCTTTTTGAATCTGTAGAGAAACTTCTAAGGTACCTTATGAATCGTTGCGTGAAACCTGATCTGATTAAGTGCAAAGGTCCAAAATTATTGTCTATCGACATAAAAAAATCTGAAAATTTGATCCTTAACTATTGATTTAAGATTTGCAACAAAACATTTGTTAGGAGAAACTGTGAACACAGTAAAAGAAAGACAAAAACTAGAATTTATAGACGAATGCCGCAGTATGTTAACCACCATGATTACAAAAATACAGGAAAAAAGTCCCTTAAAACAAAAAGCTGTGAAAGATTTGTCTTCATTGTATCCTTGTGTTATTCAACATTCACCTCAACTGGGCCAGAAGAGATTTTCTTTTCTTTTGGAGGAACTCAACCATGCAAACATGTTCTGGCTGAAAATGCCAAGAAAGAATACTTGCATTTTTGCAACCTCAAAAAATCTCAGCTTCAAGAAATATTTCGTCCTTTTCATCATCAGTTTAGTGATGGAGTAGACTTGACACTATTTCTGAGAGCTATGCAAACCACAAACATCTTTGGGAAGTAATAAATATTCGCCTTGTCTTGCCGCATGGGAATGCGACTGTTGAAGATGGTTTTTCGTCAATAAATCTTTACTGGTTGAAAATATGCATGAAAAGACAGTCAATGCACAACGTCACATTCATGATTAGATACAAGAAGCAGGAGGGATTAAAAACACACACATTAGCAAAAAGATGTTGGATTATATGAGAGATGCTCAGAAACTCTATCATGAATAATTGGAGATGAAGAAGCTGGAAAAAAGATAAGAAGAAGGCAGTAAAGATGAAATTAGATATACATGTTAAATATTTAGAATGAGAAAGAAAAAAAAAATTATGATGGCAACTGAAGAGAAACAAGAAGCAAAAGAAGTGGAGTTACAAGAACTAAAGAAGAAACAAGCTCCACTTTATTAAATAATAGCTTTAACCCGCCGCAGCTTTAACCAGTCGCGGCTTCGCCCGCAATAATTGATAAAATCTTTTAATTTTTAACTAAATGTTTTAGTCATAAATCAAACTTTTATTTTTTTCAAATATCTATGAGTTTTTCTCAGTTCTAGCTGTTAATAATTTTGCCGTATTTTAATTTTCACTTTTAAATATTTCGTAATAAAAGAAATATATATTATTTAAGTTATCAATTATAAATTTTTTATTTTTACCTTCATAATTAATAAGATAAATAAATAAATGAAATAATATTTTTTTCGAAATATATAGCTAAAAAAATCACATATTTATTATTTATTAGTATGAAACTACGTCACACTAATTACTATTTACTTTCATTACAAAATATTAAATCACAAATTCTTAATAAACATCATTTCTATCACATTATAATCATATATTTATTATTATTTAAAATCAAAGGTTGGAATAGTCCTATATGTTATTCCAGGAAATGTTCTACCAACGTAAAAAGTTTCATTCGAATCCGTTCAGCAGTTTTGGCGTGATTGAGCAACAAACATCCAAACACACAAACTTTGCATTTATAATATTAGTAAGATAGTAAGATAGCATAGTTTCTTATTGTACGACTATTGGGATAATTTTAATAAAAAGAAAATTGACTTGAGACATGAATAATATGAAAGTATACACAGTTCAACATGTTGTGAGATATTCAGTTCAGGATATGTACAGGTTAGGTAAAATAAAACTGTAATGATAACAAACTTTTTAGTATGTTATTAGTGTCCTGTTATTTAGTACATATTTATGCACATGATACCAAAGTGAATCAAGTTTGTTACAGCGTTTTGTTAGTGTTAGATAATTTTATTATTTTTTCATCATTTTCCCTGAACTGATTGGCAAGACATCTGCTTTCTTATTCTTCCATGAGAGGTGAGGCAAGGTCGACTGTAGGGGAGGAGGCCAAAATAAATGTATTTGAATTAATATTTTCACATGTATAATCCGTAAAGTTATAATGGAAATTTTATGAGAAGTTGGCCAGGGAACTTGGGAAAATAGTCAGGGAAAGTCAAGAAAAGTCAAGGAGAATTTTTTTTACAAATACTGTAGGAACCCTGTTACCGGTTAGGGGTGGCGGAGGATGTCCTAGTAGTCAACCCAACATATCTGATAGGTGTTAAAGTAACTAACCATGTGAAACATGCAACACAACTTCCTAAATGACGAAAAAAAAAAAAAAAAAAAAAAAGGGAAAAAAAAATGGAAAATTATAAAGAATGATAGGACACATAGATAGGAACATGTGAAAGGTATAACATAAAGGAAAAACAGAGGAAAAGGACATTGTATGCGAATAAATAATATATATCTATAAGGAAAACCTCTTTTTGTGATATATATTATATATTCACATCCAATGTCCTTTTCCTGTGTTTATCCTTTATGTTATACCTTATACGCTCCTATCTATGTGTCCTATCATTCTTTACAATTTTCCATTTCCTTCCTTTTGAGTTTTTTTTTTTTCCTCTTTTAGGAAGTTGCGTTGTGTGTTTCACACTCCTCCCTGAAGAGTTCCAATAGAATGAAACCTAAGCCGGGGGATTTGGCGGTGACGATCGATTTTCTTTAAGAGGCAACCATTGCCTCTTTGTCCAGTGGCAGTAATGTAGAGTGTGAACTGTGTTCTTCTTTTCATTGTAAAAGACATATATGTTTCTATCCACCTTTCCTATACCTTCTTTCAAATCACTTACTCTATGGCATTAGGAACTCAAAAGTTCATTACTGTACCCACCAAAGTACACCACCTATCCCCATCTTAAGCTAATGCTACCAATTTATCTCATTATTACCTATCTCTCTCAGGTTTAACCAAATATTATCTTCTCATCTGCGTCTGGGTCTTCTCAGTGGTCTTTTCCCATTGGGTTTGCCATTCAATACCTTGAACGCAGTTCTAGATACTCCCATTTGCACTGAATGACCTGCCCACTTTAACCTGCAAGATTTTATTTCCTCAACAATGTCTGGTGATGAGTACAGGGTATGCAGCTCATCATTGTGTAGCTTCCTCCACGATCTTTATCCAATTTTTGGACTAATTATCTTCCTAAGCACCTTGTTTTTGAACACCTTATTTTCCAGATATATTCCTTTAAACATATAAATGCAAACATATGATGGAAATGAATGTCATCCATAGTGATTTAATTACTATTATTATCCGAAATATTTTGATTTATAAGCCTCGTTTAAATACTCTTTTGAATAAACTAGTTAAAAACTAGGATAGCTCACTTGTTTCATTGAGTCTGGCAAGATCTTCCACTTTGAACTTTCTAGTGTTGAGTTGAGTTTTGTAAGCAAATGGTGCGAACAGTGTCCTGTTTGTAAACTTGTTTCTTTCCCAGAAAGTCCCTGCTGACCAGATTTTTGTGTCTCCGAGCACTAATGCGAGTGTTTCACCAATCATCTGATCCTCTGACAGAGGTTTATCTGCCACTCGCTTGCCAGAATACACTTCCTTAGGATCAGAGATCTGAAACATAAAACATAGCATATAATAATAGGAAAGATAGTTTGAAAATAGCTTCTCTGGAGAGTTAATTTTTATTCGTACTTCACAAAGAAGTTAATCATTATTATTATTATTAGCACCGCGTCTTACTACGAGTTCGGGTTATACGCACTTACGCTAATGTGTAATGGTAGGGTGATTGTGAGATGAAATGAAGGACCTACAGTTTAACGTGGAATCCGAACCACGGTGGCGGCCTGGCATTCCCCACATTCACAAGTTGTGATTAATACATGTCTTGTTAGAGGTGAAGGAAGGGTTTGGAAATCAGATAAATCTGTGCCGGGACCGGGGATTGAACCCCGGCCACCAACACAGAAGTCTGACACCTTACCCCTAGACCACCAGGTCACCCAAGAAGTTAATCCCAAAGGGCTTAAGTGAGACAAAAGTTTACATATTATGAATATATATGTTTTGGGAACAGGCTGCACCAAAATTTTCAGCAAAAAGCTCAGCGTTTGCTTGGGATGTCGTAATGACCAAACATGTTTATTCAGATTTTATTTTTTAAATTTCTTATATAGCTATTTTTTGTGACAATTTTCAAACTAGGTATTTTTTTAGCCCCGCGTCTTGCTACCCATTCGGATTATACGCCTAAGTACTAATTACGCTAATGGGTTAGGAATTGGAAAGGTTAAATTTAGAGGGAGTGAATCCACATTTGCATGAAGGGAGACTTGGAAGCCATTTAGGGAAAACCAGCCCCAGTTCACTCAAACAAGATTCAACCGTAATCTCCTTGTTCATGGCAGTCTAACTCAACACGAAAATAGAGCGTTAGCTAGCTATGCCACCAAGACGGGTGATTTTGAAGTTGATTTGACGGTTGTAGTGCTTCAGAGCTAAAAGTTGGTCTTAAATTTCTGACTATCCATGGAGCTAAAGCTGAAACAGTTGGATGGATTTTGTTCAAACTTGATATTTGAATGAGTGATTATAATTGTTAGTTATGATTATAGCTGCATCAAAATATCATATTCTTTAAATTGAGAAACAACACCTGGATACAGGTTCGATTCCCGTGTCCAGGTGTCTTTTTCAATTTAAACAATTGGATATTTAGTAGGGGTGAGCAAAGTCCACTTTTTCAATTCAAAGCGAACATGAATCAAATATATTAAATATTCTCGAAGCCAAATCAAAGTCAAAATATTTTCTTTTAGTTGTTTTATGCTTGAAAAAATATTATATTGTGGCTATTTATATTACTTTATCACTAAAATTATTTGAAAAATGTTTTATTGTACAAATGTTTGTAATATTTCATGTTACTCTGATAAATAAAGTTATAATCACAACATACAAATCAATTTATTAAAATTTTACCCATCTAAATATTAATTTGTAATGTATTAAATAGCTAAAAATAGTGATAATTGAACATAAATTGAGTATTTTGGCTGTAAATATTTTTATTAGCGAAGCTGATGTTTGTTTCAAAGCTAAGTCAAAGTGTCTAAGCTTCGCACACTCCTAATATTTGGATGTAAAATCTTCATAGCTTGGAGATTTATTAAATTATTGATTTTCTTCCTATATTAAGAGTCAATTAATGAGGAATGATTTTTGAAAATTCAAAATTTTTTAAAGGTGGATATATCTATTAACTATTTTGTACAAAATAGATAAAATGGTAGTGTATGACATTCACAACACTTTATATCCGTTTTTCCAGGGTTAAACCCATTAAAGTGTAGTTTACTGATGATTTATTTTCAAAAAGTTGATGTTTGTTTTATTAATGAAAACTTATTAAGAGGTTATTTATTGATGAGAGATTTTGGAAAATGATATCACAAACTAAAGTGGACTATATAAGAAAGTATGTGAGATTGTGTCATTAATATATATTCTTAGATGTATCAGGCCACCAATAAATAGAATGCAGGAGACCACAGTGGGTTTTTTATAGTATTTTGACAGATATTAAAACTTGATAACTTTTTAATGTTTCAATATTTACCTTTTTTTCTGTTTAAGTTCTTACATGATCAAAAGAAATTTAGGATGTTCAAAAACAAGGTGCTTATGATATTTGGCCCAAAAAGGGATGAAGATACAGGGGAATGGAGAAGGTTTCATAAGATGAGTTGCATGCTCTACAATAATCACAAGACATTGTTAAAATAATCAAATCTTGCAAATTATGGTGGGCAGGGCATGCAGCACGAAAGGGAGAATCTAGTGCAGTGGTTTCAAACTCACGGCCCATTACCAACTGTTTGGCGGCTTGCATAAATGATTATAAAATAAAAATAAATTACCCTTTTCTCAAGTATACTGTAATATAGTAAATATAATATAAACATAGTAATGCTTTGTAAAGCCATTATCTTTATAAGTGACAAGTTTATTTACAAATAGAGCAGCGGTATTAAGCATGCCTATTGTTGCCTCAAAAGGAATTTTTAAAAAAGGTGCAGTTGTCTTCCTCCGATGTACTGTCTTCGAATCCAAGAGTATTTCAACAGGCAATTTGAATTTTTCAAAGACATGGATAATATTTTAAATATATTTAAGTCTCCATTTTGCTATAATGCTGACAATGCACATGAATCAAGTAAAATCTCTCTAAAGGAATAGGTTAAGTGACCTTCACTTGTGCTCACTTTTAAAGTAGCATGTTCAAAAGAGATTATTACAAATATCAAAAAGTTAGTGACAGAAAAGCGGGCACAAATTTCTGGTCAGAAAATGTAATATTTTCTTCTCCGTGTCTAGTTGGTAAATTCTTTGATTCTTTTAAATATTTAAGTGAAAATATTTTAGTATATATAAATGATAAGTTTTCAGTGATACAATGGGAGAGAAATAAAAGTAACTGGTGTAGCGTTTGTTTTTACTATTTACCAATAATTAGAAATAATATCACACTCTAGTGCTAAGCCAAAGTTTTGTAAAGTTGATATTTATTTGTAAGAAATTCATGCGGCCCCTTATGCTACTTCGAGACAAGAAAGTGGTCCTGCCAAGGGTCTAAGTGTGTGACCGCTGATCTAGAACCATGTTCAGAGTATTGATTAGTGTAAGGCTAGTGCGCATTCATCAAAATAGCATTTTGTTTTACAGAGAGAGCTGATTGTAAAAAAACCTTTCCACTTAGTGTGTTACAAACAAAGCTATAAAATTACAAGAAAGGAAATTAAAAGGCAGTTTCTTAATGTTAGGCTGTTAAGGTGATACCTAGTGTGTCTCTAGATAATGACCAAAGGTTGTGGTTGACAAGCTTAGTTGGATGGGAATATGTAGGTGAAAAGTAGGAAAATAAGAATGAAGGATAAGGCTGTGGAGGCTTAAAAAATAGGAAAGATATTTAAAGATATTTAATAAAGGCAAAAAGAATAATGCCCAAGGATGAAATTCCAAGTGCAAAGGTGGAATGGGAAAGTTTTAGGAAAAGTTTGGCGGGAGCTGCAGTGGAGGTATGAGGGAGGACTAATGATAAGAGAGAATGGCATTAGATATCACGGTGGAACGACAAAGTGAAGGATACAGTGGAAGAATATAGAGAGTGAAGCATGTGGTGCAAAAAGACAGAAAGGAATTGATGTAAAAAAGGACAGAGATGCTGGAAAGGGATCTGGACGGAAGTAAGAAAGTGTTTTTCGGCCAGGTAAGAAACAGTAGGATAGAGAAAAGACAAGAAGTTAGAATAATGGATGAAGGAGGGAGAATGATTGAGCTGAGTTTCCTAGTCTCTTTTCTTTTGGTGTGCATATGCAGTGCTGCTCGTTTGTTCCTTCTGCACGGTTGGCTGCGCATGGTCTCGACAAGCCGAGGGACTTGGCTCTCGGGGCTCGTTGAGACACTCTGGTTTTGTACTCGGTTAGTGCACATTGGGTCGTCCCTTGTTAGGGCGGCAGCATGCGACCACAAATTCACGCGTAGTTCATTTGCAAGTCGTTAACTTGCGGTTATGTGAACTTATTATCGTATGGAGGGAATTTTTTCGATTCCGGGTGTGACTGGGTATATGCATGTCACTCATTGTTTGATGTTTTGAATTGTACATTAGCGCAGAGACAGAGATAAGGTTTCAGTTTAACGTTTGATTGTATATCCGGGACCAACCTCTGGCTCATGTTAAACTTTGAATAAATGTGGAGAAACACAATCTCTCGAGTTCTCTCTCTCAGCCCAAACCCGGAGTAAAGCCAATGACTTACCACGCCCAAGTCTGGGTCGCAGTCCCCTATTTAACCACACCAGTGTCAGCCTCCACAAGTAATAAAGGGGGTCAGCGAGTGGTGTGGGCACATGATGAAGACAGGAGAATAAGAAAAGGCACAATGGAGGGGATATTTTGAGAAGGTATTCAACCCAGAAGATGGAGGAGGTTGGAGTTGAAAGAGCAGTTGCAATGAAAGTAAAGAGTGTTTATATGAAGATAACTTGAGGTGGGTTAAGATGGAGAGGAGGTGGACAGAATGGTTCCAAATAAGATATGGGGATAAGCAGGGGAGTGCTTTATCACCACCACTCTTTGTAATGGTCATGAATAAAGTGGCGAGGAAACTCAGGGAGGAAAGAATGAACGACATGATGTTTGCTTGTGACTTGATGGTATAAGGGGGAGAAGGAAGAGGAATTACTGTAGCAGCTACAGTAATGGAATGTGAAAGTGAAAGTTAATTGGAATGAAATTTAGCACGTTGAAGAGAAAGAGGATAAGGCCTAGTAAAGCCATAAAGTTTGATGGCGTAGAGATAAGAAAGGTATTTAGCGGAAAATATCTGGGAAGAGAGATTGAGGTTAAGAGTGGGAGTTAAGAGGATCTAATGAGAAGAGGATAGCAGGGAGAGTTTTTCTATAGGTGCTGTAAAATACCTGATATGGAGAAGAGAAGTGTCCTCGAAGTGTAAGGTGGTGTTTTAGAGGGTGTACTTTGTACCCATGGTCACACATGCAGCAGAGACATTACATTATATGTAAGAGAAACAAGGAAAGTGGGTACCATGGAAAGTAAAATTAGGAAAATGTTAGCTGTCACAGGAGAAACAAGATTAGAAATGAAGTTGTCTGGGCAAGAGTGAGAGTACATGAGATAGTAGAGGAAGCAAGGTTGTAGAGGTGTGCAAAGTTTCAAAAACTTTTGACACCCCCTTTAAATATCACTTAGACTTCGATTCGAAAGTAACATTTCAGGTTTAACAATTAAGAAGATTCACAAAAATAATTATTTGTTATTATTTTATGCTGTTATTTCCATAGCAAGTTTATGTTTGCATAAAAAAACTCTAAATAACTTAATTTTTAATTTTAAGACGAAATATATTAATTATGTCTGAAATATGGTATTTTGTAAATTATATATAATATGTAAATTTACATAACTGTGCAAAATATAATATTTTTACCAAGCATTAAACATTATTTAAATATTCAAACTTTTATCCAGCTTCAGGAATATCTCATATTATTCAAATGAACTTTGCTTCGAAATGAAAAATTGGACTTGGTACACCTCTACAAGGCTGAGATGTTATAGCCATGTAATGAGGATGGGAAAGGATATAATAGCAAAGTAAATTCCACAAGGAAGATCTATAAAAATAAGAGCTGATCAGATAAGAAAAAGTGTGCAAGTGAGAAAAATATTGAGGCACAGCTTGGAAATAGATGATGATGTGTTACAAACAAAGCTTAAAAAATTGAACTTGTGTAATAAGTAATTTTTTTTATTTTGTAGGAGGGTTGTCCAATGAATAGCAAATAAATATTTGAATAAATATAGTAAATATTATTATCCAGTGTCCATTTCCTATCTTTGTCCTTTATGTTATTCATTCTTTCGACATGTTCCTATTTAAGTATCCTATTATTCTTTACCAATTTCCTTTTTCTCCCTTTTGTGTTTGTTGGAATGAAACCTATCTCAGAAGATTGGGCAGTAACGATACATTTTTTTTAAAGAAGTAGCAATGTAAAGTGTGAACTGTGATTTTATTTTCATTGTAAAAGTCATAATGTGTTTGTTCCCTTTTAAACATTTATATCCACCTATCCTGTACCTTATACCAAATCCATCATTTCTATCCTGTGATGAGAGAAAGGGGCTTCAAACAAGGTGATTTATTAACTGTGTTGAGTAAAACTGGCTCAAAACTTCGTGATCATGTACCTGTGTTGTGTATAGTTCAGGGATAAGTGTTAAGATTTATACCTGTAAGAATGCACTGATGAAGTTAGCGAGTCTAACAGCCATCTTTGCTTCATTTGCAAATTGCTGCTCTGCATCATATCCAATGTCACCATGAAGAATCAAATCTTGAGGGTGAAACCTTTAAAAAAAATTAAATTAGGTGATTATAGAATACAAATATAATATACATTTAATATGATGTTTGCCAAACACAGATTTAAAATAAAATATAATTAAAGGCGAAGCTTACTCTTACGTCAGTTTTAAGGAGTGTAATATAAAATGTTAACTGCTTGTGTTCTACTTAACTTTGTACTATACATGCCCAGGCAGTCATATTTAAAATTGGATACTTTCTATAATCTGTATTGCTTAATTCAAAGTTAATAAAATGAATTTGTACCTAATGGTTTGAAAATGTATGATAAGACAGTGTAGAAACCCTGTACAATAATGTATAGTAATAAAAGGTCAGGTAGTATAGGGTCATGCAATATTCGCATTTGAGATCAAACCAATTTTTACACAAATTCTAATTTTTCATGCAAATAACACAAATTTAAGCTTTTTTTTTTCTTTCTAAATAAACACAATTTATTAGTAAATTGGCAAAAACCACATCATGCAATATAATTTTGACGAGGTAACACTGATGATATCAGGGCTGCCATTTATATGAATAGTATAAGTTTTTATTTATTTTATAGGTATAAAATGGATCACAGGAAAAATGAGTGTTTTTAGGATATTAAAGCTTTTTTTTTATCTGAGGTTAGCATTAAAAATCACAATTTCTACTTTTACACATTACGAGTCCTAAATTTCGATTGATCGATTCTTTGTCTTCAGCCTTCAGAAACCTAAGTTGATAATCGATTATTTCGATATTGCTATTTTTAAGACTCTAAAGTTGAATGATATTGAATTATAAAATTTGATTATTTCTCCGAATATGTTAATAAATAGTTAAATAAACAATATAAATGAAAAATTTAGACAGTTTTAATCTTTTTTTTTAACTAATATTAATTCTACTCGTATTTATGTAAATAATATTGCTTTCAACTTATAATATCTTCGCTTCTGAGAAAAATAACACCACTTTTCCCTTAAAAATAAACTCACCGTTTGCATGGCTTTAGTAAATGATAGTAAAGGAAGTCAACCTGAAATTATAGTTAGGTTAGGCCTGTATATAAAAAAAAATTCTTCTCTTCTTTTCCTCTTAAACTATTACACTTCACACTTCTACAACATGTAAATGTAGAAGTGAATGATTTATAAAGGTAGGTAGCTACACTAAATTAGTTTTGCAATATATTTAGACTTTATGTTATATAATTAAACTAACTACAGTCAAAACAATAAAAAAAACAAATCAGCATAAAGCGCTACAATTTGGCACAAGCCGTGCCATTGAAGTACTGTGTTAAATCAAATTTGCAGCATTTTGCCCAATGTGTGTTTTAGCAAAACCATGTTTTGATAGTTGCCTGTATATAAGATAGTTTTAAGATGGTTTTAATCCTTACTGTTTGCATGTCTTGGCATTGACACTGAGAATGAACTTGAGAGCTTGGTCGATATTCATATTTTGAGTGTGCAATGAGTGAGCACCAACAGAGTAATTCTTATACTCATAGAACTCTTCCAGATAGAATTCCTTAAGATTTGGTGTTGCTTTTTCCCATTGAACTGGCATTTTATGGACCCCTAAAATACACAGTAAAAAGTAAACCAAGTTAATGAGAAATTAAATTAAAATTACAGTATTATCTTAAGGGAGGCATGTCAAAATTGCGGCCTGCATGACTATTTATGAATTTGTGTGGCCTGTGGACCTTATGATGAACCAACATGCTATACAACCCTATTCTTTCTTTATAAAAGGTCAAGGAAACACAAAATTTGGAAATTTGGAGTAACTTGGTGAAATCTGTTATGTGAGGTTGGTGTACCAAATGTGTACTCTTTCCACGATAAGGATCAATTCACAAAAGTTGTTGAATTTTCACACCCAATTTGCGCAGTGTTTGGCAGCATGATAACAGTAGATTTCTTGCCTTAAACCAAACACAATAGATTATCAATAGTGAAGGAAGCCAACCTGAAATAATCGTTAGGTTAGGTTATGTTAGGTCAGGTCTAGATATAAACAACACCCTTCTCTCTTTAGTTTTTCTTACACATTCACACTTCCTACTTCTTCAAACATCCACAGTTTGTTTTGAATATTCAGAAATATTTCTTTTTCATATGAAGACACGCATTAAAAAAACCCACAAAGAAATATATTATATGAAACTCCATGCTTCTTGAAAAGTTAGAAATATCACTGAAAATTTGCAGTTTTGCTAAACTGATGCAACATCATGGAGGCTTAAATTGATAGTGTACTGAAAAATTAATAATAAATTATCTTTAAGACTAACAAAGATTATACTTGAAATAATAATAATAATAAAATAATAATATATGATATAAAAATAATAATTAAAGAAAATGAAAAAAATATTATTAATTACAAAGAATAATTTTTTTATCTCATATTTAAACCCGGGGCTAGTCTGGATTTGGTTACCCATTTATGTGCAAGTTCCCATGGACTGAGCTGAGAGTTATTGCAAGTGGCTGTCGGGAATGCTCTAAGTACTCTGTTTATGTAGCAGGAGTCAAAGTCCTTACTGTGGATGTTATAATGGGAAGGAACTGGTTTGTATATATTTTTGTGGTTGGTATTGAAACAGTGATTGTTCATGCGTATTCTCAAAGATCCTATTGTGATCGTCCAATGCATTCAGCCTCACAAAAATTGCATTGAAGTTGGTAGATTAAGTTGGATGTGTTGCAGGCATAATGGCCTTGGATGGGGTGTTCCTTCTTGGTGTTCTTACTATTGAAGGTCTTGCTGGGTGAATGGATTTTGCAGGTGTTGCAGCATTGTTTCATTCACAGGTATGGACCTTTTTGCTATGATAAGTGAGGTGAAAGTTTTGTTGGGGTTGGACAATTTTAGATGTACTAGAAGGTCTTATGTCTTGAGTGGATAAAATTAGAAAGTTGTTGCCATTCTTAAGGCTAGTGTTGATTATTTGCAGTCCTGGATGATATTTGTGGTGAAAGGGATGTAATCAGAAATTTGATTTGTTTAATCATTTGAGAGGGTTCTGGAGATTGTGAGTTGAAAGGTACCCTCTCTACTGAAAATCTGAGGAAAGTTTATTGCAATACTGAGTGAAGTCAGCACTGTCTGAACATGTGTTGACCCTGATGGCCAGCCTGTAAGGTAGAAACGATGCGGTATTGTTGGTGGTTTGTATGTCATGCAAATATTATTGTTCTCATTAAAGACATCAACATCTAAATAGATGACATACTGTAGTGAGATATTGTGGGTGTATGTGAGAATACTGAAATTATTAAGTTCTTGCAGAAGTTTTTGAGTATATCTAGAGTTGCTAGACGTCTCATATACACGGGATTGTCCCATTTTTTTAGGAAATGTCCCAGTGTCCTAAAATATGTCGTTGGGACACCAGACTGTTCCATCTCATGTCACATTAGTGTCAGTAGTGTCAGAGCCATGGGGTGGGTACTTTTAAGCTGAATTTACACTATGCGTGAATTCGCGATCCATAATTCGCAGTTTTTATTCAATGCGCAAATAGTGTAAAATATCTAAATTTGTATTTTTAATGTTTATGATGCGTGATTAGGTATTCGTAATTCAAATTTGTGGCAATTCGCAGAGAGAGTGGTTTTTGAGCAGAGATCAAAAGGAAAACAAATCATTTGTGGTGTGTTATGTGTGAGTGAGCTGTGCAGGATTTACACTATACGCGAGGTTTGGGATTTATTCGTTGAGAGAAAAACCAAGTTAGGGTTCGAAGCTAACAATAGAATTCGAATTAGGCTTGATCTTTGATTTTGGGCTCTACATCTTTGAGTATTTCATATTGAAATAACAAGTGAAACTGTCTAACCATAAGGTTGAGTTTAATAATAAACTCTATTAGAGAAACAATATTGTATTAAAATAGCATGGTTAACTATACCAAGTATAATAAAAAGTGAGCTTGAAATGGCGACACTATCGTCGATACTCAAATCCTCAGACATCGCGCTCCTCAAATCAACAAATAAACATACTATTTCTAACTAACGTCACTCGTAATCAACTGAAGTGCAAGGTTTCTGGCGTGCGCCAGCCCCAAGAACTACAAAGTGGCGAATTACGAATCAGTGCTTGGTGTAATAACCCTGATTTGAGCAAATAGATGAATGACGAATTTAGGGCGAACTGTCAAAGAATCGCGAACACGAATTACACATCGCAAAACATGCAAAGTCTAAACACAGTTTTATAGGACTAGCTGATCCCGTAAAATGGTTTGGGGCACTATCGCTAGGAGCAGCTTGCAATGACATCACAGAGGAATGCGCATGCGTGGACATGAAATTCATAAAAAAAGGAAGTGTGACATTAAGTAAAATTCACCATTACTGTTTTGTTAGCAAATTGTCTTTTATTTTATAGAAGGCGTCAAGATAGATTTTACATTTTATAATGTGGTTTATTTATAAAATAATGGATTTAGTTACATTTGATTGAATTTTATACAAGGATTGATTAATTAACATTTCACAATAGAAAATGTGTTGTGTTTCAAGTGTAACGGTCCTCTTCCAATCTTTTAGTCTGTGGCAATAACGCTGTGAGCGCTAGCGATGTGGTTCTACTTGCCAACATTAGAGTGTCATTTCAATACTTAACCTTTTTCTATGGTCTGTGCTGTGTAAAGTACAATAGTCAATACCAGGATTATATTTAGCATTTGGGGTGGCTACTGATGCAGCAATAGTTGTGTTTGTGTTTAAATGATTCAAACAATATGTCAAAACGAAAATGTTCATTTAGAATTGAGTACACAAAGGCATGAGATTTAATTGGAAGGGGTGATAATGAAATAAATCTACGTGTAAGTTGTGCAGTTGTTCGTTCAGCATCTCACCTGGTGGGAAAAGCGGACTTTATAAAGCACGTTCGAACCCCAAAACATAAATTGCAGATGCCTTCTTCAAAAACTTTAAGTAGCTATTTATTTAAAAAAGATACAGACAAAGAAATTGTATCAAAAATAATAATAGTTTACCATACTGTTAAGCATTACCAATCCTTTAATACAAGTGACTGTAACAATACACTTTTTTGAACTCTATTTTGCTGCAAAGTTTTTTAATGAATGAAGTAAATGTATGCTTTGGTAAAAAATGTAATTGCACCTCGATCTGTAAAACAAGCTATCTCTAATATCAAAGAAGAAGCCGGTTTCTATGAATTTCTACAGACTCATCTAATCTAATAAAGAAAACATATTTCCTATTGTTGCACTGTACTTTGCCCTAAGAACAGGATGGAAGTAAAGTTGTTGCGAGTTGCTTTGTTACCAAAGGAAACATCGATTCTAATGTGGAACTGTGCATCAATACATTGAAAACATGGATTAGATTAACAAATATATTGCATTTTGTGGTGATAACTGCAATTCTAATTTTGGTGGGCATGAACGTCGGGGAATTAACAATGCTTTCTTTAAACTGAAAGCTGCATTAAATGATGCCATTGAGGGTGTTGGATGCCCTGCACATTTGTTACATAATACAATGCATACTGCTGCAGACACTTTATCAACAGATGTTGAAGCCGTTGTCATGAACATATTTTCACATTTTAGTACATACACAGTACGAAATGAACATTTAAAAGAGTTTTGTGAGTTTGATGGCATTCAATATCACAATTCTTTATCATTCCAAGTCAAGGAGGTTATCTCAAGGTCGTAGCCAGCCAATAATTTCAGGGGGGGTTTGGTGGGCACATTCCCCAATTGCTGGAAGCTAGAAAAAATTCTAAATGATAAACAGTTCTAGAAGCTCTCTGAAGTGGTTTTTTATTCATGGTAAAATAACCCCTATCTTCCGAAGGCTTGGAAAATGTCTAGATATTAAACACTTTTTGAAGCTATGTGAAGTTTTTTTTATGGTAAAATGACACCAAAATGCTGAAAGCTAGGAAAATTTCTAAATATTTAACACCCCTAGAAGATCTCTGAAGTGCCTTTTATGGTAACACATCCCCTAATTTGTATTTGCATCTTAATTTTTATATGGTTTGAACCATAAATAAAGCCATTTATATTTTGTTCATAAAATTTTGCGGGGAGTTTGAACCTCAACCCCCCCCCCCCCCCCCCTACACCCTTGGGTTGTCTTTGGTAAGTGCTGTTGAAAGAATTCTAAAATGGTTTGATGCTTTGAAGACATATTTTTCTCACAGGAAAGCCCTTCAAAAATTATGTTGGATTTATTTTCCTTTCCTTTAAGTGACGCTTACTTTTATTTGGTTCACAGTCTACTATACGTTTTGAGTATCATGATATTTGAAATTTAAGGGGGTTACAAAAGCATTACTGAAGTTCTGGAAACTCTTTAAAAAACAGAAAACATCCTAAAGGAAGATTTGAAGCTAACTTACTCCTCCAGTGCAAAATAATTTTAAAAGCAGAAGATGTTTCACCAGAATGTGCTGAATCCGTTTTAGCAAAACTACGAACATTTTATTTAAACTGGTCAAGATTACCTGGTGAGCTGGATGAATGAAATTCAGAAATATGATGTTCATGGTGTTTACTCAACTTGACCAATGGAATCCTGACCTTTTCCCTCATCATTTCCTAAAATTCCTGACTAAATGTATGTCACATCATATTGCCCCACCCACCCCTCGTTTTTTATGAATAGTATTAAGTTTTGAAATTTAAATAAACCCTTTTTTTAAATTTGCATATTAAAATTGTTTAATAGGAATTAAAAATATATTACACAGCTACAAACAAACAAAAAATGACAATTTGAATCGCATTATAATTTACTGATTTAATGATTATTGTATTTCATATTTTGGATACAACAACATTTTCCCAGATTTTTACTGTAATTTACCAAACTCTCAAATTATTCCATTTTTTCCCGATCACTTCAAATTCTTGGCTGATTCCCATTTTCCTGGATAATGTGCATAGGCCTAAACCCTACAGCTCCGATAAATTTGACCCAAACTTGAGGAAGAACATACTTTTATTTAAGAAGAATATTGAATTATCTTGGATGTTTTTAAATAGTCCACCAACATGGCAACAACTTGAAGACACATATGTTTTAAACAAACAAAAAAGTTACAGTTAATGAAAGTGAACTTTTCCCATAATAGACAAATATTCGCGTATTTGTAGAAAATGAGCTGAAGAAAAACAAAAAAGTGTGGAGTTAAATATCCAACAAACAAAAGTGGCACTATTGCATGAAGACATGTGGAATAAAGTCTAATACTCCGGACCGATGAAAAAAAATTTTTATCCAGCACACAATGTACATGTGTAACAAATATTTTCATTGATGACCATTCAGTGGACAAAAGAATAAAATCTAATGGAACTAAACACAGTGGAGGGAATGTTGCAGACCTTAGTCAATGAAAATGAGACATGCTTTGATATTTTATTCCTATGTATTAAATAATAAATAAAATGATATAGAATATTAGGAAAATGGTTAGAGCACAAATAAAAGTAAAAATATTAACACATATTTACACACACATCAATATTTCAATGCTATTATAACATCTTCCTCGGGAAATAGTAGCTGACTGCAGTGCTCTACCATTTTCCTAATATTCTATCATTTTATTTATTACCAATTGTTTTTGCTCAATGAACTTTGTTTCATACATATGTATTAAATAACAAACACTTTTTAAAAGATGCATGATGTTCAGAGAAGTATTAACTTGTGTATCTACCAGATCGTTAAAGTGCTGCCCAAACTTCTTAGATATTCTGTTTTTGCGAAACACTGTGGGGTCGAAAACTATCAGTCTTCACATGGTGAGCTAATGGATGTGGTTATTATTTTCTAGTATGTAATTTTGAAGGTTATATACCGAATATAATACATTTTAAATCAATTGGGTGACTTTATTAAACCTTTATCTTCATAAAGTAGCCTGCAAGTGTCCTGTTTTTTAATTTTGAAAATCTGGCAACCCTAAGCATATCTCAACTTCTTTAAGACAAAATTAATGAGCTGCTTGAATTATAAAGTAGCGACTCTGATCTATAAAATTGAGATTAACAGCTGGAGGGTTTGTTGTACTTATCACATGACATCCTCTATCCGCAGAAATTGACAATATTCGCAAAGCGTTCAGTCAATAAGGCTCGATTGAGGGCTCATGCCATGGAGGTTTTTATTTGATGTTTTATTTGTATTTGATATCTTTACATAGTAATCTTATTTAAAGCAATATAATTTAATTTGTGTTTATGTTTTGTTTCTTAAAATCCAATAAATTATCACATTCAGGTGTGTTATAATGTAGAAGATTAGTGAATAAAGTTTTTAACCTTTACAATTTTTTTCATTATCTGGCTTTATTTAATGAATTTCTTGTATGCATTTACAAACTTAAATTAGATTTTGTTTTATGTTAAACACAATATATGTGCATAACTTTAATATAATCAAACTTAGTAGACCAGTGGTTCTTAACCTTTTTATCACTTGCGACCCCCTAGTATCCTAAAATATTTTTGCGGCTCCTAGTTTTTACTAGCATATTAATCATTAAGATTTATTCTAAAATCGTGGCTTTATTTACTGATTATAATAACAAACAAATAAAAAAACAGAAATTAACTTACCTAAATGTATTTATTGGAACCTCTGCGGTTGAGCACTTTACACTAATTTGTCTATTCTTATTTCAATTGTATTAATTAATGCTATTTGCATGCAGGAGTCGATTTCGCTGCTTTGTTTTAATATTTACCATTGTGGAAAATCCCCTTCACACAAATAAGTAAAACAAAGGGCAGCAAATTTTGAATAGTGATGGTAAAAAGATGGGTATTATTTGTACTATCAGTAATTTCTATTATTTGTGCTTCCCCTCCCCTCCATTACCCCGGAAAATCAAGTCTACTCTACTTACATGCTTAAGATCATCAAATTCTTTCCTCCAAACCATAAAATTTAAGATAATTGACTTCAGAAATAAGCAAATAACATTTTAAATAATTTTTTCGGGGGCCCCCAAAAAACCTTTCACGGCACCATGGTTTAAGACTCACTGAAGTAGACAACAATAATTACTAAAATTAAGTTATTACCTTTATGTTTGTTATCAAACAAAATATATTGTGAAGAGTAATATATTCTTTCATAAGAGAAAATGCGAAAGTTTGAAAAATTTTTATTTATTAAAGATTTATAAGCTCTCAAGGGTAGACACTTACATCCTATTCTCTGACAATCGAAACCATTTTCATGTTGCTCTTGAGTAGCCCTTTCTAAAATCTCCCCAAGAAAAGGAGTTCGAACAACTGTTGGTAGACGGAAGCCTGGTCGGCAGCGACATTGGTATCCCCCGCGTCGAAAACCCCAACCGTGGATTGGTTCACACTATAAGAGGTAATATATATATAATATTAACATAGAAGGATGGACATATTGCCATTATTAACATTTAGATTCAGTATAGATGCAGTGGTGTTTGTGACTACAGAGACTACTACCTTAAAACACAAAATGTGAGAAAAGTTAATTTACAGACAAATAAGTTGATTAAGGAAGATAAAAAGTGGGTGGTAGAAGTTTTATGTATTTAGCTATATATTGCTGATTAAGACCAAACAAAGAGATTTTAAATAGATTAGTGTAATGAGAGGGGTGTGCGAAGTCGAAGTGAATAGAATAAAATATTATCAAATCTGGATTGTAGTCAAACAATTTACAAAATGGTTTAATGTTAGATAAAAAAAAAGTATTATGTTAGAAACAATATATTTTGCCTAACTATACAACTTGAGGCATTAAATATCATTTATAAAATGTTATATTGCACACATGAATAACTATCTAAGCTGATAAATTAGGTTACTATTACAAATATATTTTAATTATTTATTTAAATTTCATCATGTTAACATTTAATTTGTGATGTGCATAACATCTCAAAATGACAAAAATTGAACATAAATGTGTATTTTAACTTTCAATAAGAAATGAAGCATAAAAATAATAGTTGATTTGCGTTTTAAAAAACCTAGATTAATATTAATAAAGTTTGATTCAGGATTTTTAGTTTGATTATGTGTTGAACATTTCAAATACCAGTTGATTTTTTTTAGTACCGCATCTTATTAGC
The DNA here is from genome assembly GCA_039000515.1 of Timema cristinae. NCBI lineage: Eukaryota > Metazoa > Arthropoda > Insecta > Phasmatodea > Timematidae > Timema > Timema cristinae. The sequence continues at coordinate 34,167,258 of JBCFYV010002255.1, forward strand.
CGTTCAGGTTATACACTTATGTACTAATTATACTAATGGTTTTAGGGGTTAGGAAGGTTACGTTTGGAGGAGGTTTACCCCCATTTGTATGCAGTAGGAGCAGAAAGCCATTTTGTAAAAACTATCCTAAGTACATTCGACCAAGATTTGAACCTTGATCTTCCTGTCATTAGCAATCTAGTCTACTGCAAGAGTAGCACGTTAGACCATGTGGTCATCGAAGAGGGTGGTTTACTCTTTTGTAGTTATAATTACATTTAATTATCTACTTTATTTATATCCTTTTTTACATTATAAACAGCAAAGTATGAGTCATCTCAACTTACTTCAATTCATGCTTTTGTGCTAAGTAATTCTTTGTGGCTTATCAATTATTTTGAAGAACTTTTTTTTCTATTAATTTTTAATTTCTGTCCATCAATGGCCGATATTTCATGGGTGCTACACCTCTAAAATTTCTCTCTTATTGAAGACTTCTAGAGTGCTTAAGATCCGCATGGTCTAAGGTGACATTCTCCCAATACACTGGATTGACAGTGACATGGAAGTCAAGTTTCAAATTCCTGCCAAACTTTTTTGAGGGTATTTTTTTCATAAATAATTTTTCGCTCTTCCTGAACATTGAAAAGGGTATATTTACTCTAAATTATACTTTCAACATCCTTATCCCGTTAGTGAAAATATGCAAATAGCCTGGATGAATAGTAAAATGCGAAGCACAAAAAAAAATGTTTTTTTAGGAGGTATGAAGGATAACACAAACATCTTTTTAAAACTAAGTTTGCTTAAAAATCACTTTTCAAAAATTAAATTAGTAATCAATAAAAAGTATTAATGTAAGAGATAAACTAACTTTGATCAATTAATCCATCTACTGATAATACATTCATCTGATAAGCAGAAAAGTTATGAATGATTCAAAGTTCAGAATAATTTCTAGTGCAAACCCTTTTATGTTAGGAGATTGATAGTAGAAAAAACTACAGTATAATTTAAATGTATGTGAAAGGTAATCTAAAAATTCATGTCACTCAAAATTTTAAATCTATATAATTTTTGTATTTATTATTCAAATGTCTTTTTAACATAAAATGTATATTAAGAGGTCCTGTGAAATTTTAAAGTGCAATAGTAAAACACAAGTCTGTTCATTCAAGCTAGTTTGAAAATGTTATTTAAATCACAAAAATTATTTTTTTAGAAAAAGGTTACCATACAATCTGGCATTTGCTTCAATTGCTGCGCCAGGCTAAATCCATTTATTATTAAAGTTTTTACTGATCTATTACAAATTATAGGGGGATAAGGCTGATGTGTCAATGTACAAAACTACAAGAAAATATACTGGGAAGGAGAATAAGAATTAAAATGAAAGGAAGGTGGAGAGAGGAAAAGCACAGATTTAGGGAACAGAGGTCTACAGACTTAATCTTTGCCATAGGACAGCTGATGGAAAGATGGTATTAATATGGGAAAGACTTGGTAATGGTATTCATTGGTGTGGAGAAGGCATATGCTAGCACAGATAGAAATAAAGTCTGGAAAGCAATGAAGGAAGCCAAAGTGGTAAGAGGAGTTTTAATGAGAGCAAAAAGCAGGTATGAGGATAATAGGAGTTGTGTTAAGATGGAGATTGGTAGGACGGAGTGGTTTTCTGAGGAAAGTATAGAACATAAAAAAATCTTGGAAGCACAATTGAGGAAAAAGGTGGGAGTATAGAGGATCTAATGATAAGAGGACAGCAGGGAGAGTTGTACTGGGCATACTTTGTACCCATTGTCACATATTCAGCAGGAATATGGACATTAAATGTAAGAGAACTAGGAAAATGGAGGCAATGGGAATGAAAATTGTGAGGAGCATGTTGTTAGCTTTAACAAGATGAAACAAGATTAGGAATGAAGTTATTCAGGAAAGATTGATAGTAGAGGAAGCAAGACTGAGATGGTATGGGCATGTATTGTGGCTAGAAAAAGAGAGGATACCAAAGAAAATGATGGAAATTAAGTATGTTGGAAAAAGACTGCAGAGGAGGCTAAGAAAGAGATGGGAGGAGTAGATAACAGAAAGTATGCAAGTGATAAGAATGGAAGCAATTAAAGGAGGAAGAATAGTGGAAGAGGTTAGAGGAAGATGGAGGCATTTTAATAAACTGACCTGGCCACATGTTGTAAACAGTTGATGATAATGATAATCTATTATAGTGGGAGAGGAGTCTTATCTAAAATTATAAAATTGGTGTTAAGAAATATCTGAACACACTTTAAAATACCAATACTTTAACTTAAAAACTTTAATAGTGTACCTCGGTTGTTTCCTTTTTACATCTTGCCGTATCTGCAAATTTGTTTGGACCAATATTTCCTTTTCCTTTTGGACATTGATTAATATCTATCCGATCAAAATCCATCTCCAGAACTGATATTGCAGTGAATCTGAAATTAAAACCAAATTATAAGTTTTTTTTTTGCCATTTCTGATTTTTCTTCTTAGCGCGTGTCTTACCATCCATTTAGTTTATCCACTTTTCTGATTACTTGATTTGGTCACACATGCACACACACACACACACACACATATATAAATTATGCTAATGGAGTAAGAAAGAGGAAGGTAGAATTTATAGATAATGTACTAATGAAAACTAAAAGAAAGAAAAACTTGACTGAATAAAAACCACCGTTAGTACACCAGATTGTGATTCAATCCCTCATCTCCCCATCAGTGGCAGTCCAATCTATTGGGAGAGTGAATCCTTAGACCATTCGACCATTAAAGGGGAACAAAATAAACTAAGGTAAAATACTATTTTGGTTTACTAAAGTAAACTCCTAGTTAATTTATTTAAAAAGTAATTTAGAAATGAAACAAGTAATTGTATGGTTATAATACTATAAATTTGTTAAAGTATATGGCTTAGCTCGTAATTGAGCTAAACCGGCCGAGTGGTGGCCGCTACTGTTAACTATGATAGTGCTAACATTTGTGGATGGAGGGTATCATTTGTCCAGCATAACAAATTCTAGTGTTTATATGTAACACTAACAGCTAGTATTTTTTGGTTACAAATGTCATAGGGACATGAGATTTGAGGGACGTTGAATTCATGTATCCAAATTAAGAACAATTATACATGTAAAACAAGTGGATATGTGATGTGCTATCATTTATATATTAATTCCTTTTAAGCTTGAAAAACCTTGTCGTCATTGGCTGGATATCTAAACTAACAGAGAATCTAATAAAGTTATATGTGACTGTCTAGAAATCGAATTTTGCCTATTTTCCTTTTCTTTTCTTGATCCTAAGACATAGACAGTTGAGATTTAGGTTGGAAGAACAGTTTAAAAAAATTCAAACATATATTTAAGGGCCACCAACATTGATAACACTTTACTATGTTATTTGTGTTATTTCATGGGTAGTGATAACATCTAAAAAAGTGACAGCTACAGATTGTTTTGGTAACTACAGTAACTACCAGATAGATAACATCTATAAAAAGTGACAGCTACAGATTGTTTTGGTAACTGAGTACCTACCAGATAGTGTTCTTCCTTAACAAAAACCAGCTATATTCATTTATTTCATGAAATTACGAATACAATAAATTCATTTTATATAGCCTATAAGTTCAATTGCTCATTCTGTTGTTTTTTGCCTGTTTTATGAATAGGGGCCTTAAAGTGCCTGTTTGGCTTTGTCCTCTCGCTAACTTTCTTATTCCCTAAGGTATGAATTTTGTGCTGAAAGTTTAAATTCAGTTTCTTAGAAATAGTAAATCGCACCATTCTTGTTTGGAGAAATTTTTAAAATAGATCCATGGTAAATAGCTTACAATTAGTGTAAATTCCCAAGGACATTGTGTGTGTGTGCCTTTCTTGTAAATTCCCATAGTTTACCATAGTGATTACGCAGCATTCATTCATAAGTTATTGTGTTTTATAGAATCAACTTGTTTATTGGCAGTTCATCTTCATTAAAACTTTGTAATACTTTTTGTGTCAACTGCGGTGAAAATGTCCAAGGAAAAATCAAACAAAGAGCTTTATTTAATCAATGGATAGGTGGTGGTGATACCAATTCATAACATGAGTAAAAATCATTATCTTCTGCCATGGGTGTGGAAAGAATCAAGTTTAATTAATTAGATAGTTAAATTTAACTCTTTTAGTGCACGCATATCCAGAATTCGCACGCAAAGTGTCAGAGGCCTGTTAGGTTTTGTGTGCAAAGAAGGCCACAGCTATTTCCTCATTTTTTGAAAGGGTTTGCAAGAAAATTCACCAAACCTTTATTTATGAAACGATTATTTTATTTTTCCATCATTTTAATCTGTATGTACTGTTCTTTAGTAATAGTAAATTAATACAATTTAATAAAAGTTATTTGATTTATTAATTTTTTTAAAACTAAGGCTTTCAAAAAACCTTTTATAATAGATAATTTCATTGTTTTTTTTTTACATATTATATAGATTTATAGTCATTTCACCTATTTACTTACATTGGTAAAGATTTTTTTTTTAATTCACATGACATAACATGAAACTCTAAATAGTATATTTTTCTAAACTCAGAACAATTTAACACATATATTTGAAAACTGTTTACAAATCTATTTACATCAGTATGAATGTGAGCCACACTGATGTTTTTCCATGCAGCTCATATATAAATCGGCGTTGCACTTAACACATTGAGTGCATGACCAACCCATTGCAAATGTACTAACTCCCAGTTCCAATAACAACTATTTACATTTGTTTGTGTTATCAACTTTATATAAAACTAGCAATCCTGCACATTGCCTGTGTCACAGTTATCTCTGAAACGTAATTCTAATCCTAATTAAAAAACTAACTAAAAATTTAAAAATCCAACTTAGAGGTACATTCCCTTTCGTCCACCTATGTTAAAAATTTCAGATCTCTGTGTGCTGTAGATTTGGCTGGGCATTGCAAACCCCCCAAAAGACAAGTATAATCTTTATTTGTCATGTAAAAGACTCCTGAGATACACCTTTTAAGCAAAATCGTTAAGAACCCTATAAAAAATAGTGTATTTTTTTTAAAATGACTCATCAGTAAACTACCATTTAACAAATTTTTAGCCCAATAACCCAGTATACAGGTCAATTTGAAGGGTTAACCACTCCACAGAGAAAACGTAAAGATTCATCATAATCTTTAGGTCAAACATTTCAATGATTACAATGCTTTCTTTCTCTTGATATGAGAGTAAAACTCAAATTTTCAAAAGTCAGTAAACTACGTTACAATAAATGAATGTTTTTATTAAAAAGAAACAAGTAAATAAAATTAATGTTTAAACGTAGGCTACTCATTTTGAATCAGATTGCTAGAGAAATTTCTAAAATATATCAAATTTTTGAAAATCAGTAAACTACCCATCAACTAGTTTTTAACCCCAAACAATGTTAATTGTCATGCCTAACACTCCCAAGATACCCAGTTGGAACCAAATTGCTGTAATCACTTTTTATTAATAAAAATATTTTGAAAACTCATCTATCGATAATTTACTCATAAACACACATTTTTTAACCCCCAAATGCAAGTATAGAGTGTTATTCGTAATTTCACACTCCCAAGACGACCATTTGGAACCATATCAATAGAACCATTTAATATAAATTTAAAGTATTTTAAAAATCAGTCATTATAAAATACCAGTACTCATCAAAAGGTTTTTCTCCCCAAAAACAAGTAAACAGTGTTAAATGCCACGTCAAACACTCAAAAGATACCCAGTTAGAACCAAATATTTTAAAGCGTTGTCCCTGTGGTCTGTAGTTCCCGCCACTGGCTGGCAACTGTGCAACCCTAATAGCATGGGCTCGGCTCTACAGTTACCGCCACCTCCTAGTGCCTAGGTGATCCTGCTACCTCAGGCTGTTGGATCGCAACTTGCAGCCCTTTAGGAGGAGCTCGCTGACGCGCCTCCTGAATTAGGTTTATGGGAGGCCTACGGAGTGGTAGAATGGAGAAAGCAACATCTTCTGCCGCAAGACTGGTCCCATACCATGTGGGCATGTTTGGAACCAAGCACATGAGTCGAGTGTTGGGATTGGGTCATTGTGCGGACTGCCATTAACCTAGGCGATAGCCAGCTTTACCGGCGTTTGAGCCAGGAGAGCACACAACATCAAGAAGTTTCATAAATAGAGCGCAAAACGTGGCAAAGGGGCACATTATAATTTGAAACGTCTGTTTCAATAAGAGTCCATGTTTGGAACTAAGGAAAACGAGGATATATATTCTCAGACATCATGTGTGGTGATTGGAGAGCTTCATGGTCAGTATATATACTGGCAAATTATCAGCAAATAGATATTCTTGATGGTAGTGCTAGACTGGACTCATCTACCAATGTCAACATTATGTTGGCATGGAAACTTCGAGCTTAACCCGCTATATCTATCGCTGTGTAGTTAGGACTGTTTATTTCTGCCAAATTTAACTTTAACGGTGGATTCTTTCCATCTAACCTTTCGAACTTGAGAAATGTATGTAATGAATGATAAGGTTGTATTGGGCTTCTCCTATAACTAATTGACTTCGGGCTTCACCTTCTAGATGTTTACGGTTTATATTTTAATGTTTGAATATTGATATGCATTTACGTAAAATTGTTTCTGAGCTTCTTCCATTCAATGATTCATTAGGCATCATTGATGTTTTTGGGCTTCTCCTGTAATTAATCAATTATGGGCTTAACCTTTTGAATTTTAATGATTTATTATTGTTATTAAATGTTTTTGGGCTTCTCCCAGTTAATGTTTTGCAAGTTAGTATTAATTCTTTTGAACGTCTCTCGTAATACATATATTAATTTTGGGCTTAGCCTCTTAAATGTTTATGATTTATTATTGAAATTTAAATATTTCAATGTTTTTGGGTATTGTTTTTGGACTTTTCACACTTATATTTAGTATGTTAGTGTTAATAATTTTGGGCTCAACTCGTAATTATTAAAGTGGGTTTGTGTATTGTTGTTTTGGGACTTCTCCCTGTAAACATCTTGCTTGGTATTGTTTGTTTAAGAGTTTCTATCTTTAATGATTAGTAAATATTTGATCATGTTGTTGGGCATTTCTTTAGTTAGATTTTGCAGACAAATTGACGACACATTTTTATTTTAATCTACTAAAGTTTGTTTTTGTTTGGAGAGTAAATTATGTGATATTTTTCAAACTTTGCATTATAATGTGTTATCCTCCCTTTTGTAATATTTGTAACCGACTCTAGATTAGGGTCGTAGTTACAATTTGGAGTCATTTTTAAAATATTTCAGATATTTAAAAATCATACTACCTGTCATGATGGCGTAGTTGGCTAATGCGCTATTTTCGTGTTGGGCTAGAGTACCGAGGATGGGGAGATCGAGGTTCTAATCTCGTTCAGGTGAAGTGGTTTTTCTTAAATAGTTTTCTATTCTCCTTACAGACAAATGTAGGTTCACTTTCTCTAAATTCAATCTTTCCATTCCTAATCTATTAGCGCAATTAGTACTTAAGCGTACAACCCGAACGAGTAGTAAAACGCGGTCCTAAATAAATAAAAAAAATCAGTCACTAGTAAACTACCTATAAACAAGTTTTTACACCCAAAATATTACAGTATTATTTGTCATACCACACAATCTACAGATGCACATTTAAAAAAATTGTTAATCATGTTTGAAATATTTTATATTTTCAAAAATTTCCCATCAGTATTTTACCCTTAAATGAATGCTTTCCTAGTAAACAAATCCTAGGTATGTATTTTTAACAAAATCATTAAAGCCATTTTCAAAGAAATTGTAATTAAAAAAAAAATCACCCATTAGTAAAATATCCTTCAATTAAAGGCTTGGCTCAAAATTAAAAAAGAAAAAATGCAAGGTATAGCCGTATAAAATCTAAATATATATATATAGTTTTAACATCCATCCATTCATCCAACCATTTTGGATCTGTGGCAAGGGACAGCGAGAATTATAAAATCCACTTTTTTGGGTTAGGGTTTTCATATAGCGTAAAATGGTATAATCGGAAATTTTGTCCCTTGGTATTGTGTGAAGTAGAACGAAGTTTTAAAATAATACAAACATTCTATCTAACAATAGAACCAATTAACTACTAAAAATCTAGAAGATTATCTAGTGATAACAGTAATATGAATTGCTTGTAGGCTGTACATGATAGATTGTAGTAAAATCATTTTACATTGTTTATTGGGGCAATTTTTTCCCCGAAGTGCCTAAATCCCATATATTTAATATCTATTTTAAACATTTTTGCTGTTTATGAATCTGCTCCCAGTCTTATGTTATCGAGGGCAATAACAAGTATCATTATGGACTTATAAATTCTCCAAGCCCTGTGTTATTTCAAACTAATTTTTCACAAAAATCAGCAAACATCACAAGCAAAAAAATAAAAAAAATTACTACACTATTTAACTAGTGGCATTAATTCAATCACCATTTTAAATTATAAGAAAGGAATAAAAGAGAGTGAGTGGCTAATTGTTATGAACTATTCCATCACATGTTTAAAATACATCTTGAATCATTATTATTATTATTATTATTATTATTATTGGCACCATGTCTTACTACCCGTTCAGGTTATACACACTTACACTAATGTGTAATGGTAAGGTGATTGTGACATGAAATGGAAGGACCTACAGTTTAACGTGGGCTCTGAACCACGGTGGAGGCCTGGCATTCCCCACATTCACAAGTTGTGATTAATACACGTCTTGTCAGAGGGAAAGTAAGGGTTTGGTAATCAGATAAATCTGTGCCGGAGTTGAGGATAAAACCCCAGATTTAATCTTTAAAAAGTGAGATAAAACATAAATAAATAATTACAAAGAGCTATTTAAAAATGTTGTTTTTCTTTGTACTAATAAATGGAAAATATTTTATAAAATCAATAAGAGGATCATAATGTTACCTTTTCAAAATCAATTGTATCAAGTCACTATATCAAATACAAAAAAATTATCTACTTTCAATCAATCATTTTAGGGATAGGTTAGAGTCAAATTTCTTTAGTTAAAATGTCTATTAAATAAATTTTATAATAAAGGAAATTGATAAAACTAAAGAAAGAGGAAAAATAAACTACTAAGAATAAGAATAAATTTGATGAAGAAAGCCCACCTAGGGAAAGAGGAAAGATGTGGGAAGAATCCAATGCACAAAGGTGACATCTTCTTCCTTTCTTCTGTCTTCTTGTGACTACTTCTACTATAGAAGACAGAAGAAAGGAAGAAGATGTCACCTTTGTGCATTGGATTCTTCCCACATCTTTCCTCTTTCCCTAGGTGGGCTTTCTTCATCAAATTTATTCTTATTCTTAGTAGTTTATTTTTCCTCTTTCTTTAGTTTTATCAATTTCCTTTATTATAAAATTATCTAGCCATTGGGCCACCTCATTTTTGAATTATTAAATAAATTTGAGAAAGAATAAAACAAAGAAAATTGAAATTAAAACACAGCTAGAATCTGTTATCTGGAGCAAAAAATACGATTTATCTAAAATGTTCTGATACTTAAACACCCTTGAGTATATATTAAACATTCTTTAGGTATCACCTCTCATCGTTTCAATATAGCATTGCCTTCACCAACTTGTTAGAATGCAATATGTCACTGAGTCAAATGTCGAAATTTATTAAAAACGTATTGGGGACCTAAAAATACTCACGTAGGGTATTCAATGTGTCTGAAGCTAGTGTGGCGAGGATAGATGTCAGCAATGGGAACCACGGCAGCTACCAACCATTTATTGGAGCGGCCACAGTCAAAATATGGCCGGGTCCATTTGACAGGTCCAGGAAATTCATCAGCACCTATAAAATAATGTTTATATTGAATTTATATAATTACATTACCCTGGTAATTCCGAGGGATCATCATTCCAGCCGAATAATGGGAAAGATGAGGGGAAAGAAACGGGACGCGTGGGGGAACCCTGTGACTGCAGATCCCTCTTATTGGAAACAGGAAGAGTAGGATTAGGTTTTGTGAGGGCCCTACGCGTCAAGATGGAGATAGGCGGCTGCTCTTCAGCCCCCTGGTACCATCGGAGCAACGGATATCCCCGGAGGATTACAGTTATTTAGGTTAGCTAGTGGTAATATTAGGATAAGATTAGAATAGGATAGGGTAGGGATGGGAGGGTAATAGGAAGGGGTAGGGGTATAGTATAGGAGCCAAAACCTGTTTAAAAATAAAATAAATTAGATGTGTAATAGTAGGAAATTTCTGTTATAATGTGTAATAAGGCCTGGATTAAAATTGTAAGATGCCAGGCTGAATTAAATTGGTAATAATAAAAAAAAAAATTACATTATATCTAAAAAAAAGATTATGAATGCATAAAATATACAATCTATTTCTAAAATGATTACATTCCTAGTTAACTTTTACATACTGAAGGCAATGAGGTTTGTAAAGCTTCATTAAAACTTTTGTATTTTTAATATTAGCATAACAATAGCATATTAAAGAGTATTTAATCAATAGATAATATTGTCAAGCTAAAAAATAAGAAATATTAAAGCTCTAACTCAACATATATCAACTGTTTCCAACCTGTTGCCGGTTTATTAAAATGCCTCCACCTTAGTCTATACTTCACTATTCTTCCCCCTATAATTGCTTCCATTCTTCTCTCTTATTTGCACACTTTCTGCTTCTCCCATCTCTTTCTTGGCCTCTCTTGCAAACTTTTCCTACATACTTCATTCCCATTATTTTCTTTGGCATTCTCTCCCTCCCCATTCTCATTACATGCCCATACCAACTCAGTATTGTTTCCTCTACTATTTGTATTCCCTGTACCCCCACCCTTTCATTGATAACTTCATTCCTAACCTTGTTACTCCTCATGACAGCTAACAAGATCCTCATAAACTTCATTCCCATGGCCTCCTCTATCTCAGTCTCTCTAACATTCAATGTCCATGGCAGGTCTCTTACACACCAATAGAACAACTCCTTCTGTTGTCCTATTCTTATTGGATCCTATCAACTTCCATCTTTCACCTCAATCATACTTTCAAGATATTTTCCTAGCTCTACTCCAGCCAACTTTATAGCTTTACTAGGACTTGTCCTCTTCCTTGTGATTACCATCACTTCACACTTAGCCATGCTAAATTTCATTCTATACTCATTCACTTCCTCATTCCATTCCTCTAACTTGTCCTGTACTTTCTCTCCTTCTCCCCTTATACTATCAAGTCATCAGGGAACGTCATCACCTCACCATCCTCCCACTTTCCATCTCTACACAACTCCTGTTATCATCATAAATGTTTTTCACTATTGTTACAACTCTCCTCTTTCCACTTTGGTCTCCTCCATTGCTTTCCAGACTATTTATATCCACGCTATTTTATGCTTTCTCCACATCCATAAATACTATTTACAGGTCTTTCCGATAGTCATACTTCTTTCCACCGGCTTTTGTGTGGCAAATATCAAGTCTATTGTAGAATAAATCCATATTGTTCTTTTCTCTGCCTTCCTTCCAATTTATTTCTTATTCTCAATATCTTCTCATATATTTTTGTAGAGTGGCACATCAGTGTTATACTCCTATAAATTGTACACTTCTTTCAGTCTCCTTTATTGAAATTAGGTATTATAACTCCCATTTTTCAAGCTTCCGGTACCTTGTTCTCCTTCCAAATAACTCTCAGCACCCAGTACAATCAATGTATACCTGCTTCACCTGCTGTTATTATTTTTTCCACAGACAGTTTATCCACACCCGGTTATTTTCCTTGTTTCATCCTCTTTAATGTGTTCTATACTACACCTCTTTCCAAGTAGAACCTCTTCCCCCTCAACTGCTATTTTTGCCTGCTCCTCATTTAATTTTACCTTGTTTTCTCGAGTAATTTGGTTTGTTTTGGTTTACTAAGCCTGTCGTGGCCTAAACCCGAGTAGCGGGGCTGCTGCTTATAGGTCCTCAGGTAGACCTTCTTTTGGTGGTAACTTTTCCGAACTAAGGCTACGGGTGCTGATGATGACTTAGCTAATCATCACCAACCCTCAAACTTCCAGGCCAACTCACCAACTCTCAAACTCCCAAGCTGGGAGCTAACTAGCCAGATCATGTCCCAAGATTGTTGGTTTTGGCCCTGATCAGTCTTGTGTTTGCACCTGACCTGGTTTCTGCTGGGGTTCAACCCAACCTCCACCAGGTTACTCAGAGCTCAGGGTTATACCACTTGTTGGTGAGATCAGGAGTGAGTGAGTAAGTAGGAGAGGCTAACTAATCTATACTTATAAAATAACATGTCCTGATTGATTGATTGACTGACTGACTGACTGATTCATCATCGCCGAGCGCAAACTATCAAGGCTACAAGCATGAAATTCGGACTGTATATTCATTTTGTTATGTAGGCACCCACTAAGAAAGGATTTTAGAAAATTCACCCCAAAGGGGTCAAAATAGGGTATGATAATATGTATGAAAGTCCGTCATTTTGAAAGTTACATAAATAAAATTTTGTATTTCGTTATTGACGTAAAACAAATAAATATGTGTTTCAGGAATTTTGGAAATTTTATTTAATAAGGGATGAAAAAGGGGGTGAAAGTTTGTATCGGACTGACAGACTGATTCATCATCGCCGAGCGCAAACTATCAAGGCTACAAGCATGAAATTCGGACTGTATATTCATTTTGTTATGTAGGAACCCACTAAGAAAGGATTTTAGAAAATTCCACCCAAAAGGGGTCAAAATAGGGGATGATAATATGTATGAAAGTCCGTCATTTTGAAAGTTACATAAACAAAATTTTGTATTTCGGTTAATTGACGTAAAACAAATAAATACGTGTTTCAGGAATTTTGGAAATTTTATTTAATAAGGGATGAAAAAGGGGGTGAAAGTTTGTATCGGACTTGCATTATTTTTGATCTGAGGTCAAGTTATGGTCATCAACGTAACGTAATATTTTAAATTAATCTGTAAATACATATGTATATTTTCGTATTTGTATATAATAAACTTCCACGCGAGCAAAAGCTATCTAGTGGTTGATAAATGAGTAGTATACCCAAATGTTGTAAGTGGCAAAAACCAAACGTTTCAAGAGAAGGAAAGAAACTTCCTAATCAAAAAGTGCTAGAATTAGGCAAACAAAATATGACATTGTTAAGATAAAATCAATAGTTTTTAGAGTTAATGATGGTATAAAAAAAGTTAAAAACTCCCATGCACAAATAAAAATATATTATATTCATCATTGTTTACAAAATGTTAGTATCAACAATTTGTTCTAGTACAAAATATTGTTAAGTTCAACATAACTTGCACATAATATTATAGATAAAATATAATTTGTTGTGCTGAGTGAGAGCACCATATACTCCATTTTAAATTTAATTTATGGAAGGACACCGATTTACTTTTGTGTTCATCTACTTTATGGATGGATGGTACTTTTTATTTAACTTGTGGAGGGTCCTTTTTAATATCTTTGATTTTGTGTCTGGTGGGGGTGCAATCTTGTAACAAAAGCTTGATGTTCTTCATTGTCATAACTCATGAATTTTTATCACTTGGAGAGTTCAAATCGGTAACAAACCCTTAATAACACTACTCAAGAGTGCATAAAACATAGTGAGTCTATAAAAACCAGTGGGAGTGTTGAAATACTCACAATTTTTATCTGCCACCCACCCAATGAGTCATCTCGCTATATTATATGAGCACTTAGTGGTTGTTCAAATCCAATTTAATTACAAAATTGTGGCCAAATTAAAGATTTTAAATTGTAAAATAAATATTATGTCTTAGTTTAATTGTCTATAGATACTATATTCATTTTAAAACACTGTACACATGGGTTTGATACAAATAGTGTAAATTAGCCAAGAACAGTTAGACAATTTAAGGTTAACTATTTTAAGAATAATAGGGAGAGAGCAGCAATGTATATGGGTATGCAAATATTCAAAATTTAAAATAATTAACAGCCGATTATTTGATTCAAAACTTTGAATTGGAAGTTTGAGGGTAGCTAGATAATGGTGATACAGAGTTAAAAATACTCTTGTCCTTTGTTCTATAATAGGGGAGGGGGAATGTCGTTAGCAGAAAGCAAGAGTTTGTGGCCTACCTAAGGATTGGAAGAAGGGGGAGGGAGTATGATACTGCTGGTGGAGAGAAAAACAATTGGGAGACAAGTGCTTGTTCTACATGTGAAAGTGCTTGAAATGAAACATTTAAAGGGTAAAAATGAAGAGGGGAAAGGGGGATGGGGGGAAGTATTGCAAGGTCAACCATTTGTGCACGCCTGTTAGTCTGTAATTAGCCAGACAGGGAAGCGACCCACCCAGACATAAGCGATTGCAAAGGGTGTCAAGTCTAGAGAACATTTAAGGGGTTTCAAAACTAGAGAAAATTTAAAAGGTTTCAAACTAGAAAACATTAAAGGGCTATCAAACCTAGAGAAAATTTAAGGGAGGTCAAGCATAGAGAACATTTAAGGGGTTTCAAACCCTAAAAAACATTTAAATGGTGTCAAGTCTTGATAACATTTAAGGGGGGTCAAGCCTAGAGAACATTTAAGAGATGTTAAACAGAAAGACCATTTACATTTTAAAAGGTTACAAACCTAGAAAACATGGGATGTCTATCATAGAGAACATTTAAGGGATTTCAAACCTAGATAACATTCAAGGGGTGTCAATCCTAAATAACAATTCAGAGGTATCAAACCTAGATACCATTTAAAATGTTTTAAACTGGGAAAACATTTAGGGGGAGTCAAACCTAGAGAACATTTAAGTGGTTTAAAATCAAGATATTATTTAAGGGGTGTCAAGCCTAAAGGACCTTAAAGGGGTGTGCCAAGCATAAAGAACATTTAAAGAAGATAATAGCTAATTTTACCATACGTTACTGTTCTGTTATTTTAGTAAATTTATTGTTGTATAATATGAAAGTGGGAGAGGTATGAGCGAGACTAGTAATAACATTCAGTATACAGCTAGTCTCTGTGATGGATGGAGTGAAGGTGTATGCATTTTGGTAGCTTGGCGGACTGATGTTCAATAGTACCTTCTGGCTCAGTGAGGAGAGCAACAGGAAACTACCGCACTCCTCATTTACATAGTAAGCTTTTTCAGTGCTGCCTAGGTTCTCAGCTGACAGTGGAATTGTTTGGATCCAATGAACGTTGGGTTGAGTAGGCCTACTAATTATCACACACAAAAAAAGGCCCTACTTTTTAGAAAATGAAAAGTACTTTGAAAAAAAAAAAAAAAAATAATAATAATAATGGTTTAATTTAAAGAAATTTAATATCCACATTGACCAGTTAGACATTCTCCAAGTCATTTTCAAATTTGAATTTGTCAAAAGTTTATCACAAAATTTCAAAAATTTGATTTAGGTGGAACCTGTCTAAAATCTGAATCAAAAGTTCCTTTCAATTACCTGAAATTTTATTTTAAATTCATAATTTTTTTTATTAATACCAGCTCAAATAACAATGTTTTGAAGTAATTTTTTGCATTCTACCAATATTTAGATATAAAACCACATTTTTAATATTAATTTACTAATTAGAATAATTTTTATTAAATATGTCAGAAAAATCTAATATTTGATTTGTACTATTCGGTATTTGTTTGAAATTTTGATATTTTATCCAATAAATAATCCTATTCGCACACCCCTAACAATGTATACTCCAAATGAGCAGTTTAAGCTATATGTAGTCTTTTCATAAGTTTGTTTTCTTCAAATATGAACGGTTATTTATTTTCAATTAAAAGATAAATAAAAAATGCTAGGATAATACTGGCAGGAATTGGAACCCATCCTCTTAGGTCAGTTAGGAGTTCAAACCATTACACCAAACCTGACAATTTTAGGTAAACCGCTGCAAATTTATCATGTGTTAAAATGATTTATATACCTGGCGGGCCATGAAAAGTGAATGTTTCATTGGTGTTATTGGCGTAACGTATTTCCACCTGATAAGTAGTCTTAGTGTCATGTCTTCCAATAACCTGATCTGGCAACCACTTCTTGTACCTGTAACAAATACAAAGTTAACTGAACTTGTAGCTCAATTCAGTGGCCAAATGGTCTAAGCCGCCACTCTCGTGTTAGACTGGTCTGCTGATGACTTGAGAGATTGAGGTTTGAATCCCTGTTGCACTTGGTAGTACCTAAATTTGTGAACAAACGTTCTCAAGAATGAAGATCACAAAATCCAAGCAGTACTACATCATGAAAGAACATCTGCATGCAGTACTATGACTAAGTATCCAACCCCACACAATGTTCCTTGAGATGAAAGCTCACAAATTCCACTAAATTGGTGAGTTTGTGTACATAGTGTATATATTATTAAATAAACATATTTATCCTGCTTGATAAAATTATATTTATTAAATTATTTAAAATAAATTCAGTTTAAAAAAACCTTCAGGTTAGTTTAGAATTGAATATAAAGTAATTATTATGTATGCTGTTGACTGAACCAGAAGACTAAATACAGGATGTGAAATTTTTACTATCCATTTAAAAGTTAATGATGTTTTTTTAAATGAAATCACAAATAATTATTGTCTGCAACCATTAAAAAGTAAGTTCATTAATATAAGCCAAAAAATTGCAAATGCTTTTTAAAATAAATATTAGATTACCCAGAAAGTGATATGAAACTAAAGTATGCACTCTCCATTTCCCGTGAAAGGTAACAAACTTGCCTACAGTCTGATTTTTGACACTTAAAAAAGTAGAACTGTAAAATATAAAATTTAATATGTTAAAGTTCATGCTAAAACTTTATATATATAAATTATATATAGTTGGAGTATGAACTTTAACTTCATATATATATATTTTTACAGTTCTCCTTTTTTAAGTGTCAATATATATATATATATATATTATTATATATATATATATATATTTTATATGTGTGTGTGTGTGTGTGTATAAAGTTGGTGTCATTCTTGAGAGGCGTGATGGAAAGGTGTGTAGTAATCACTCTATGTGTATTGTTAAAGAAGGTGGTTTTTAAGCAGGTGTAAAAATTAAAACTTACATAACTTTGTAGTGCAATTTGTGATCTTTTAAACTGTGCTATCATTGTTCATGTGAATTTAATAGTAATACGTTTAAATCAATAACATCATTTTGTATCCATAATGACAGCAAAAATAATAATTTGACAAAAGCCAGTCGACTGATGCTCAAGTAGTACTCGAAAGAGTGAGGAAGCAGGGGTGAATGAGATCATGTCCGTATTTATCTGGTGGTACAAGAAGCAATTACTGATTCCTTGAAGTCCTAAAGATTAATAGAAGAAATCACTGAGGCTGTAACTGAAATAGTTACAAAGTAGTTAAGGTTCACAAAGAAACGATAGACTTTAATAGCTGCTGTGTTGAAGACCTGAAACTTAAACTTGTATCAACAAAAAGGAGATAGCATCACTAAGACAAGAATGTGCAAGACCTAATGATGCACTCAAACAATGTCAACAAAGTTCAAGTCTTCGCATTTTTGGTATTCACGAGTCCCCCAAAAAGGAAACTGATGTGTTGGTCCTTTCAACAGCGAAGAAAATAGGTGTGAATCAATCTTTATTTAACTGATATTAATAGAAGCCACCGAGTTGGGATAAGGTGGAGGGTGCTTCCCGTTCGATAATAGTGAAGTTCAACAGCTATTGAGTCAGGGGTGAAGTATTTCCCAAGAAGAAATTGTTGAAGAGGACAGGTACCACAATTCAAGAGGATCTTACTGCAAGCCGCTATCAGTAGATTTGGAGTGAAATCTGTGTGGACAATCGATGGTGTAATTCATGTTACCCGGCACAGGTGAGCTCAAATACAAGGTCACTTGCCAAGAAAGACTATACAGAATCAAGTAAGGTTTTAACAATAAAAAAATTTATTTTATTTTCTCATTTTAACAATAACATAATTTATTTTATTTGCTACTTAGTTTAATATTTATTTTTTTAGTTTAATTTCTTGGCATGAATAAAAAGTTAAAACAAAGAATACAAAAAAATCAAAATCTCCTGTCTAAGATTTATTTCTAACCTAAAAAATATGATCATGTTAGCAATTACCTAAAGAAGTAGCTAAATATGGAAAAACTGACATTTTGTGAGTTTTAGTTCAAGACTTTATAAAATTATAGAATTGAAATACCCATCATATCACTACTCAAAGTGACAAACATATTTTCATACAAAAATATAAAACACGAGAAAGAACTTCTCTACAAGTACCGAAACAAAAACAAAAAACTTTGAAAAATCATTTACTATTCAAGCGGCTATGGTTTGAAATGCTATGCCATAAGAATTCAAATATTTAAAATCTGTTAATATTTTCAGAAACAGGTGGAAGAATAATTTGCTGGGCAACCAAAATTTTTAATATTGAGCATCCAATGTTTCAACAAAACTAGTAGATTTTTAGAAATATGTTATAACATGAAGTCTCAATATTTTATACTACCCAACCTTTTGTAATATCTAGAATAATATTAGCATAAGTTACTCTTAAATTGTAAGACCGGCCATGAGCTGAAATTTGTAGAGTATAAATAAATAAATACAAAATCTGGGTAATCTAACATTTATTTTAAAAAGCTTTCCAAGTTTTTGGCCTATATTAATAATTTACTTTTCAATGCATGCAGACCATAATTATTTGTGATTTCATTAAAAAAAATCATAACTGTTCAATTGAATTAACTTTTAAATACATAGTAAAAATGTCTGTTAAAAGATTCAAACTTACCATTCGTTAATTCTATAATAATCTGAGGTGTAATCCAAGCTTAGACTCTCTTTGGGGACTCCCCCTAAGTCTTGCACTGTAAATGTGTTTAAAGTTGATAGTTTCTCTAGATGAATTGGATCGTTGAAGTCATCAGCCCTAAGAAAAATATATTAATAACAATTATTAAACATGCTTTGAAAATAAAGAAAGTAGTAAAATAGTATTATAAGTTATATGTCTAAATGGTTAGTACTTAAGAACCAATAATTTAAACAAGTCAAAGCTCTCAGACTTGATTCCCATGTCCAAATGTAATTTTTCAAATATATTTATTAAATGTATTGCTTTCAAGGGTACTTCACAATCCACAAATATTCAATATCATGTTGTAAGACTTCTAGATTGGATCTTTTGACCCAATAGAAAGAGTGTTCATGAGGAAATTAAAACACCATCACCCTTAGAAACACTAGTGCCATCATATGGTCTAGGCCAGAGGTGGTCTAAAAGCCGATCACGATCTGCCTGTCAACCACGGCCATTTAAAATTTTTATCAGATAAAAATTGAAATGCAAATTTTTATAATTGTTAATATTTTGATAGTGCAAACCTGTCTCATGGTATTAAAAATAAAACCATAATTGTACACAGCTTAGTTTAGGAAATATTCAACAAGTATGGTGTTTTCTGTATCAAGTAGCCCATTTGGCGGTACTATATAATGTATGTATGTGATTATGCTCACTGTGTCTTGTGAATACATGTATCTGTTTTGGTTAATCATGATGTATGAAACATCTTTTCTACTATATAGTGTGTGTGTGTGTGTGTGTGTGCACATGTGTGTGTGTGATGTATAATAATTTTTCTTACTCGGGTCCCGCATTCTAAAGATATATATGTATGGCTCAATAATGTTTTATATACATAGGTGATACTGATTGCTTTGTTAATCTTGTGCAATGCATCATTTTCCCAAGATTGTTTATCTGCCTCAACTTGTCTTGGTTTTTTGTCTTAAATATTTCATAATCTGATTAGCAGTTATGTCTTTGAAATATGCAATAAGCTAGAGCCCAGAGTAACTAACAACAATAAAAGCACGTTGGAGCCAATTATTTCAAATTTGGATGGGCAAAGTATATGAATTTCAAACATTAACAACCATTTGAGTAATCATAATATTCTAATGTTTGAATTGGAATCAAATTCTATCAAGGTAGAGAGGGTAAATAACTTTGACAATCAATATAATATCTGACTTTAATATCCTAGAAATTAAGCTTAATGAATTAGTTGGACAGATTAACACCAGTTCAATTGTAAATGTTTTCTTTGAAGAACTCGTGACTACCATGTAAAATGCTTTGTTGTGAGTTGAAAGAAAGAAAAGCCTAGTGTTAAACAACACTCGTTATTCATATTCACTAAGATGTGATTGTGCAAACAGGGAGCTGCTTGAAATGATACAATCACATAATAAAACGTATAAACTAGTTGTTATTATTATTATTATTATTATTATTATTATTATTAGCACCGCGTCTTACTACCCATTCGGGTTATACACACTTACGCTAATGTGTAATGGTAGGGTGATTGTGAGATGAAATGAAGGACTTACAGTTTAACGTGGAATCCGAACCACGGTGGAGGCCTGGCTATAAACTAGTTAAATCCAACCAACAAAATACTAAGAGTTATTATGTTTTAGCTAGAAATAAATATGTAACAGCACTTAAAAAGGAGGTTAATTAAAAACTATTTTTCAAAGAGGTTTTTAAAGAGCAGCAAAAAGCCTAAATTAATCTGGCAGGAGATTAATAAATCACTTAATAAGAACTGTAAAACTAACAATAAAATTGCAAAATTAAAATTTAGGAACAAAGAGTATAACACTACTTCCAAAATGACAACGATGTTAAACAATTGATTTATAAATGTGGATAATAATCTTGAAAAAAATATTCTTGTTTAGCCTGATGACAAATGGACATATTATACTCCCACTAAAGTTTCTTGTTTGCAGTTTTTCTAGCAAATGTAATTGAAGTAAAAAAACATTATAAGAGATCTGTACCTAGCTCAAAAGTTTTCTTTTTGATATTAATGTTCCAATAAGTACTAAAAAAATGTTAAAATTTTTTGCAGGGTATATATACCTGATCTTTTAATATATCAATCACAGAAGGTAAATAAATTTCTTGATCAACTAGAAATATCTAAAATCATCCCAGTGTATAAGGGGGCAATTTGAAGTGTGACCCATCAAATTACAGGCTTATTTCACTAATTTCTTTCATATAAAAAGTACTAGAAAAAATAATTAAAGTTAGATTACTTAATTTTCTAGAAAAAAATAATTTTTTTAAGCTCTCCCAATATGGATTTAGGCAAAAATCTAATTAACTAACTGCATCAATGAACTAATAGACAAAATCCAAAATACTTTGGATGACAATACACTTCCAGGAGCTCTATTTATTGATTTGAAAAAGGCTTTTGACATTGTCGACCATGAAATTCTACTATACAAGTAGTCAAAAAGAGGAATGAGAAGATGGGCATATAAGTGGTTTGAAATCTATATTAATTACAGAAAACAATATACTTACCTATATAATCAAGAAAGTAACTCATGTAGTGTCACGTGTGGAGTCTCACAAGGGTCTGTAATGGGGCCTATACTTTTTCTTATTTATGTTGACATTTTCCAGTTAAATTTTCAAGGTCAAAGCTATATGTAGATGACACAAGTTTATTTTATATCGAAATTTTGTTTTTAAATATAACAGATAATATTTGAACAGACCTGAAATTGTTGTATCATTGATTAAGAGTCAATAAACTCTCACTAAATCTTGAAAAGTCTAACTATATTATCTTTACTAGGCCAGGGAACAAAGGTCGTTTTAACATAGATAAATGTCAAATAAACTTTGGGGATAAAGCACTGACACAAGTAAAGGAAGCCAAATATCTTGGCTTATTCCTTGATAGCTCACTTTCATGGCGACCACATATAAACTTTGTTGTAAAAAGAATAAGAGGCCCAGTTGGTATACTCAAGATTATTATTATTATTATTAGCACCGCGTCTTACTACCCGTTCGGGTTATGCGCACTTACGCTAATGTGTAATGGTAGGGTGATTGTGAGATGAAATGGAGGACCTACAGTTTAACGTGGAATCCGAACCACGGTGGAGGCCTGGCATTCCCCACATTCACAAGATGTCTTGTCAGAGGTGAAGGAAGGGTTTGGTAATCAGATAAATCTGTGCCGGGACCGAGGATTGAACCCCGGCCGCCAGCACAGAAGTCTGACACCTTACCCTAGACCACCAGGTCACCCTATACTCAAGAAACTCTCCTACAAATTCACTCCAAACATACTAAAGCCAATCTATTTTGCTTTGATAAACTCTACTTTATAGGTCTCTGGTCCACATAAGGCACCAACTAGTTTTCAATCATTTAATTGTATCTATACAATAAATTAATTATTAGGTAAATTTAATTTTTGGGGGGTATTTCTTTAAAGATAGATCAACACTACCAACTTAATATTTGTGATTGTTTGGCACTATCTGTGACTTTATTCCTGTTTTTAATCAGAGGTGGCACTTATTCTGTACCACTGCCCATTCAAGACGTACTGTTTTTTGTTGTTTGAAGTTTTTTTTGTTTAAGAATTTATCCAAAGCTATTTTGGAATCAGAAATGGTAGTGTTGCATTCATAAACATTTTATCTTGTTATTACACAGAAATCATGTTTTTAATTATTTTTTAATATGTGTGAATTTAGTGACTAACACCTAACCTAAAATACTAGCTAATTTCTAAATTTAAATTGAACTTTATTTTTTCTATTATGTATTAAAATTAAGGATAGTTTGTGTACATGCATATTTTATGACTAAAAAGATAAATTAATATATGAGTGACTATATTTAGCTTAGATGTTACAGAGAAAATCTTTACTAGTATGTCACAAAAACAAGCAGTATCAAAACAGGAATAGCAGCTGTTCAATGTAAATTTATAATTTATCAAGCACAAATCTAATGTTATTGTTTTTTATTTCTTCTAACCTAAAACACAAAGTGTTGATTTTAAGCATAATGTATTATGTTAGGTCTTCATAATCTTACCAAATGATTACAACGATAATAAGTCTATGTTAAATGATAGTGGTTTGGTTCAAGGGAAAAAATCTGGATTTTCACCTGGGATACTTGGAAAAGAGACAAAATGAAACAAACCAGGTACCCATGCAATTGTAGAAAATACAAAATGATTGTCCAATATAGGTATTAATTTGCTAATTTTTGACACAAGGTGTAGATGCGCATTTTTCAGTACCAAAAACAGTATCGAAAAGGAGAAGGCTGCAGTCTGAAGCATGTTATGAAGCATCATGCAAAACATGCTTCAAACCATTCTAGTCCTTGGTTATATATTAAGACAATTTTAAATATGACTTTTTTTCCTGTACAACAATTGTTTTAAATTTTAAAATATATGTATACATTTAGTTTTTCCATATTATGTAAAAGAGTAAACTCAAACAATCATATGTAATGTTTTGGATATAACTTCCATATATTATGTTGGTCAAGAAACACATTGAGAATAAAGAAACAATCACATGTTGAGATATGATTTGTAATTTCCCTTTATCAGCATTATTTTTCTCATTATTATTCAATATTAATTGTAGTGGTCCAGCATGCGGACCAGTGAACACAGGCTGATAGTCTACGTCCCAGATGATCACTGGTCCACATAGGGACCACTCTCTAGAAACCATAGTAATGCTGCAATTTGTATTTTGAGGGTCTTGAGTGGTTCCTCAGATACCCTAAGGTGTAAAATCATAGAGAGAGAAAAAATTGTTACCAAGAAAGTGGTATTTTGCCCTATAAAAGGTTAAAATGTGATATGGGGCAGTGGAAATACTTTTAAAAGTCACTTATTACCACTAATAAGGTTGCAAAGCTCAATAGCGAGAAATATTTTTCGACTGCCCATCGGTGAGAATGGCAACAATAAGCTTAGAGGTCTTGGTATTTTGAAATTGTTAGATTCAATTGATTCCTGATACAGTTATAATGGTACATACAAAAACAATCTAACTTATAGTAATATAAAATTTGGGGGATACAAAAAAGAAAAATACGGTACTCTACAAGAAGTCTAGATAAGTTTTACCAGCACAGAGTAATACCACCACATTTGGGCTCTACTTAATAAAGACAAAGGGGCTAAAATTATATAATAAATTACCACGGGAAATTAGAAGGAAAAAAAAATCCTTTTAAATATAGGAGGGTAAGCTATATATTATGGATAGTACAGTAAGCCCACGACTTCTTATTGACTGCTGATTGACAGCTCACAGCTGACTTCTGACATAAACATTTAGGTATATACCTAAATTTTGACTGTCAGAAGTGACAGCTGCTAAACACATGTTTTTGCAGATCATTTGGTTCGGCATATAGATACATAATTTGGTCTGGTAACTTTTCAAAGCCGTCAGCTGCGAGCTGCAGTCAGCACCAAAGAAGCCACGGGCTACTGTATGTTTGATTAAAGTAGTGATTGGATGAAGACAATTTAAAATGCACCCTATTTTATAATATATAGGGCCTTTTTATTTTACTTTCCTAAATAATGTAAAACTAATAGTGAACCACACCTACTTTAGGACATTTGCATGCTGTACGAGTCGATAGGCTATTTATATAAAAAAATAAAGGCAATACAATACAAAAGGTTTTGTATGATACCCTATGTTTATTAATTAATTTACTATTACAGGGTTCCTACACAAAATCATGAAAATTTTTCCAGAA
Organism: Timema cristinae; assembly: GCA_039000515.1. NCBI lineage: Eukaryota > Metazoa > Arthropoda > Insecta > Phasmatodea > Timematidae > Timema > Timema cristinae. The sequence goes on from JBCFYV010002255.1 coordinate 34,191,928, forward strand.
CATTTAAGTACTTTTTAAGGATTTTCTACAATTCCTCCAGGACAAATGAACAGTTCTCATGGTAAAATACACATTGTTACATATTTTCTTTTATATAATGCTGGTTTCCAACTTCCCTGCACCTTTCCATACTGTTTATTATTGTTATTTCATGTATTCCATGATGCAACAAGTTATCAAATAATTAAAACATAACATAAACTCACTTGCAAATAATCAATGGTGAAATGTGGGTTTCCCCTTTCACAATGATCAATTAACTGCCGGAGGGCTGGATCTTGTGTCTGTTCTAGATGTAAGTTAGTTTATAAGTTGTGTGCATATTAATCAGTTGGTTTAGAAAGTGCACATTAAATATCCCATCTCTCACTGTTCATATTGTGTATGATAGTTTATGTTATGTAAATTACAAAACAAAAGATAAGATTTATAAAAATTGGCAATAATACAACCTAAATCCATATTAATTAATGATTCAGCAGCTTGATAAAAAAATGTAAGGAGATTTAAAGGGATTCAGAAACCTTGCAAATTTCATCTACTGCCTTACTCCTGTTTCCTCCTGATTTATTGATCTGAAAGGGACACAGGAATTTCCAGGACAACCTAAATTACAGGAAAAAATGATAAATTCCATAACATTTCCAGGCGTGGAAACAATATTTTAAAATGTCAGGTTTTCCATGATGCGTAAGAACCCTGTATTACCAGTATGACGTGCACATCTAGAACAACGTGGCCAGGTGAAGACAATTAATTTATACCTTTTGTTGCAATAAATCTTACTTTCATAGATTTATGGCCTATGTAACTTATCTAGGCCTAGTTAGTAAATGAACCATTCATACAGTAGAATGTTTCATCAATAATGTAAGATGAGATAATGGGCTCATTTTTAAACAACTTATAAATAATAATAATAATTTTAGACAAATAAATAAGTAAAAAAAATTGAAGACGGATTGGAGTATTTTTTATAGCCTCGAAATATAAGTGTGAACTCACTTATGAAATACTATTACGATTGGGTGTTCATTTCAAAGCTGTGTGTTTGATCAATTGGCTCTAAATAATTGTTAAGAATATTTAATGAAGCTTACCGAAATGTTCTCGGCGCAAACAGAGGCATTGTTTTGTTGAAAAACCCTCTGTAAGATGGAGAGTAAGATGAGTTTGGTGCAAAGTAAATTGCACTAGCATTGATGTATGGATTTGCAGACACATCAGCCACAGTTGATAAGAAATAATACATCATGCCTGGATCATATGTGTCATTAATTGCAGGTCTAATAAATCTAGATTGAAGAATATAACTCCAGAAAAATGAACGGCTCATAGCCATATTATGAAGATGTAACAGGTTGGTCCTGTTAGGAAATACGGGGTTAATATTAATATCTTTAATATCTGGCAGGTGTGAAACTGAATCATCTGATAGGTAAAGATCACCGAGATGTTGAATGGGGCAGTTGTCAGCCGACACTTTGTCTATCTTTACTCGAATTTCATCAAAAGCATCACGACTGTGCCAATCATATTGGGCGTCCACGCCCAAAGAAAGACACACAATGAAAAAAGTCCACAGCATTATCTTATTGCTTGTGTTGAGAGTTTTAATTAGTAAGCACATCATTATAAAGAAGAAGAAATATCTACCTTGGTGTAATGGTAGAGTATTAGTACAAACTCAAATAAAATAAACACTTTTAAGATAAATAGCGCATTATTTCAAGTAAACACCACAGAACACAGTATGCAGAGAACACAGCCTACACGTTACAAACTACAAACAGTATCAAGCACAAGCGAACCAAGCGTAGGGAGAGACGTGGATCCAGATATTAGTTGATTGTCGACGAATAGTAAAAAGGCTCATAAAAGCTAAACTAAACGCGACAACGAGTTAAATATAAAAAATATGAATAATATAAGAGCTAGAGAAAGAAAAATACTTATATAGTTTCAAATAAATAGAGATATAAACAAAGGATATTTAATATATTAACATGTTGATTTAAAAGCAACTACCTATATTATGGAATATTCAAATAGACAAAGCAATTATTTATGCTTTTTAATGAGGAATTCTCTATCTAGATAATTGTACATGTGGCAGTATTAAGCCAACTACCGAGTCGAAGGTGGCTGCGTTATCTGATAGGCTAAGGTCACACGAGCGATTTTTCCCGCCCAGACCTAAGCTATAAATGTTGCGGCTGCAAAAGTCGAACAGGCGATGCTAGAAGGAGCGATAAAAGCAGCGTAGTTGCAGCTGAAAAAAATTATTTTTTAATAAAAAGAGAGAGAGGCTAGACAGAGCGACAAAAACAGCTTATCACACCTCTTCAGTATTTTCTACATCTCAGTCTGGCAAACATCGTTCCTATTAATAATAGGACTACCAGGTAAAATGAATTGCCAAACCAAACTGTGTGATGTATGTGTAGCTGCAACAGCATTGATTGTAGTCCGTTGACGTAGGCATGGGTATCGCCACCAACAGTGGTGGACTCATCCTATAATTAGTAATGGACTAACTGCAGGGAAGCATGTGTTACTACACATCAAGCTACGAGACTATCCAAACAAGTTGTTTGAATATTACCAGATGTCTGTAGACTCTTTTGATGGGTAGTTTCTTTAAGCCACTATGTTTTCACTAATTTTAGTTAAATTGAATAGAATGAACACCTCTCTATTGTTAAAAACTATTTTCCACTATTTTAAAGCTGTGATCCAAACACAAAACAGCCATTTCAGAGCCTCAGCCTGATTTGTGATTGATCATCAACTGTATAACCTACAACTAGTTTCCTTGTGAATTTACATAAGTGATATTCAAAGAAAAAGTTAAAGCTTGCCTAGAAGTAGAATTGTAAATATAATTCGGTAAGAACGATAAAGTTTTTTTTAATGGATTTTTTCTCTTCCCATAAGATGTGGATAAAAGCCACATTGTTAATAAATTTTAGTTATTTACAATAACACATGAATTATGTTATGTCCTTTCACTGATGCCAGTTCTGTCCGAGCCAATGACAGATTATTGTGGACCTGTTACCTTCCGAGTGATGAAGGGGAAACCATGTAGGCTTGTCCACAAGCTATTCTCATTCACTTTCACACTTATAATTGTGGTTAATTTGATAGATAAATGATAGGCTACTTGAATGGATACAAATTATTGTGAATGCATTAAGAAAGTGATTATTATGAACCCTATTTCTAACCCTAAAACCTAACTAATAGGGTTCAAATACAAAATAAATTAATTAGTCAACAAAAAAGATAGAGTGTGCTAAGTGAGTAAAGACTATAGAAAAAACTGGGCAAGAAACCAATACCTAGAACACGCAATTTGGAGCAATTGCGGTACTCGTCCCCACGGTCAACCTCAACAATATATAAACATATAAACATTCCCCTAATTCAATTACCAGACAACAATTTAGATAGCGTTATACATAAATAAGTTTAAAAAAATTAGAGTAAGTAAAAAGATTCAACAAATGAGTTGTTTATTAGATATTAAAAAAAAACTATGAACAACAATTAATATGAAAAATCCCATAAAGGGGAGATATAATGTATAAAATATTTTGTGATTACAATAGCATGGTTTCATTAGAAAGAACGCATTAAATGTTTTAGTAAACACCATCACTAATTTACGTTAACAAAAACACAAGTTGGATGCGTATTTGTTAACCAGAAAGAACAATATAGAACTCATAAATTAGATCTCTGTGAAATACTCATGTTCCTTACATAAAAATCAAACTTAATTTTACCATTACCCTTACATCTCTTAGTCCCGACAAAAGGGAAAATATGTTTTACCTAGACATAAAACTATCGATTTCTTATATTCATTATAAAGTAGAGCAATCCACATTTTAATGGCCAACGCTCAAAATATTACCATTAATAAACCAAGTTATTATGGCGGCTCTAACCTCAATACTAGCGCTGATGACGCCTAATAAACTAAGTTCATAAGTAAACATTGGAGATAAAACATAAACAGCACTATTTTCAAGTCATAGTCCAATAACTCAAGTTCATTATGATTGAGATAAATTTTAAGTCCAAAAGAAATATTATTATTAACAACAACACTAGCTATGTTTCCTAGAGTCCAAAAATTCAAGTTCGTTATGATTGAGATAAAGTTTAAGTCCAAAAGAAAATATTACTATTAACACCATCACAAGTGCTGTTTTCTAATCATTCAATAAATTAAGATCAATAAGCCAAAAAGAATTTTGAAATAAAAATATTACATGCCGAAAAATAATTTTGCTTACATTATTATTAGTTTCCGAAGCCTTAGCTTCCCCTAGCGATTATCGAAGCCAGTCCAAGAGTGCGTCTCCACTAACACGATCACTCTTTTATACGATTATAGCACAGTCCACAGAACACGGAATGAGGGGATAACAAGGGGATGAAAACCAAAGACTATAAACAAGGTGGGGGAGGGAGGGATTCTACACGCTTCTAGACTGGAGTAGAAACAAAACTGGGCACTGGTGAAACGTATCTTCTTTTCTACTGAAGATCTTTTGTCAGGAAATTTTGTAACTGAACGTTGAATTGGTGCGGCTTCATGTAGTGATGGGCACAATCAGTAATTCTAGGAATCGAGTAATTATTCGATTCTCTTTAAAAAGAATCGAGTAATCGAGTAAAGTTACTCGAGTAATTTTAAACGAATCATCTACTTGAATCGTCCATGGCAATCGGTTGGACAACATTACTCGGGAGTCTTGCAATGGAATTCGATACTAATAGCAAGTCCATAATCTCTACTTGTAGGGGGCAGTTGACACTGACAGTGTTATCTTCAGGTTTCATGTTGCATGTACAGTCCAATACAAAAGTATGCGTTTTAAGAAGTCTCACAATAAAAAAGATTAACAATTTTTTTTTATCTTTTTAATAAAATAAACTTCTTTTTAAATTCTTGCTAAATAAATTCATAGTAATTGTACTTTTTTAAAAGGGAAAACATTTATTTGTGCTATCATTACTTATGAGGCCCGATGGTCTAAGGCTTCACTCTCGTGTTAGACTGGTCTGTTGACAGGGAGAGCGGGGCTCGAATCCTGGATGGGTCTATTGGGACGGTTTGTTCCTAAATGGTTTCCCACTATTCTTCTACGCAAATGCGGTTAGATCACCTCTAAAATGCTTCCCTCCTCATCCCCACTCCAGTAGAGTAATTCCAATATGCGTATAATCTAAACAGACGGTAGGACGTGATTTTTTTAAAATATGTTATCTTCGATCAAATATTCAGTTTTATAAAAAAAATTAAATTAATTTTCACTGCGTCTTAATACCCATGTGGGTTATACGCCAATGAATTTCTACGAGCGAGCGAGAAAGAGCCTACTAATTTTGCAGGGAAAGGTATTCTCACATACCTTCCTGGCTTCTTTTATATGCCACAATCGACATGGGACCGACGGATTTACTTCCTTTCCGAAGAAGGGTGTGCTACAAATTTTTATCTCTCAAGGAAAATTCCGTCGTTCTCAGCTGTGTTTGAGCTCATGACCATCAAATTTTGAGGCTTAGTTTTATTAAAATAAGTGTCGAAATTTGAATCATACACGTTATCTTGCCTGGGATCAATCTCGACCTGCCACACTGGGTGAAAGGAGGAGTGGAGGGGCCAATAGTGGTTTTCTATCCACTGATTTAGCAAATGCCAGTGCATTTCCTCTTACTTACTCTTCTTGTTTCGTTCTTCTTTGATTCGGCCATTGATACATTATTGTGTCTCAATGTACCATAAAAATATTTTAGCTCTATTTATTTGTAATAATAGACTAATTTATAAAATATAATGATCACATATTTAAGGTGAGTGCTGTACTTCGTTTCTTAGAATGTTTCTTCTTTGACCAAAAATAAATTGCTGCTGTAGTTTTAAATTTGCTTTCTACTATTATTAGAATTTTAAGACAGTGGAGTAGCTGTTGGTTCTGTTGAAAAATGTCCATGTGATAATTTGTCAACCTCAGTCCACAGTCGTGCGTAATCTAGTGCGTGTGTGATGAGATGTGAAGACGTTGATTGATTTTACGACTAAATATAATACGTGAAATTTTGTTTTGCCAGATATTTAGTTTTTATTTTAGTTTTATTATTATTATTATTATTATATTTTATTCAAATCATTAATTATAGTGAATTGTTCTATCCAAACAACTTTTTATTTTAACAATAATGGTTCGAGGGCAGAAAAAGTCTGTAGTGTGGGAATTCTTTGTGAAAAAAGAAACAATACAGTGGAATGTTCAGTGTGTAGAAAGAATATAAGAACTATGGAAATACTACTAACTTGCATGGCCATTTAAAAAGAAATCACCCAACTCTTCGTGACTCGATGACACTTTTGGATGTGATAGAGGGTGATCCAGATCTACCATCGACGTCAATCCAAACTACAAGACTCGATGACCAAGCAACCACATCAGAAACCTCTGCTGGGACCTCTAATGAAGGAATTGTCTTAGCAAAGAGGCCGAGACAAATCTCATTGGCTGGGGCTTTTCGACGTCAGCAAATACCCGAGGCTAGGAGAAACCATATCGATCAAACGCTTGCTGAAATGATTGCTGTGGATTTTCAACCTCTTTCAATCGTTGAAAATAGAGGTTTTAAAACTTTTGTTAAAGCGTTAGACAGCCGCTATGAGATTCCGAGCAGAAAAACATTGTCCAGGACAATTTTCCCCCCAGTACTAGAAAAGTGCCGCGCTAAGGTGAAAATGATGTTTGAAGGAGCATCGTTTGTAGCTATGTCAAACGACACATGGACCTTTGCAAATACCAAAGGTTTCATTACCGTGACAGCGCATTGCATATTTAATGATGAGCTATATTCTCTTGTGCTAGCCACTAGGCAAGTTGTTGGCAGTCACACAGGGGAACACATCGCCTCCAACATTCTTGAGATTATGAATGAGTTTAGTGTTAAAAAGTAAGGTGGTGGCCATTGTGACTGACAATGCGGCCAATATGAAGAATGCCATCGACAGATTGAAAATTCCGCATTTGCCATGTGTAGCAAACACTCCTAATCTTGTGGTCCAAGATGCATTAAAATCAAATTTAGCTCTAGATGGCATTTTAAAGAAATGCAGAGGAATAGTGACCCATTTCAAAACTAGCATTGTTTCAAGTGATAAGCTTCGAAATATTCAACATCAAATGGGGCTGCCAGAACTCAAGCTAAAACAAGATGTATCCACCAGGTGGAACTCCACGCTAGTGATGCTTGAAAGACTGTTGTCTTTGAAGGAACAGATCTCGGCCGCTCTAGTATCACTTCCTAATGCCCCTGCAGCTCTCAGTGCAGTGGAATGGGATATCCTTGAACAATGTATCCCTCTTTTGAAACCAATGGAGCTTATGACAGCTGAATTGTCAGGTGAGTCTTACCCAACAGTTTCCAAAGTGATACCTATTGTGCGAGGGGTGCAACATTTAATAAGAAATATATCACCAACAAGTGAAACCGCCATAGCATTACAACAAGGTTTGAGTGATGGGCTGCTACGAAGACTTGCATCACTAGAAACAAAGAAGATTGTTGCAATAGGAACAATATTAGACCCTAGGTTTAAGAAAACCGCTTAGGGTGTTGAGAATAATGCAGCAACAGCCCACAATTGGGTTAGTGAAGATTTGGCGTTTCTTTGTAGACGTAACCAAGTGGAAGAGGAGGTGATAGCGAGTAGCGGAAGTGTGACGGAACCAACAACAGAGTCAAACAATCCTATTTGGAGTCTGTTTGACCAAAAATTGTCAACTGTACGAACAAAATCTACACCCATTAGCAGTAGCACAATAATGTTGAGACAATACTATGAAAAGCCCCACGAAGACAGGAAAAGTAATCCCTTAAATTATTAGGCTGATCAACAAAATTCTTGTCCAGAACTGTACACTCTCGCTAAAAAACATTGTGTGTGCCTGCTACATCATTTCCCTCAGAACGCATTTTTCGAAAGCGGGGCAGATCTTAAGTGAAAGAAGAAACCGATTAACGTCAACCAAATTAGATATGCTTGTTTTTTTAAATACAAATTTGTGAAATAGTTAAGTAGGTACACAAACAGTTATATATTTCTCTAAAGCAATATTTTAGTTTTTTTTATTGTGTATTACTCTTGTTTTTATTTTAATACTATTTAGTTACGCCAATATAATTGGTGACGAAATAAGTTTGGCTAGGAAATATTTAAACTTAAGTGGCCATTTTATTTAATTAATTTGAAAAACTTTGGTATTGCGAATTTACTTAATGATATATTTTAATACAATTTAAATTTAAGTGACTTTAAAAATAAACATAATGTGTTGGTGATTGGTTTAGAAAACGTTGTTTGAAATATATATTTTATATTATTTTTAATATATCTCAGACATACGTAGAAAAGCATGTGAACTAGACAGGGATTGGAAGTGAATACACTAATTATTTAAATATAACGGAATCAAACTCTTGACCGCAGCCTGAACTTCAACATCAGAATAATGAAATCATTCTAGAAATTAACTGTACACACACATTTTAGAGAATCATCAACGCATCATAAATATTAAGGTATGTTTTTATTTATTTTTATTTTGTAACTTAAGGTACTCTAATTAGTTTCTATTTATAAATAATCATATTTTAGTGAAGAGAAATTATCTATACTTATAAAATAACATGTCCTGACTGACTGCCTGACTGATTCATCATCGCCGAGCGCAAACTATCAAGGCTACAAGCATGAAATTCGGACTGTATATTCATTTTGTTATGTAGGCACCCACTAAGAAAGGATTTTAGAAAATTCCACCCCAAAGGTGTCAAAATAGGGGATGATAATGTATGATAATATGTATGAAAGTCCGTCATTTTGAAAGTTACATAAACAAAATTTTGTATTTCGGTTATTGACGTAAAACAAATAAATACGTGTTTCAGGAATTTTGGAAATTTTATTTAATAAGGAATGAAAAAGGGGGTGAAAGTTTGTATCGGACTTGCATTATTTTTGATCTGAGGTCAAGTTGGGGTCATCAACGTAACGTAATATTTTAAATTAATCTGTAAATACATATGTATATTTTCGTATTTGTATATAATCAACTTCCACGCGAGCAAAGCCGCGGGCAACAGCTATCTAGTTATCAATAAATTAAGAAAGACAATAATTGGTTCCGATTGTGGAAATAAAACTGCTGAGGTGCGAGTAAAAAGAATCGAGTAACTTTCATCGAGTACTTTTAAAAAGAATCGGAAATGTTATAACCTTAGTTAGCATGCTTTTCGATTGTGTACTTTACATCTGCGAGTATTTTGTATTTAAAATGCATGGGCAACATTTAAACCATTAAGGGTCATTTTTTGCGTAGTGGCAGAAACTGTTGGTGAAAAATGAGCTCTAAGGTAATATGCCTTTTAAATGGAAATAGCATGGTAAACAGTCCAGTCTATAAGGTCGATTCTCACTCAGCTGGTAAGAAAAGAGTAAATAAAAGAATAACAAGGACCGAGTAAATTTACTCGAGTAATCCCGGAAGAATCGAGTACAACCGATTACACAACACAATCGAGTAACTCGATTATTTTTACTCGATTGTGCCCATCACTAGGCTTCGTATTCGGTTGTCAGTTGTTGTGTTCAGACGTGTGTATAGAGATGGGGCGATTGAATGCGTGGACGGGCCAACAGCAGACGGTATCCGTGCAATTGGGTAAGTCAGTTTGTTATTGTCTTGGATATCGCTGACTTGTGGCTAATGCTATTGGCCTATTATTAAATCATTAACTAAGAGCTCTTTTTTTATGATACTGTATATAAAACGTATATAGTTTTCATAACAATCTAAGTAAAATATTTAATAATCACACCTCATAAAATTTATCAAGTTCGTTATATTCTTTAGGATCATTACCTTAACCAATATAAATAAATTTTAGCGTTAATATAATCATATTTAACTATATACATTTATGATTCATTGCAACTCATATGGTGATGTTTTGAAACTCGCGGCAAGATAATACGTATTTTGATTGTTGTTCAACTAGTTCATGGTGCTATCAACCCTATAGTATACATAGCTAAACCACCTATCATGGTTGCCAACTCACTCAATTCACACACTAGCTCCCATCAGAGTTTACACGTCGTCATACGGCCATAGCAGTTATGACATACTGTTCCATGCTTGTAGTTATCACGTCACGTCATAAGATGGCCATCATGCTTTCGACCGTAATGGCGTATGACGCGCAAAATGAAAAATTCTGTGGTTGACCTGCAGGTGCCTCATTTCGCACCAGTGGTTTCTCACAGGTACTATAGATAAGATGTATGAGAGCCTTGAAAACACTACCCAATTTTCATTTAAAGATTAACATGTGTCCACTTTTACTGATTAAGGTGTTTTTGATAAACTTTTTAATGTTTTGCTTCCAGGTTCCATGAAAGAAAAAGTTTTTCCAGCGTTTTGTAGAACTAGAGAAAAAGTTGTAAATGTTTTGCACAAGATTGAAAAGTGAGAATGCTTCCTGACAATTTCTTGTGGCACTAGTGACAACTAAATTCAATTGATGTGCTACGCAGAGTAGATGATACACTTTTGAATTGTTTTCTTTAATACGGGCCTGTAAACCTGTGTATGGTCCCGACATATTGCTTGCATTGTCGTAAGATTAGCCTCGACAATCAGTGATGTCGATAGAATTTGTATCCTAAACTCTCATTACCTCTTCAGCTGGATTTTAAGACTTAAGGCCCAGGTTTGGCAAAAACAAAAGGAAACATTCAACAGGCTCGTCATTTTCACCGACATACGTTGATATGAAATTTAACAGCTAATAAATATGCAAATTATCCACGGTAGAATTGACTATGATAGAGAAATATTTGGCCTAATTAATTGCATAATAAAAAAAATTCACGCGCTTGGAAAAAAAAAATTATTTCATCACAGATTGTCGATTACCCATTTAAATTTTGTGATAAAAACCCTTTGGTTCAAATGGCTGGTTTTACCTGCTATGAGTATTCGTGAATTTGTAAATATCACTGTTTTCAATTTTATTAAGTCCACGGCTTGGAAGACTGTCAATTTTTGACTCATTAACACACCACTCCGTAAGATCATCATTAGAGAGGCGGTTACTAAATTTATCAGACGATTCAACACACAGGCCTACATGTGACTCGAATTCAAAAACGCCTTTTTTAACTATTGTTTTGTTCAGACTTACTTCTTTAACAATGTCTGAAATATTATCATAACGTATATTATCAGTACATTAATTTACTTGAAATTGCCACTATAATTGTAAAAAATGTGTTAAATCAATCAAGCGTTTTCAGAACCTTATCTTCGCTTTCTCGTTTTTCATTTGCTAGTTTACAAAATGCCACCCCGCTTAATTTTGAGTGTTTGTTTTTGTCACTCATGTTACGTACTCACGTGATTAATGGCGAAAGAAATCAATATTAGATTATAATATAATAATAAGTAAAGATATATAAATACGTAAATAGGCAGTATGTCTATGTAATTCAAATGTTGCACATTATACCAGCCACATCAGCCCCACAAACACAAACTAGACTGCCAGTAATAGTAATTCCGTACTGTTGGATAGAATCGTTGAGAAAACTACAAAGGTGCTGATGATTAATCATTAAGAATATGTTAATGCTTAGAACATATAAACATTTTCTTGCTGCTTAATAAATAAAAACCATAAACAAATGCTTATCCTCAAAGCAGACCCTGCAGAAAAAAAGCATTTGCTGGAAATTTAAAGTATAAGCTGAAACTGTTAAAGTATATGCTTAGAATCAAATAATTAAAGTTCATCAGAAACTAACGTTTACTATCGTATTCGAAGAAATATTTGAGGTAGCTCATTCTGTGCTTGAAGAATAGAAAAAGATTGCATTCATGGCAGCATTTATAAACATTCGTAATACTAAAGTTTACCGGCTTAGGAAAGATACAAATGAATATGATTACAAAAAATTGTACCGTTTTGATGAGGTTAGTGTGCAGTGGTAAAGTGATTATTTCTAAGGTAAAATGGAAGAAAAAAGAGGAGGTGCTGTAACCTCAAAAGACCAAATGTTTTTTTTTTTACAATACGTATCTGATCCTGTATAATAATGTTGGAGAAGAAATTGGTGTTCATCAGAGTTATTTAAGCAAGTATTTAAGGTTTCGTACTCATTGGCTTAAGATGGTTTGCGCATGCAAGCAGCACCATTATGATTGTGTTCTTGTGCGTTACTCCTTTGTCGCGTATTGTTCTCTGTTCATGAACAAAACCTGATTTTATCCAAACCAGTTTACGTACTATAATAGCGTGGAACAATTATACGGGTTATCCCAGACAAATACAATTATAACTATTTAGCGTTCCAAAAAAGAGTACAGTGATCAAAGTTGTATAAGATGTTATGGAAAAAAATACTGCTAACCGCTGGAAAGTGGATAAAATTCCCAAGCACGACTAATAAATTCAATATTGCCAAACAAAATTGGTTCAAAAAATAAGAATTTCAATTTGCCTTAGGTGCTATTGTTTGCACGCATGTTGAAATCCCAAAATTTTAAGAACATGGGGATGAATATATCAACAGGAAAGGGCTTACAAGCATAAATGTGCAGGTAACATATGATACTAGTGAGATATTATCTATCGTCGATGCACAGTGGCCAGGTAGTATCAACAACAGCCACATATTTAAAAATGCAAAACTTTTTGAATTGTTATAAAATCCATCAAAAGACAGTTTGTTGCTTGGTGACAGTGGTTACCCACTATGTCCTTGGTTCATGGTCCTATGTAAAAACACACTAAACAACCAGCAAATTAAATTTAATACGATATTATGTAGCGAGAGGTTAATCATTGAGATATGTTTTGGTCAATTAAAAGCCAATTTTACCGTATAAAGCAAGAAGAAACATTGAGTCGGTTCCCAGTACAATAGTCTCTTCTGTTGTCTTACATAATGTAGCTAAGTATTTGAATGACGAAGACTTTATTAATTATGTACGGAAATATTCTCATTATTTGAATGAAATTCATCCTCCACAGACTCATAATTTAATCCGGATTCTAGCTTAGGTCAAGAGACAAAACATAATCTAAACAATGCAAAAATAATTTGAGAATAACTTTTGATAATAAGCCATAAATAAATAATACAATGCTAATTTATGAAATAAATTTGTTTCATAACAGTATTTAATACATATTATTTCTTAAGTAAGATAGTATTTCTTTTCAATTGTTATTAACCATTGTTACTTCATCTACAAAATATATTTGAGAGGCAGCTGTTCTTTATTTATTAATTTCTTGCTGCTGCATCCTTATTAGTTTCAGCTGTTCAAGAAGCACTAATCTCTGCAACTCAGCTGTTGAAAGACATTCTGTCTCGTCAGTTTCTGCTGCTAAACAGCCTGTGACCTACTTGAACTGCTTGCTTGTAGGGAGAGATGTGACGGGCAGTGTATGCTTTAATTAAGTAGTAGGCCTAATGCTTGTGTCTGGTATTGACGAGATGCGTCAAGACAATGTACCAGCATCAACAGAACAAAAAATTCTGACAGAAATAGTATCTGGATCAAATAGTAATTATTTAAAAAAAAAATTGTTTAAATAGATACAGTACAAAACTTCTATAAAAAACAAGACTCTTGTTGAATTCTTAGCCAAATATATTTGAGGTTTGAAAAAGTTAAGATTGTATTATCGAAATGGATTTGTATATGCCAAGGAAGAGATCTGAAATTATTTTTTTATACATATGAAATAGATTATTTCCGTTACTGGGCAGCATTTCTATCAATCTTTTGCATATATTGATTAGAATCTGCTAGTAAGCATATTCTTAATTTTTATTCATCATTTATCATCTACGAACTTCAGCGTGTTTTAAGTTACTTAAGCTATATTTTGATTATGTTTTTAAACTTGGTACCGTTGCGTTTTTAACTATTGTCAAGGGCTTTAGGAAGTTTTGGAGGAAAGATGGAATGAGAGGGATGTTGACGAGGGGGCTAGTTAGTATAAAAAATATATATCTATGAAAGATAAATAATAAAACATGTACGTGCCCTACAGTAGCTTGAGTTAACATTATGAAGAAGGGGAGAGTGACGTCCGTTACAAAGCAATTTCAAAAAAATTATTTAAAAAAAAATATTGTCTTTCTAACTTTAAATTGAAATATTTCAATAATGTTAGTCAATCATTATTGAAATATTTCAATAATGTTAGTCAATCATTTTTAAACGTAATTATAAAAAAAATATAAAAATTTAAATAACATTATCCAAAAAGTGCTGCCCCCTAAAGCCGCCACCCCTAGGCCCGTGCCTATTGGGCCTATAGAGTAAATGTGCTTTTGTGAATACCTGTGTGCCACATAGATATAAAAGTCAAAGTCTTCAATACAATTGGTCATGTTAGAAATTAACAGTGTGTAATTTTTAATTATGTGGGCAGAAGTGACTAAACCTTTTATCCAAGCACAAATTATTAAATTTCTAGCTTTATTATGGAAAGAAAACTCATCTAGAGAATTATCCAAGTTGGGTCAATGGGGGTGAAACCTCGTTATTTAATAAAAGAGGTGAATAATGGAGGTGTACCTTGTTTAGCTCAAAAGGTGTTTTGAGGACTTAGTAACCTTCCCCCAAGCCTAGAGGATTCTAGAGGCCCTTCCCCCGACATACGTATGTTAATTGGATGCCGCTATAGAGAAGAGTTCACCTGGAATAGTTTGTATAATATACTTCTCTAGAATATATGAAGTGAATAGAGCTATAAAGAACACGCAAAGAAGTAAGGCTGCTGGAGATGATGAAGTATCAGCTGACCTTCTGAAGGATCTAGGAAACAACAGATTAATGGCTCTGACAAATTTATAATTAGGATCTACGAAACAGGAGAATAGCCCAAGGACTTTAGAGACTTAACCAAGGTGGCTCTAAAGAAGAAGAAGAGCAAGCCAAGATATGCAGTGACCACAGAATAATCAGCCTCATTACTCATGTGGGGAAGATCGTGGCAAGAATACTCAACAGGAGAATGTAACAGAAAATAGAAAGTGTGATGGAAGAAGACCAATTTGGATTCAGAAAAGGTACCAGAGATGCCATCGGTATGCTTAAAATAATTTTAGAAAGAGGCTGGAAGTCAAGAAATAAGTCTACATTGGTTTTAATGACCGACAAAAGGTGTTTGATAGAGTTAAATGATAGAAAATCATGGAAATACTCAAGAAGATTTGAATCAACTGGAGGGACAGAAGGCTGAATGCAGACCTGTACCTAGGACAGCGAGTGAAGTTGGGGCTAATTGACGGAAAGTCTAAGAGCGTAGAGGTAGGAAGAGGAGTGAGACAGGGATGCTATTTGTCACCTAGTCTTTTCAACTTGTATGGCGAATGTCTGGGAGTGGCAATTTCAGGATAGGAGGACAAGTCGTCAACACAGTAAAACATGTATATGATTTAGCATTGCTGGCTGGAAATAAAGAAGAGTTGCAGGAAATGATGGACCGGCCAGTGGAGATAGGAAGAAGTTATGGCATGAAGATCAACATTGTGATGTCAAAAGTGATGGTGATTTAAAAAAATCAGCCTTTGAAAATCAAAATTGAAAACCAGGAGTTGTAAAACGTAGAGAAGTTCAAGTACCTGGGAAGTCTGCCGACAAAGGATGCCTACTCTACTCAAGAATTAAGTAAAGGACCGCCATGGCCAAGGAAACTTTCAACAAGTCGAGGTTACTGGTGACCAGCAAGTTGAGTTTGGAACTGAGAAAGACACTAATGAAATTCTACATTCGGAGCATTGCACTGTATGGAGCAGGAACTCAGACTCTAAGGAATATGAAAAAGAAATACTTGGAGAGATTTGAAATGTGGTGCTGGAGAAGACATGAGAATATCAGGTGGACAGAGAGGGTAACAAATGAAGTAATCTTAAGAACAGTGGGTGGGAAGATATCAATTTTGAATGTGATTCTTCAATGCAGAGCACATTTGATTGGACACATATTTATGAGAAACTGTCTTATGGTCGTAGGAGGAAAGGTTGAGGGAAAGAGGAGCCTAGTAAGAAGGAGTATACAAATACTAGATGACTTGAAGGAAGGGAGAAAATTCTGGGGGATGGGTGAGGAGGCAGAGGACAGGACGCATATGAGGTTTAAGTTTAACTAACAAAAAGAATGGGCCTGTCGTAAGACAACACCTAACAATAATAATAATAATAATAATAATAATAATAAATACAAACTATTTGGAGTTAAATTACCTCAGATAACAATTTAAAATTAATATTCACCTAGAAGATATTTATAATAGTCTTCTCCTGATGCGTTTTTTAATTTGATGCCTTTAGAATTTATTTGAAGTTTTTTTTAACGCATTATGTTCGAAAATATAAAAAGGGAGTGAAATAAATCTATAAAGGTGGGGGAATTAATTCCAGGGAGAGTAAATATTTTATTGGGTCAGATCCCACCCACCACTTATAACTTCACCACAGTTATGTAATTATTTAATAAGTGCTTAATGTAGATTTTTGAACTTGAATGGAGAAGGGGCTATGTAAGTTTCTATATGTTAAACAAATTGATAACACTTAAAGTATTTAATCCCCACCATTAAAATCTTGATCACTACTAGAGTCTTTGAATATTTGAAATTTTTCTGTGCTTATAGTGGTTGAGAGACTGTGCCACCTGAACTCGATCCACCCTGAAATTTTGGCCTGGCTACAGCCTTGAGCTTCCTTAAATTTTTAAAGTATTGTGTTCACAGACTCACTCAAATTCAACAAAGCTGTAGAATGAGTTTTTTGGAACATAACATTGCTATTCTTCAGTCTAACCATCGGCTGGTTAGTTATTCCACCCGTTCATATGTTTTGTCACTCAATTGACTTAAATGAGTGGTGGTGTGATTACTAAATTGTGCAACTTCTTAGTTGGTTAGGTTATTCATGTGATCTATTTGAGTCCTAATAATATTGCCACTCAATTGCGAAAACTATGTAGTTGTGTATTCATTTATCATGAGAACTCCACGTTGGTTTGATCAGTTTGTGCAGCCATGGCTTAATTACATTGCATTAAAATGACTGTATACCTCCTGCAATATCGCCACGAATCTCTCTATAATATGTCTATGAATCGCTGGTTTACTGTCTGAAAGTCCACAACAGCCTCTGGTTTTGGTAGGTACCTTTCTGCAATCTCAATTTATTTGTCGTTCATTCCATCCAAGCTTACAAAGTTTAAATCTTTTAATTGGTCCATTTTTTTCCAGATTCCATGCACTTATTACTTATCTTGTGATGCAATTGTATCAATAATGTTGTGTCTAAAACTGTCTCACTCAATAATCTAAAACATGTAGGTTACTGATCCGAGATCCTCTTTTGTGTGTGTGAGTGTTTCGGTATAGTTCCTGCATATCAGTTTATCCTACCTCTATCACGTCTCTAATAGTCTACTTAACAACCAGTAATATGGAGTCAGAGAGATGATGTGTTTAATTCATTGGGTGAGTCTAGGCGTTTTAACTTATTTCAGACCAGAACATTTTAAGTAATCTGGTTCTAATATTTTCTCAAAATGTATATAAATATATTTACTTCCAGGATGTTGTAAGCTAGTAGTAAGACAAGATGTTTAGTGCGATTAGTCTTTTGCACATTAATTTTCATTTATAATAATGGTTACATCATTATAGTACAATGTGTATAAATTTACTCCCAGTGTAGGAAGCTTAATTACTTACGCTATGGCATTAGAAACTTGAAAGTTTATCACCTCACTTACAAACGTACGTTACCTATCCCTATACTGATCTAATTATAAACAATTTACTTTATTACACACTATCTCTTTTAGGACTATTCACACAACCCTAACACTAACCATATACAAATTTGAGTTTTAATAGAAATAATTGGTTTATCGACAATAAAATTAAACTTTTTATAAAAAATAATTTTAAAATTTATATTTTATTTCAGTGTTCCAAAATTTAATTTGAACTTAAGGTACTTTGAGGTACTTCAGCTATTAACTTATACTTATTTTCAAAAATTTCAGCCTACATTAAATTATATTTGGATTTATTAAATTTAAACTAAGCCTAATATTACTTAAACTCAAATACAATGTTAATTAAGCAACCAAAGACATTTATCATTTATAAATCATTATTTTAAAAACAGTGCAACAATTTTTCAGTGAAATAAGGCAAATAAGTATAATAAAAAGGATATTCTCTCTTTCCGTTTATTCATCAAGAAAACTGGAAATTAAAAATAAAAGCAATCAATTGTAAAAACATATAAACCATATATTATATTATAACTATTGTATTGTTAAACGAGTAATTTTAAATCAATATGTATACACATATACAATTTATGTAACTTACACTAACAAATTTATTCATGTTTGATTTTAAGAATATCAATGTCAAGTATGACGTAGCTCTTGCATAGTATGGAATTTGCTTGTATCAAAATTCATTAAATTCTTTATGATATAATCAAATGGGGGTATTGTAACGATACTGATTTTGACCCCTCTAATATATTAAAAAATTCATAGATGAAGTTTATTTTTCTTTAAAGTATTGTATGTAAAATATCCTTTCAATACTCCAGCCATGGAGAATCGCGCGCTTTCCCACTTTTCAGAACTGATGTCAATATATTGCATCATAAAAAAATCAACTCCGTAGTATATACCAAAAAAGCAAGTGACTCTAGTTCCCTATACCCAATAGGAAGCAAGCCTTCATAAAACCTTTCTCCAGGAAGGACTCTTTCGATTTTTGGTTCTGACACTGGCCACAAGAAGTCCAAGGGGCACGTAGTAGGTCATTATAAAGATGCTTGTGCGTATGAATCCATGATAGTGAACACCACCACACAAGAAACTTTGTACCAAAGACAGTAATTCACAGTGCCACTAACTGAATTCTGTAACTCAACTAAGTTGTATCATATCAACTTATATCTTCAGTGCCGAAGATAAAATAACTTTACTAAATCGAGTGCAACATTAAAGGTCTTATTTATTCAATCAAGATATCTTATAATAATTCCGGATCATTATAATTGGCGCTCGATCACGGGGCTTTAAATACCAATACAAATCTAGTACGCAATTACTTAACCGCAATTCCATACCACTTTAAAATAGTACTCGATCACGGAAAAATTAACAGATAACTAAACGGTACCATTTCAATCGGTGCCCATTGCCGACCCGTAACGTTTTAATCGACGCCCAACGCGGACCGATTAATTCAACTTCATAATATAGTTTACAAACTGAGCTCTCTATGTGATCATATATGATGTCTTTTCAGCGTTCACTTCTAAACCTATTTACTTAATAGCCTCTCACAAAAGTCTGCATTTTTTGGTACAGTTTCCTTTCTATTACTCAGAAAAGCTAAATCATCAACATATTTTAATATCTGTAATGCACCATTGATCGACAACCCTTCCCTATTATCTTGCATTAACCTAATAGCATACCCCAGATACTCTAAATTAAAAAGTAATGTGGAAAGTACGTCTTCTTGTTTCAACCCATTATGTATTTTGAAAGTATCTGATAAGTAACATCCAATTCTAACCCTGCAACGCGTATCAGTCAAATATAACTTAATTAGCTTTACATGTTTTTTGGCTATCCCAAACTTAGCTAAAATATAATATCATTTATTTTTTTATTTGAATCATATGCATTTTACAAATCTATGTATAATTGATGTACTGTTATGTTGTAATCTAACTTTTTTCTAATATATTTGTTGAATAGTAAAGATATTAACCATTGTTGATCTATTTATACGTAGTACACAAACATGATACCCTATTATATCCTCTCCATATGGTGTCAATCACATTAAAATTATATTATATACATTTTGGTAGAATAATGGTAGTAGTGAGATACCTATATAATTATTACAATTTGTTTTATTTCTTCCTTTTGGAAAAAGAATAATTTAATGTATTCCTTCCCTTCTTGCAATAATATTCGATGCTTTTATATTGTGGAATTTAGTATGTTATCGATTTACATAACTAACATTTCACCATTTCTCTTTATTAACTGCTGGAATTGAATCCAACCTAAAGTTTTATGACTCTTTAAATTCTTAATATTCCTTTTACTTCAATAGCAGTTGGCCATGTGGCTAATGGTTTGCAGTATGATTTTCAATATCGTATTTAATCTTAACATAATTTTATCTAATATCTAACTCAGATCCTTTATGAACATTCAAAATATGACAAGTTGTAATTCCATCTATTCAAAACATCGCTCTTGTCTACTATTATATTTGTTACTTATCGTCTTCCCGACGTAAATAAATTTGACGTAATATTTAAGCAAAGATAAAGAAGCGTTGTACATAAACACTATTTAATTTGTCCTCTTTATCGGAGCCACAAATAATCCGACAGTTAACGAAACAAAGAAGATAAAGAACATACAATTTAGAAAAACATAGACAAAACATATTGGAGGTATTGAGATTTAACAAGCTATGTTTTGAAACAATAACTAAGAAGTCAATCTATTGATACAATATGACACTCTCCCACCTTAGTTTCTAACTAAAAAAAACAACACATATTAAAAAAAATTTCACAGACAATATAACTTTGACGAGGTTCAGAGTATTTGATTCATTGTTCTTTTAACACCTAAACACAAAACATAATAATTTAATTATGTTAAATATCTTCTGGAGTAGTAATCTTTCTACCCTTTCTGGTCAGTTTGTCCAGAAAAGTATCTTTTGAAGGTTTTTGATCTCCCTTTTCTAAAGACGTATCTGTCGGTTAATAGGGCGTACCTTTAGGCCTTGAGTTTGATTTTGTTGCCTCGATACTTTACAGTCTTTAAATAGGCCTATTGACAGTGCCAGTACCCGTTCTCAGCTGAACCAGTCTATGAACTCAATCACGTTTAGCATACAACACTTCTACTAAGCTAAGGGCCAGTCCAACCATTTGGGGTTGTCACTCCCGATGAGAACCACTTCACCAACCTTTAAAGAATATTCCTTATTGCTCTTTGAGTTCTCAGTTAGCTGACTCAGATATTCACTGCGGAACCTCTTACTCAAAACTTAAAGCAGTTTTTGCAAGTACCTTGGCCTCTTCTTCAGATCAGTTGTCCCCAATTGGTCAAATCAAGCACTCCTACATCTTTGAGGTCCTGAAGGAATAAGGCCGGTGTCAATGAAGTCAGGCTAA
Source organism: Timema cristinae (assembly GCA_039000515.1). NCBI lineage: Eukaryota > Metazoa > Arthropoda > Insecta > Phasmatodea > Timematidae > Timema > Timema cristinae. The sequence goes on from JBCFYV010002255.1 coordinate 34,213,289, forward strand.
CGGGATCATCTGATATATAGGTGAAAGGTCGTGAATTTATTTTAGCCTCACAGTCACATAGCACAGGTGTCAGTTCCTCAAAATTCAGCCGGGCTACCAAGTATTCTCAAAAGTAAGGGTTTCACTATACAAATAAGGCGCTCCCACCAACTGCCCTACCATGGAGCTGCAGAAGGATTGAATTCCCAAAAAATTCGTTATGCTGAGTTGAAAGCATTAATTTTCTCCCAGTCCAATTGCGAAAAAGTATTAGCTGTACCTACAAAGTTAGTCCCATTCAAGGGCGGCTCGTCCCTACGGGCGGAGGCGCGCGCCCCCAACCCCACGAATCCCCAGTTCCTTTTAAAGTTATTATTCGCACTCTCACGACAATTTTATCTTGCCATAATAGTTTCAAGAAAAATATGTTTTTTGGTTTAAGTAATAGCAGGCAATGTTTTTAAAATGACATGCGGTCGGGTGCGAGGCGGTCAGCGCCTGATATTGTGAAACCAAACCTTCCCACCCCTTCACCTCTTGTCATCAAATGGCATGCAGTCAGGAGCGCGATTTCAGCGCCTGACATAGTGAAACAAAAACTCCCCTCCCCTTAACCCATTGTCCCCATCCTGCTATAGCTAGCTAGCATTGCTTATTCTTCTTTTGAAGGCGCACTCTATTACGAGCACTAAGGTTGAAAGATTGTGAAATGTGTATAGCGTGAACAAGCAATAATTGTTGCCAATCATCCTGCGTGCTCCTGCATCTTGAGGATGTGTGCGTATGTGTTTATAATAATATTATATAGGGTTATTTTAGGATAATGTTTATTTGTTTTATATGTTTTAATATATTGCAAGATTAACTCTTGATCAAAAAAGAGAATTGAATTCACTAGGAAGGCCATGTCCTGAATTTTGTACGGAAAAAAGTGAAAACATACATACCTATATATTGTGCACATTACACAGCTGCAGAGTTTCTACAACACATTCACCTCCTTTGGGGGAAGTTTTTTTTTTTTATCTTTCCGTGTTGTTTGTGATATTAATTTTTGAGTTTAACTAAATGAATATTTAAAAAACATATTTTGAAATTTGTGTCTTCTTTTAAATATATTATTTAGAAATAATTTATGAATTAAACAGGCTGCGCCTTCCAGCTTATAAAGTGACGAGCCGCTACTGGTCCCGTTATCACTGTATATGACATATGGTCTTCCACGTGGAGCCACGAATCTCCTTACGGCCTGTATGAAAGCATCCGAAGACAATGCAGATACTAGTTCTAGGTGGACAGCACGATACATTGCACACGTAAAAAGGTATGCCCAGGATTTTCATCCATCTCGTAGGTAAAGTAGACCCACCATATCCACTCCTGTGACTTCAAACACTACGGTGTCACGCACTCTGTCTTCAGGTAATGGTGGCACAGACCGATAAAAATGTGTGCCTGCAAATCGTTTGCACACAGTGCATTTCATAACAACAGAGCGAACGGTTCTTCTACCCTTTACAATCCAGAACCTTTCTCTAAGCAGGCTCAGAAGATCCTAAACTCCCACATGGTTTGCCTTGACATGTGTCTCATGAATCAATCTGGAGACCGCTGGATGATCAGAAGGCAATGAGCTGGATATCTGAAATCTGACACATCCTTCCGTTCCGATATTCGTGTTTTCAGACGTAGACCATATTTGGCGTCCACAAATAAATGCAGTGACTTAACAGGTTCATATTTTTAGTCTTGAAAGGATTATTTCTGAATAAATCTAATGACAAGGACTTCAGCATCATTCAATTCAATGGTACTACGATCTCCCCTTGTCTTCGATTGCTTTCTGCAATTACGAATGAATCTGATCCCCCATCCCAAAAGACGGAGAATGTTGCGGTACTTAGAGAAGAAACGGTAATACCACTCATCGTCGGTGTTCATATTTGGTAGAGTCGTAACCACACCTTTTCTTTTTTCCTGGTAGACAACTTCTTCCTCAATAGAAACAACTCCCATAAGCAATTGATCTGGAGGCAGCTTTAGCCATTAAGGTCCCTCCCACCATCTCACATGCATCAATGTAGAGCACCTTCGATTGACTAGATATGTGGGTTAAATGGACTGGGACGTGACGTCAGTCTTCTTTTGCCATCAATCGTTTAATCTCTTGAGCCCTATTACGTAGAAAAGTAGCCCACTGCTTCTCTTTTTGTATCCGCGTTAGAACCGTACTTGAATCACTCCAGAAACAGAAGTACGACACATTCAAATCTAAATGTTCCACTATGGAGGAAAACAGTTTAGCCCCAATAGTAACGGATAAGAGTTCCAGACGTAGCATAGTGGTCTTCTTCATATGCGCTAACCTGGCCTTATCCTGAACAAGTTTAACTTCAATGCAAAGTTCAGTCTCCGATCTCAAATACACAACAACATCATATGCATCTTGACTGGCATCAAGAACGTGTAAAGACTATGCTTCACGTTCTTCTGTGTAATATATATGGGATTTCAATTTTGTTCAGACTTTGAAGTCCCTTAGTCCATTTTACAAACCTTTCCTTTTCTTTTGTAGGAACTTCTTCATCCCATCCCAACTTAGAGGCTCACATATGTAGAATCAACTGTTTTGGGATCAAATTTACGAAGCTGTGAAACCAATTGGGTCACACAATTTATGAGCAACAGACAAAATTTTTCTCTTAGTCACACTTTGAAAAAGCTATTTGAGGAATAAAGTCTGAATTTATGGTCAACATATCAGTTCCACGCCTCCAATGCAGACCTAAAGCAGGTGACACTATACTATTGTCAACTTCAGAGCTAGAATATTCCCATCCGCTCAGCTCAAATTTTGCTTCAAGCAACAAAGCAGTTGATTCTGTCATAAACTGATGTAGCTCGCTCACCTCATCTATACTCGAGACACAATTATCAACATAAAAACCCTTCTGCAATTTTTTAATCGTTTTCTGGGAATACATGCTAGTCCAAAAACAGACTGAGTCTAGATGGTATTCAATGACAGCTCCTACCAGAAAAGGACTAGTGAAACTCTGAAAACCAAACGTGCATATCTTAGGACTAAGCTTTCCCCATTTGGTGTTTTCCACAAGAACCGTATGAAATTTCGATCTCGTTCAGAAAGTCTAATCTGTGAGAAAATTGTTTTTTATATTAGCAAAAACACACAATAGCTCCCACCCTGAAGTGAAGGAGGATAGACGGAATACGTTCACTCAATTTTGGCCCTTCCTCTAAAAATCATTAATCAAAGGACAGGACTTGATCTTTGCTGAGGTATCAAACACGGGACGAATCTTGTGGTACCATGTTCCTTGATCACTGGTCGGTGGGGAAGATAATTTCCTTCATTATACTTAGCATTAACCACTTCTTTTATAATTCCCTCTCTCTTCCACTCTTCAAACACTTCTGTGTAGGCACTTTCTACTTCAAGACATTTTAGTTTCCGGAACGTAGTTTCCAGACGCTTCTGAGCTATTGTGAAATTTGAATTGAGAAAGGGGTGTCCATCCACCTATAAAGTTCAACCATGTAACGACCATTCATATCCCGTTTGACAGTTTGCTTAAGATGTTCTAATGTTGCTAATTTTCTTTCAGCCTTTGTCCTTCGCTTCTCTGGGTCCTCGATTTCCTGAACATTAAGATCCCAGAGTTTGCAAATATACATATCTTTAGCAAACAAAGACGTTATGGTCATGGTATGAGAAAACGACTTCTTACATGGAACTCTGCCCAGTAGCGTCCATCTTAAATAGGTGTTCACAACTAACCAAACCACATTTAATAACGACTCTTTCACCTGTGAGTATTTTTCCCGCAAAATCAGCCCCTATCAAAACTTCTAATGGTCCGACCTCATAATTTATTTCTATACCCAACGGTTGTAGCTCTCTCTGACACAAACCTTTTCTTGCGGATGGCACAGAACAACATATTTTTGTCATAATCAAGAATTTCAAAATCGCATACATAACGGTTTTCAATGTTCACTCGTACCAACTTGATTTGAAAATGATTATGTGAAACATCACCTGACTGGTTTCCTCCAAACAAAGCATGCTGAATACGTTCTTCTCCTATTGATGTGTATTCCATTTGTCCTACCACTTCCTTCCTGGGATCCTCTGTCTATCAGAGCTCAAACATTTCGTTTACCTTTTCCCCTTCAACCGTACAGTAAGTATTTATATTTATTTATTTATATTTTATTATTTTAATATAAATTTCATTATTGTTTGCTTAATTTAATATTTCTTATATTATTTCATTATTAATTTATATAATTATCATATTTTTCCGTCTACCGCCCTTTTTTGATTTTAATTATTTTTTTAAGGGTGGTACAATTTGCTCTCTCTTGTTTTTACGCAGGTTTCCTTATAGTTCGCAAAGTGTTTCTCTCAAACGTGGACGTGCATCACTACCGCGGTTCAACGTTTAAGTCTCTTTTCGTATTCTGCACGCTTTATCGTTAAATTAAATAACCCTGTACTCATCCTCATTTCTGTAACTGTGCGTCTGACTATAATCCACCAAGATCATCCCATCACAACCCCAGGTAGGCCTACTTGGGTAACTGCTTCACCGGATCTTCAGAGAGTAGGATCTCACCATGTGTTTTTACGCACACATCAAAATGATTAGTTCTCTCTCTCAATCAAATTAAAATCATTGGTCCTCCGGCCATGGATGTTTCTAAATATATAAGATAATAAATTAAATGCTTTTATTTCGCTAACATTCGTACCCCACTATTGTGTTAAAGTTCATTAAAATAATCAATAATAAAAATAAAAGAACTCTAAACATTATCCTCTCAAGACAACCAAATAAAACAAGGGTTAAAATAATTGCTTTGGAAAATAAAACAAATTGTGTAGAATAGCAGAAAACCCTCGTTTATGAATTGCTGCCGAGAAAGACCGCCATTTAATAACTTATCGGCGAAACTGATATCTTGTTAATGTGCCGTTTAAATAATAACTACATTGAATTAATTTGTGAGCTGTGAATTTAACATTCAATATTAATTGTAATATTATGTGCGCTGTTAAATGCAATGTACCACCCAATTTATGTTTTATATTTTTGTGTTTGTTGTTGAAAATAATATCACTCCGCCAAACATCCATTGTGTGTTGTTTTGGAATGTTTCTTAGTTACTTTGGTATTTACTCCCCCCCACCCCTTTCTCTCTCGCTAGGTACACTAACTCAAGGCTGCGCTCAAAAACATCCTCTTCTCATAACAATGAGTTTCTACAATTATGTATGACAGTTTCAAATGACATTTGCTCTCTTATTTTGCTTTATATTGCGTTTGTTCCCAAGTAAATATTATTTACTAATAATAGATGCACAAGCAGATATACTATTATTATTAATATTATTAATATAATTCAAGATGAATTACTCAAGTTTTGTGCAACAAGCAGAACAAATTAAGTCAAGACTTACTAAAATACAGGATCAATTAAACATTATTTCTCGATGTGAAACGTTAAACCCAATTCAAGTACAAAAGAGTACAATTCTTGGTAAGGAATCAAGTGCTAAAAAGGCAGAATTTGATGTATCCTTGTCTAAATTAAACAATTTTCATAACCCACACTCGAGAATATGATCCATAAAAAATATACAAATTTCAGAATACAATTGCTGATTTAAATGTCGATATCCAATGTACTGTCAGCATGCTAGTCCCTCCTTTATTGGTTTCCACAAGTGATCCACTAAATGAATCAACAAAATCAAACCACTCTGTTGCGTCCAATATTAGACTGCCCAAAATTAATTTAAAATAATTCTCTGGTGAACCCACACAATGATTGACCTATTCGAGTCTCTATTAGGCCACAATTTACAATAACACGTCTCTGACAGAGGTTGAGATATATAAGTATCTCTTAAGTTCCCTAACATACGAACCACTAAACATAATAATCTCAGGCCCACTCACTACAGAAAACTACCTAGTTGCTTGGAATTTGTTCAAGAAGAGATACCACAACATCCGATATTTAATTAATCTACACACTGAAAATGTAATTGATCTACCCAATATTGAACAAGTGACTGTAAAAACTCTTCGCTCCCTCTTATTAACTTATAATGAACACTCACAAGCATTATCCGCACTTAATCAAAAGGTTCCCGAGGAAAACATATTTTTTTCAAATATCTTGATGCGTAAAATTCCAAAATATCTCAGAAAGAAATTCGAAAGTAATCGCGCTGACACACAGGCCCTACCAACTGTAAATGAAGTAATACTTTTTTTAGAAACTAAGTGTACACACCTAGAGGTGGCCAATCTATCACATGAACTGTCACCAAAACCAACGGTAATGCCAACACACTCATTTTCACGCCCATTAGCACCCAGACCAACTAGGATGGTTCTTTTATCCGAAAATATATGTTCAAATAATCACTGCTCGTTTTGCAAATAACCATAGCATAATATTTATAAATGTAAGGATTTTCAATCTTAACTCACAGAAAAGATTTGCATTTACTAAATCAAATCGATTCTGTGTAATTGCCTAGGTACTTCACATCGTATCTCAAATTGTCAGTCAAAACATGTGTGTAAACAATTCAATAAACCTCATCGCATATTGTTGCATCTTTCTCATCAATAATCAGATGCAACACAAACAACAGTTGACAATTCCAGAGATCTCACACTGAACCGCTGAGAAACCAAAGTGCTACTTTTCACACAGACACCACTACTTATTCACAGTTGACTGGTTCTGGTCCAACTAAACCTTTTTTTGGTCTAACTTCAACAACTCATAATATTGTACTCCTAGCCACGGCTTTAGTCCACATTACTACACCCTCCGGCAATACACAAATTGTGCGTGCGATATTGGCTCGGGAGTCAATCCACGCTGATCACTGAACATTGTGCACTGGTGACTGGGAGTAAAACATAACTGCCTCAAACCCAGTAACGTTCAGGGCATATCATCAACTAAAGGAAACTTAAGGGTTGTACTCATTTAAATATTTCCACATGTGGGGGTATACCATTGGTGCACGCTCACTCAGTTATGATAATTGATCAAATAACATCAAATATGCCGCAAACTCACATCTCACCTGACGTAATGAAAAAACTAAAACCTTTTGTACTTGTTGACCTTACGTTTAATGAGAGTAGTTCTGTTCTAATGTTAATTGTTGCTGACCTCTTCACTCAAACACACGTCGGTGATCTCTATTCACTTGGAAAAGAATGCTTATAGTGCTAGGAACATATTCCGCAACGTAGTTATGGGAAGCGCACCCTCTATTAGTGACCATAACAACCAGCCAGCTTCGTCTAATCTTATTACGTGATTGTCAACCACTGATGTTGACCTGCACAACTCCGTTCAACAGTTCTGGAAATTATAGGAACCACCTCTTTCACAGGTGGTTACGCAAGATGAGGATATATGTGAAAATCAATTCTGCAACACGCACTGCTAAGGACAGCACTGGTCGATATGTGTTTCGACTTCCGTTCAAGGAACATATGCCATTTCTTGTGATTCATCATATCAAGCAAAACGGTGTTTTAATGCCCTTGAAAATAAATTAAATTATCAACCAGCTCTCAAGAATTCCTATGGTGAATTCATGGATGATCTATCATAAATCCGGACACATGCAATTATTTACCAACACACTCTAAAATAATTCCCAACATTACTTTCTACCTCACCATGGCGTACATAAAGAAACAAGCTCTACCACTAAGCTGCGTGTAGTATTTGATGCCAGTGCCAAAGGCACATCTGGCCTTTCATTAAATGGTGTACTTCACTTAGGCCCGAAACTCCAAAATGATATTTGCGATATTTTTTAAACTTCAGACGTCATAAAATTGTTTTTAGTGCAGACATTCGCCAAATGTACAGACAGATTAAAGTACATCCTGACGACCAAAACTATCAATTGATGTTGCGAAAATCCTAATTTTCCTTCAAAGTGTACCAACTTACCACTGTCACATATGGTGTAAATATCTCCCCTTATCTTCCAAATTAGGACTCTACATCAACTTGTTGAGGATGAAGGTCAAGCCTTTCCCAGCACATCCCAAGTGCTACAAACACAAATATTCGTCGATTATATTATCACTGGCACTGACAACTTAGAATATACGCTCTCTATCTTCAACAAAAGCTCACAGAGTTGTTAAACAAAAGGTGGGTTTGAATTCCGCAAATGGTTCAGTAACTCACACCAGGTACTTAGCGCTGTACCTCAAGATCATCGTGAGACCCCACTTTACTTTTGCACTACTGAACAACCTCTCTATAGCTTCCTTGGCTTCAAATGGAAGCCTGACAGAGATGCATTTTCGTATAAGATTGATATAGTTCAACATGTCCCGATTAAATGTTCAGTGCTCTCTGCTAAAGCTCAAATTTACGACCTGTGTGGTTGGTTGACACCAAATAGTATTCTGGGCCAAATCATTGATGCAACTCCTATGGACACTAGGACTATCTTGGGACGAACCTCTACCCGCAGATATTTTGCAAAATGAGTAAGGTTTCTGGAAGAGCTTCCAGCCTTAGAAAACCCAGCATACCTTGGTATCTCTCTCTTACTCCACTGTAGATGTCCAATAACATAAATTCTCAGATACATCTGAGCAAGGTTATGCAGCAGCCATCTATCTCAATGTGTGACTCAAAACTCCAAAGTCAAAGTAAATTTGCTTATTACAAAATCTAGTGTTGCACCTCTGAAGCGGATTTTGTTACCCTGTCTTGAATTATGTGAAGCTCATTTACTGTCCAAATTAATGCAATACTGTAGAAGCATCATATCATTTCATTACCACATAAATCCATTTACCGCTTGAACAGACTCAACCATCGTACGTGCATGGATACACTCTCCACCATATCGTCTCAAGGTATACATTGCTAATCGGGTTTCTCAAATACAAGAATTGACAGCTCCAAAAGTATGGGCTCACGTCACTTGGAGTTTCGGGCCTAAGTAAAGTACATCATTTAATGAAAGGCCAGATGTGCCTTTGGCACTTGCATCAAATACACACGCAGCTTAGTGGTAGAGCTTGTTTCTTTATTTACGCCATGGTGAGGTAGAAAGTAATGTTGGGAATTATTTTGGAGTGTGTTGGTAAATAATTGCATGTGTCAGGATTTATATAATCATCCATGAATTCCATTCAAGGAACATATGCCATCTCTTAGTGATTCATCATATCAAGCAAAACGGTGTTTTAATGCCCTTGAAAATAAATTAAATTATCAACCAGCTCTCAAGAAGTCCTATGATGTACTTCACGTGGCCTCCCATGGTGTATCACCTTCCCTCCTATGTAACCACCCTTTGTGGTGGACAGGCCGCCTTGCTTAGCAGCATCCAGCACACAATGGCCTTTCCTTTTCTGTTCATATTCAGAATCACCCACTCTCCTAGAAACGAAGCCTCAACCATTAAACATACTCATCTCGACAAAACAAATAAGACTGGCATCTACTATTTCGATTTCATTGTGGTTCATCTTACAGAGAGTTGTTGCCTATATACTACGGTTCATCTGTAAAGTCAGAAAGAAAGACACTAGTTTTGGACCTCTCACTCCTTGAAAATTAGAAAAGGCCACACTTTTAATTGTGAAATTAATTCACTCCAATCATTTCGAGGAAGATATCAATCTCCTTAAACTCGGCAAAATTTGTAAACCACGATTACAACGTTTAGCACCGTTTCTGGATTCTGAGGAATTACTCCGTGTCAGAGGTAGACTCGAACAATCGCAGTTGCCATACTCAGCAAAACACCCCTTAATTTTACAAAAAAAAACACATCACATTACCCATATGATAATTGATTGTTATCACCACAAAAACCTACATGCAGGCCCACAACTATTACAATTCATAATGTCCCAAGTCTATTGGATTATCTCGGCTAGGAGTATTATCAGATCTCGCATTTTTAAATGCATAAATGTTTCCGATACAATCCAACCAAAACACAGCCCCCTTAATGGGAGATCTACCTGAAGCTCGTCTCAGGGCCTCATGACCTTTTCTTAAGGCAGGGGTGGATTATGCAGGCCCTTTCACAATTAAGTTACACACATTACGGCGATCGCAACCGATAAAGGCATACCTGTGTGTATTTATTTGTTTCATCACCAAAGTTGTACATATTGAAGTTGCAATAGATCTGACTACAAACGCTTTCATTACTGCTCTTACTCATTTCGTATCTCGTCGTGGAATATGCTCAGACATTTATTCTGACTGTGGCACCAACTTCGTGGTAACTTCTACTCAATTGAAGAAAATAAGAACAGCATTTATTAAATAAAAGAAGAATCAATATCAAATTGACCGATTTGCCGCAGAACATGGATCAAGTTTCCTATTCTTACCCCCTTGTCTCGCCACACCAAGGTGGACTCTGGGAAAGTGCTTTTAAAAGTGCTAAACACCACCTAATCAGAGTTATTTGCAGCCAAATATTGACATTGGAAGAATTTATTACACTCACAACCAAAGTTGAAGCTATTCTCAACTCCCGCCCCCTTACACCCTTGTCATCAGATCCGTCAGAGATTGACGTACTCATCCCAGGACATTTTTCATTGGAAACTCTCGCAGCTCTCCCTGAGTCACAACTAGAAAAATGCCTATCAATCGTCTCAAGAGATGGCAGATAATTCAGGCCATTTCACAACTATTTTGGTTAAGATGGCATCGGGAGTATCTCCATAATTTACAACAACGAATCGAGTGGTGTACTCAAAATGATAACCTCTAGAATGGAGGAGACCTTGTAGTAATACATGATTCGGGTTCACCCCCCCTTTCTTGACCTCTTGGGAAAATAGTTTCAACGTCTCCTGTTCCTGATGGCATGGTACGAGTGGTGACTTTTCGTACATCAAGAGGATCCCTTACTCGGCCTGCTGTAAATGTTCTCCCTTTACCTAGTAATTAGGTCTCAATGTGTTCTGTATTTCTTCCTTATTCTTGAAACTGAATGGTTCAACGGGGGAGGATATTTAGTATTTTTTCTTTATATTTTATTATTTTAATATAAATTTCCTTATTGATTACTTAATTAAATACTTCTTATATTCATTCATTATTAATTTATATAATATCAAATTTTTCTGTCTACCGCCCTTTTTTCATTTTAATTATTTTTGTAAGGGTGGTTCAATTTGCTCTCTCGTGTTTTTACGCGATTTTCCTTTTTAGTTCGCAAAGTGTTTCTCTCTAAGGTGGACGTGCATCACTACCGCGGCTCAACGTTTAAGTCCCTTTTCATGTTTTGAACTCTATTTCGTTAAATGGAATAACACTGTACTCATCCTTATTTCTGTAACTCTGCGTCTGACCATAATCCACCAAGATCATCCATCTTAACCCCAGGTAGGCCTACTTGGTTACTGCTTCACCGGATCTTCAGCAGCAGGTAGGATCTCACCATATCTTCCTACGCACACATCACAATAAATAATTCTCTCTCTCAATCAAATTAAAAGCAGTAAGAGTTTTAAAAAGTACTTCAGAGCAAGAATTATTTGCAAATGTATTCTCCACAGGAACCCCTGGTCTTTCAGGTAAGTCTTTATTCAAATTGTCTTTATCCCCAAAGTTAAAACACTAGTTTATAGTTTGGGACAAAGTAGAATAATGTGTTTACCATCACAGATCAAACACTTAAATTTACACCTTTCAGACAAACAAAACAACAGCGACTCTGCCCAGATAATTTTAAGCTTCTCATCTCTGGTCAATTTTCTGGCCTTAAAACAATCTAAAGAAAAATGTGATGTGTTACAAAATATACACATTGAAGTGTTTGAACTAGGCCTATTTCTTGTATTTACTAATGCGGCTGCTGTAGATACCTTTGTTTCACCATAGCCGGAGATATTCCCCCTTTTACCTTTTACAACTTCCTTTCCACCACTGATAATAAAACCTTTTACTGCAAGACAGACTCGCTCTTTTTGTTCGACTTACCTCCGGAGAAAGCCCATTAGGCTCTGCAACCACCCCTCACCTTTACCTGAAGCACTACTACGTTGCCAGACACGGAGTAAATCTTCCGTCGAACAAGATTCAACCATCGGGTATAACATTGCCTCATATTTATCAGAGGTGACTTCCAAAGTCTTGATTGCTCTCAGCTGAATTTCCAAACGGTCATACATCGTCGATAACAGTATCCCATCCAACAAACTCTGAAGAGTCACATTCAATGGTTCCCGCACATAAACGTCGAGCAATCAATCATCGCGTCAGAAACGAGATCTCAAACTTTGTATAGCCTTAGGATAATTTTCTCGAGTCTGAATAAAACTTTCGACCACTTCTCAAGCCCTTGAATTAGTTAAAGTGGCCTGAATCAATTACTGGAATTTGTTAGCTTCATCTAAATCCACATCTTCATCAATTTGAGCGAATTGGCTCAAAAAAACTCAACCATTATGTTATGTCACCCCCATATTTCTTAAATTCGATCTTGGGGAGTTTACACATACTTTTTGGAAAATGTCAGTTCGAATACAGGCTGCGGATTCTACATCGGTATCATGTACCACCTTAAATCTGCCAAAGTGAATACACATAGTGGCCCAATTGGCTTTATATTCATCCGCACTAGCTATTTCGGCACTCAATTCATTTTCCAATGCATCACTTTCAAGCAGGCTATTCAATATTTGCTCATCTAGGTTTACAAGTTCAGTTGATTTTCCTTGCAATAGATGGTGATTTTTTTCAATGTCCACTAAGTCCTTCTCACCATCAACTGAAAACATCTGTTGAAATCTTCACAATCTTCGTGAACGAAGCTCTAATAAACAGCCATTTTCTTCTTAAACAACTGAAACTCTTTATCTTTACTTATACGTCCTGCCAAGTTCGCCATAATGTCCCTTATCGTCTATCCGACGTAAATAAATTTGACGTAATATTTAAGTAAAGATAATTAAGCTTTATACATAAACACTATTTTATTTGCCCTTTAATCGGAGCTACAAAAATGCTGACAATTAACAAAACAAAGAAGACATAGAACATACAATTAAAAAAATATAGACAAAACATGATTAGAGGCATTAAGATATAACAAGCTATGTTTTGAAACAATAACAAGTTTATTAATTGAAACAATATAACAATATTATTAATTTTTATTTCATTGATTGCGCCCTAGCCTGATAAGTTTTCTTATACCGGTTAATACCTAAATAATGTTTCCTGATATTCTTATTTTTGCTCTTTATTTCTATCTCGCTAGCTTTGCCCTTTAAATACTCTCTCTTTTTATTTCTGAATATAGTACTAGCCTTCCTTTTTACATTTATGAATGTCCTTAAGCTCAATTTGCTAGCCTTTTCTAACCGATGTAACTTTTCTTCCCTTCTCTATTGATTTGGTGGATATATTAATTTACATTCACTATTTGTTAATGTGTCTACATCATGTCTTAATAATAATAATCGACTTTAATGGCGAAGTTAAGGCTACTGCCTTTTCTTACACTTAACCATTACAATTTAAACTGAAGTTTAACAAAATATATATTATATATATATATATATATATAACACACAAAAAGTATTAAGAAAAAGAGAAAAAACTAGTGCTAAAATACACAAGGATTACGTACCACGCGCGTACACACACACACACACACCACAACACACACAATGTGTGATTACGTCTCACCTCTCTCAATCTCAAGAATGAGCTTCCATACGCAACTTATTTGTGACTTTTCGCTTGAAACCATTCAATTCTAATTTCTTTACATCGTTGGTTAGGGTAATCCATGAACGAGAAGCTGAAACAGTGAAAGAATTTGAGTAATGATTGGAATTATGAAGAGGAATGAATAAAACTGAGTTTTCTTGTGATCGCGTGTTGAAATTATTATTAGGGTTGAGTAAGCGAATACGTGAAGAAAGGTATTGTGGGGAGTTGGTAGTCAATAGTTTCTTTATGATTGTCATCGAGTGTAGAGTTCGTCTTTCTTTAAGTCTTAGCCAAGCTAGTCTCTTATAGTATGGGGAAATATGATCACGTGACCGAGATCGAATATAAATCTAACACATGTGTTCTGGAGTGTTTGTAGTCTTGCCACAAGGTCAGCTGTCAGGTAATTATAAACTACATCACAATAGTCGAAAAGCAGGAGGATAAGGGATTGGATAAGAGTGGCTTTAATATTCATTGGTATACATTTTTTCAGGCGCTTTAGTGAGTCTAATGCAAAGTATACTTTTTTACATATTTGTTTCACATGATTATTCCATGTTAGGTTTTCATTTATATGTAAACCAAGGTTATTAACAACCAGCACAAATAGAATTGGGCTGTTATTTAAATTTATTTGTTGTGCAGATGTGAAACTCAGTGTGGATAGTAATTTTTTTGACCCTATGACAATAGATTGAGATTTTTTAGGATTTACATTAAGACCATTTTGTAGTGTCCAATTATGTGTTGCACTTTATGTCTTTGCATTATTATTATTATTATTATTATTATTATTATTATTATAATTATGTCTTACGCTTTATATTACAAATTCAAAAGCTATTACAATTTTTAGAAACAATTATTTTATTTTAGATGTGTGTTACTAATAAGGTTTGTTGTTTTTGATTATAAAATTATAAAATTCATATAGTTTTGTAGTGATTTTAATTTTTATTATTATCAAGCAGTAAGTTATTTAAAACTTTACATTTCAAATTATCCTTAATATTTGTATTGTTTACACTCTATCTTACAATAGTACTAATGCCTTTTCGCTTCAAAGTTTGTATACTGGAACCAGACCAGACCCGACCCGCATAGGTTAACCTTGGTATTTACGTCTGATTTCAACTTTTTTTCTACACTTTTTAACTATAAATTTAGTTTGCGCGCCAATAATTATTTTTGCCACGCCCCGCATAAATATTTTTAACGGAAGAGAGCAAAATTAAATAGGTACATTTTTAAAGATTTGGATAATATTTTCATATTTTTTTACAAATTATTTTATAATTTTATTATCTTCATAATAACATACTATTCTAGCTCTATTTAGTTTTTACAAATAAAAATAGAATTAGTGTCAATCATAAGCAAGATATATAAAAATTAAGTTACTGGACTTTGTTTTGTTTAATGCTTATTTAATTAATGAAAAATTACTGACTATATTTTTACCACGTAATCATATTAATATAAAATTTAACATATTTTTTTCCATAATTCCAATCCAATTCTATGCAGTGTCGTCATCTTAAATAAGTGTCTGGGTTTGAGATTATCCTTGCGCGTCGTCGTGTGGACCCCGTAAGAACGCGATCACGTTGACGTTGTCTGCCGCCATTTCCTTAACGAAGAATATAGTTTCGAAATTTTTAAGGTAACATATATGTATATTATTATAGTAATTAGATGTTTATAGTCTTTCTCACTTCTTGAATTATTGTTATATTTAGTGTGTTAATCTAGATTTGCTATTGTTTTTGGTTCTTTATCAATATTTTATAAACAATCTTAAGATTTAAATTAGTGTTAGCCTATTTCTCTTCTTTGCCGGCCGGTACAGCAAAGTGAACGTTAAAATTAACGAAATTTGATGGATTCTACTAATTCTGTGTTTTGGCGGAAATTTTTAATCTGAAGCTCTCCAAGTGTTTTGTAACTGTTATATTGTTTTATAAGTTGTAATATTTTTAAAAGACCTATTTCTTGCTTTGCTTTCGCATTTGATTGGGTAAGTCATGAGATTAGATTATGTTGACGCTATCTTGGGTTTTGCGGCTGGGGTTTTATTATATTTGAACTTTTTTTGATTGGTATTTGTAGTTTTTGCTTTTGCTAAGCATGGTCTAAACTGCATCAACCCTCTTGCTCATAATTAATATATAGTAGAGTATTCATGATGTGCCTGTTTGAATGGAATCGATACCATTTATAAGTCTTGGTTCCTAAAACTAATCCTAGTATCCTTTTATGTTAATATAAGCGAAGCCACAACATTAAAGTTTATTTCATAACATCTCGATGGAAGACTTGTTCATGCCTTTTGGCGTTTGTTTAGTGTGAATGTCCCAAATAAATCATTATTTGTAATATGGAATACAATTTCATTGCTATTCACTATTGACTACAAATATGAATCAATTGTCCCTAAGTTGAAACATTTAATAATATTTTCATCTTTGCTACAATAAGTTCTCTTGTACATCATCGGAAACCTTTGTATGGTACACCAAAATGGTAGGATTCTTGACACTTTCTTTATTATAGTAAACAAATGCTTATTTATTAGATAATTATTCTTTATCATAGTAACTATAATAGAGATAGGCAAAACACTGATTTTATGATATCAGCGAATACAGTGACTGATTTTAAAATATAGGTGATTTATTTCTGATTTTTCAAGTATTTATGAGTATTGGGTATTTACTATTTACTCGAATAGTCCCACGAGTATTGGTTGGAAAGAAAACTAATTACTCGGGTATTTGGCGGCTTGCAATGGAATTCAATACTTGAAGGCCTAACATAAACTCATCCTATCGGCACTGACATTTACAATCGATATACAGCTACCTAATCTTCAGGTTTTCTCTGGGTTTCATGTTGCTTGACTAATGTAGTCATTACAAAAGTATGCGTTTTAAGATGTTTTATAAAGTTGATAAAAAGAGATCAAAAGATGTTATTTAATATTTTATAGTGAAATGTTATGTAATTTGTGCAAAATTAGTTGTCCAACAAATGTTATGTTAAACTTGAATACCAATATTAAAACTTATTTGACGTACTTTGAGAAACTCTTGTAATTGTGTAATTTATTTAGTGATCGGTTTTACTACAGTTAAAATTTATGTGACATTAAAAATGAACCTAATATAATGGCGATTGGCTTAGAAAATATTTGGAATGCAGGTCATATATTATATTAGTGTAGTGTTATTTTATTTTAAATACCGTACATCTAATAGTAGATGAACTTAATTATATTAGTAGCAAATAAACTTTAGCTTAGACTAGGATGATTAGGATCAACACATTAAATATTAAGGTTTATTTATATATTTTCTATTTTGTTATTTATTTTAGTTTATTATTAGCGATTTTGGGGATAGAATCACCGAAAAAACAAAATGATTTTTTTTTCATAGCCTACTTTCAAAAAGAATCTGAATTGTTAATTGCTTAGTAAGCAATTTTCTCGATTTTGTATTGAAAACACATGTGAATAAAACATTTAAACCATTAGTCATTTTTACATAGTATTCTGATGCCTTTTTTGAAAAACAAGCTCTACGAGATCAAATGTTTTAAATAGAAATAACACGTAAAACATGCCAGTCAATAAGGTCGATTCTCAATTAGCTGGTTGAAAATAAATAATAAAAGAATGACAGCAAAGCAAGTATTTACTTGAGTGTGTATAAGAAGCAATACTAGCTCCGTAGCTTGAGTAACTGTTGCCATCCGATGCGAGTATGGAGTATCTACGATCACTTATATCTCAATCATCGATACTTTTGAGATTGAGTCACTGGGAGGTGCGGTGATCATAAGGTATTGATGAAAAAAATCAGTCTGATTTATCACCCATCTCTAAACTATAACTATAATAAAGAATAATTATCGATGATAAATAAACATTTGTTTACTTTAATAAAGTATCTAGAATCCTACCTTCTTGGTGTACCACACAAAGGTTTCCAATAATGTTAAAGAGAACAAAATTATTGTAGTAAAGACTAAAACATTAAATATGTGAGTATGTGTATATACATACATATATAAATGCTTATTTAATGTTTTTACATATATTTGATGTTTTTACAAATATATTTAATGTTTTTATGTATATATATGTCTAAAACATTGTTTAAAATGTTTTAAAACTCATCAAAATGTACATATTTAAATCGATGTAATTGTCACATCTATAAAGTATTACAAACCATCTCATTTCAACAAAAAACCCATCCTATATATTTACTTGAGGTGTTATTTTTTTCTGGAAAATCTTTCACAGACCTACAATACTGTATCGATTATACACTTGTGTACTAATTATGCTAATAATGGTTTTACACTTGCCTGAGAGTCAAACTTCATTCTCCACATCATCGGCAGTCTAGTCTAGGATAAAGTATCCAGTAATTGGCAGTTTAATTTATGATTTTTATTCAAAAATTTGTAACATATCTAAGAAGTGATTTGGGTTAAACTATCTACATAAATTGAATCTCGAAATATTTCTTTAATTTAACATCTTAACATTAAAATGAACCTTAAAAGTAGTCATATTAAAAAAAAAGTAAAATAAACACTTGAATAAGATGACAGGTGTCTTGTTCCAGTCATTGGCACGCCTTCCACAGTTTTGATTCTAAAAGGCATAGTTAGGTTACTTTAATTAAAATATACATAGAATAACCTAGGCCTATTTACAACTTATTCTTGATTACTTCTTCACTTCATCTATTATTAGGTCAGCCAAGTTTTCATCGTCACTCTTTTCTTTGTATAGTATGACATAAAGGTGACATCTTATTCCAGCCCATAAGTTTCAAGATGTTTATTGGGAACACATTTATAGTGGTATTTGATATACATATATCACAATCCACCCATCAGCTTTAAATTTTCCTAATCAACTAAGATGAGTATCTCAGTCTTTGTCTGCGAGGTTTTTATCCTTTTTTTGCCTTTCTTTTTTTGCCTTTTCTCTAAGTTTTGTTGTTTTTCTTTCTCTTCCTTCTTTTAGTGACCCTTCTTTTTTCCTCACAGGACTGCCACTCTTTATATGAAACAGCAAAACACATGATACTTTTACATATTTTCTATTCCGTTCCTTTTTCTTAGAGGTGCCGGGCCAAAAAAAAGTGTTTTTTAAATGATAAAGTACACTTGATCAAGGTTTGGGTGGTAGTCTGCCATTGGTATTTAGTATATCTGTGCCATTTTTCCATACTATGTATAGATCATGGGTGGATTCTTTCCCTGCCCAAATGGGGGTGAACTTGTGAGTTTCTTTGAAGTCAGCTAAAGTTACTTGATCAATAAATGATTCACAGGCTGATTCTTATTGAGGGGCACAGCGATTTCAGCATTTAATATGTCAAGATCCAAGTAAAACTTTTTCATAGCTTTTTAGCCCCCGCTCCCCCCCATGTGTTATGTAATTTTTCTCACCAAGAATGGATGTCACTATTTCAAAGGGAAGTTTTGTGATACTAAAGGAGGGATTCCTTAAAATCCATTTCAAATTATGAGCATAAATGATTTCAGAGAGTATTATTATTTATGGATAGCTACACATACAAACAGATAAGACAGACAAGTACAGACATAAATACGTCCAAGTTCAAATTATCAGGTTCATGAGAAAAAACCTCATCTATATTTATGTTATGGATGTCAGGTTTGAGATCTGAGTAAGAGCGCTGCAGCAGACTAGAATGGCCCTTTTCTATAGTAGCGCTATATGGCGATGTCACATAAAATGCTTCACGCTGGGGAAGACATCTTAAAATTGTGCACTTTTTATGATAGTCATACAGTTAACTCTCGATTCTACGACCTTTCACGGTTTCCTGGAAAAGGGTCGTTATTGGAATTTTAACAGATTTTGTTCCACCCTTGACCTTCATACGAAAAAATGGCATTTTTTAGACAACAAAGAGCGTGGGTCATCAAAAATCGTTCACAAAATCCAACCAAAAATAACAATTTTAAACAATAGCATGGGTCGTCAAAAATTGTTCACAAAATCAAACCAAAATAGCAACTAAATCTAGAATCAAAATAACAATGGCAAAAGCTAGCCTGGCGCGTGATGTAGCGGCAGTCGCGCACGGGTAAACCTTGTCTTGCTTGTGGGAGGGGGTGGACAGTCAAGTGCTATTGGCTGGCATTGATCAGGTGGTGTCTATTTTTATACCTACCACCCAGTTACTAGTAATACAGCACCAAAAAGATAATTGCAATGCAGCACCTAAATAAATGCAACAAACACATTTTACAGCGATTTCCTTAAATTTTTCAACCTTTTTCCCCACATTTTTCACGGTTCCCAAAAAAAGGCTGTTACTTCGAGAGGGACACTGTTCCCGGGGTCGTAGAATCAAAGTTGACTAGTTATATTATCATATAGAGTTATTTAAAGAATTCTAGGTATACAACTTTTCTAAATTATATTGGATTTATATAAAACTTTACTTTAACTAACCTATCAATACCTAGACTCATGTCTCATTTCAACATAGATCCTGGTTTCACTCTTAAAAGGACTACATAGTCATTGGAGCAAAGAAGATCGAGGTTTGAATACCTGTCAAATGTACTCAAGAGTGGCTTTTCTTAAATGGTTTTATAATCTCTCCACATTAATGAGGGTAGATTACCTCTAGAATTCTACCTTCCTCAATTTCTACTCCAACATAAATATAAAAAAATTTAGAATAACTTCAATTTGACTATACCACCCTACACAATGTATTCTAAAAGGCATAAGGGGTGAGCAGGAAACCAATTTTGGAAAAGCAACCCTCAGTAGACCTGGCTGATATTCGAACCCATTTCCACATCAGCCTTCTAGTTTACTGAGAGAATGACATTTTAGACTATGCAGTCACCATAGCATATATTATGTATAATGGTTGCATTTAATACATACACATTAGATTTATCAGAAAGGAAAAGGTATAGACTTTAATTCACCTACCTTTTGAAAATAATTAATTATATTTGAAGCTTTACTTTCTATAACATACTGCCTTATGAAGAATAACACTATTGATGGACTCCTCAAACTTGCATTGAGATACATTCTGTACTTTTGCTTCTTTCCATTTCACTACATCTTATTGAGACACACCACTGGGTTATTTTTCTGGATGTTGCTTTTTATACTAGGGCAATGGACAAGTCCTCATTTTGAAGAAATTATTTTTGTTTTTGTGCAAACACAAGTGAGTATTCACGGCCTATGTGAAAGAATGTGCAGTAGGAATCTAAATTATACTCTAACTCAAATATACTTATAAATTAAGGCAGCTTTGACTGACAGCTGTTATCTAACTAAAAGCACACGAAGGGGTCAGTAGATGGACAAATTTTAACAAATACTGCACATGTCATTGTCATCTGCATGAAAATATGTTTTCGAATGTGCTTGGTATGCACATTTGAAATATTGATAGACAAAAGGTAAATGCTATAAACTTGCATTTTTAAAGCCATATATCTTCCGAAGTTATCCATAAGTATGTTTTATCAAAGTGAAGAAACATGAACAGTAATAGTGTTTTTCAACATAAGAATTTGAGTTTGACCTGTGTTATATAACACTTTGGGAGACGACACTTTTCTGTCCTTTTTTACCAATTATCTTTTCACTTTTTGGAGAGCATGAATGTTGTCTAGTCTAAATTGAAAATCCCTAAAGGATACAAAAGAACAAATTTCAACTGATGATTGAAAAACAATGCAAGCCATTTTCTCCAGGTTTCCATTTACAAAACTGTTGTGGATTTGTAAGTCCTTCATAAGCTGCCCTTAAATACAAAAGGTCACCTTTCCATATTGGGAATCCCTTCACAGCAGGTCCTTAACTTGATTTACAGTCATCTCATCAGTTTTTTCACCAAGACAGGGGCTGGTCCCATTTTATGTTTTAGTGGACTTTTTCTAGTAACCTTGTTCATTAGAGTTGGTCAAGGCACATTGAACCTTTTACTAACTGCAAATCCATTTCCTCCCCTCTCCACAGCTAACACCATTTAGGTTTCACTGTACATTAATTTTTTTTCCCCCAGTGTACTCATTTTTGGTCCTGAAACAAAAAGTTTCTTTATAAAAACTAACAAATTCTAACAAACCATATAAACTCTAGGCTTAAGTTTTAGTTTAAGTAGGCCTACCCAACTCAGAATTCATCAACAGTTAAAAATAGTAGAAAATGTGTATTTATTTGTGTATGAAAGGTTGGGATGGTTTTAATTATAAACGTTAATTAGTGTGAAGCAATATAATGGTGTTGAGCTGAATACAGACATTTTAACAAAACTGTTTTCTTTAAGTTTAGGTTTGGTCTCAATTTGGGATAGTTAATATTAACTAAATAATTATTTGCATATTATTATACTTTAATATTTTTAATACAGTAACTTAAAATAACCAGAACCTTCCTACATGCATAAATAAATCAAATTGAACAGTTAATAATAATCAAATAAACAATACACTGGTGGAATGAGCATCAGTAAAACATGTTTGGCAATATATACGTTTCTCTAATTTTGGTGATATGACAAGTTCAAAAACTACACCTAAAAATCTTCTGTGCCTTTTGTGAATGTCTCTAAACTACACTTGTCAACAGATATCCATTGTTTATAAGTTATTTGCTCGATCATTTTTTTCATTCAACTGTTATCTCAAATAGTCTGTTCCAAGGCAAGATGTACATGGATTGAAGTAACATTTTGGCACTGGTACATCACACATTATTTTAGCTAGACTGAAGTGCCATAGTCTAATTACTGTGTTTTTAAAAAATGCTCCACTAATCATTAGCTTTACATTCTGATGTGTTGTACAAATACAAAACAGAATGTGTACCACTTCCACCACTAGGGTGCAGTTTTTAGAACGAAGATCCGCAAATTTTGAAAATCCTATTTTTTTCTACAGGATATTTGCTTTTAGAAAGCTCATAAATTTCCTTTAGGTTCCCTAAAATTAATCCCTTTTCAAATGTTCACGAGATATATAACTTTCTTTTTACTGAAATCGTTTTTTTCCCTTGCATAAGACAACTTATTTCATCACTATTATAAAAATGTTCTACTTTTAGAATAACTGACTGAAGCTTTGGATTAGGTGAAGATAAAATCCCCTGTTCTTTAACTAGTTTTTGTATGTTCTATTGCTGACACTAAACTGGGTTTTGATTTTCTTGCATGACCAACTCTTTGGTAACAATGTCAAAATTATAATCTTATAATCGGTGACCTGGTGGTCTAGGGGTAAGGTGTCAGACTTCTGTGCTGGCGGCCGGGGTTCAATCCTCGGTCCCGGCACAGATTTATCTGATTTACCAAACCCTTCCTTCACCTCTGACAAGATATCTTGTGAATGTGGGGAATGCCTGGCCTCCACTGTGGTTCAGATTCCACGTTAAACTGTAGGTCCTTTATTTCATCTCACAAGCACCCTACCATTACACATTAGCGTAAGTGCGTATAACCCGAACGGGTAGTAAGACGCGGTGCTAATAATAATAATGTAATCTTATAACTTTGTATTTTCTTCTTTTTGAAATTTTTCTTTTAATTGTACCAATATTTCAGATTTTGTCATTCTGTTTGCTTTTCTTCATCACTGTCATTTTCAGGGGCTTTAACTAGAATTTTATCTGATAAACATTTCTTGAATTTTATTCAAATATTCTACGCATAAGTCCACATGAATAAAATTGTCCCCTACATTACTAGGACCTGGTATGTTATTTTCCTCAGTCGGCTTGAACCATTTTATACCTTTCTTGAGACAATTGTTTTCTACAGCCATTTCATTTCACTTTGAATATCACTCTGCGCTAAGCACATCCAACCTGTTACAGGTCTAACATTTTCTTAAAAGTCTTATGCCCTTCTTGCTTGAAAGGATTAACACAGCAGATATTAAAATTAGATTATAATCATTATTTCTTCCGTACACACTAAACTCCTAGTTAATTTTAAAATAAGATATACACATTTATTGTTTTAGGCCTAAATCAAAAATAATTTAACATAGACACTAATAATACACACAGTTATATTGATCACAGCTCATAATATCTGTTTCTCTCCCCAGAGCAAACATGGGACTGACATGATACACAAGGAAGCAACATTAGCTTACAGGTTCTGACATGGGACTGACATGATACACAAGGAAGCAACATTAGCTTACAGGTTCAGACATGGGACTGACATACACAAGGAAGCAACATTAGCTTACAGGTTCAGACATGGGACTGACATGATACACAAGGAAGCAACATTAGCTTACAGGTTCTGACATGGACTGACATACACAAGGAAGCAACATTAGCTTACAGGTTCTGACATGATACACAAGGAAGCAACATTAGCTTACAGGTTCAGACATGGGACTGACATGATACACAAGGAAGCAACATTAGCTTACAGGTTCAGACATGGGACTGACATACACAAGGAAGCAACATTAGCTTACAGGTTCAGACATGGGACTGACATGATACACAAGGAAGCAACATTAGCTTACAGGTTCTGACATGATACACAAGGAAGCAACATTAGCTTACAGGTTCAGACATGGGACTGACATACACAAGGAAGCAACATTAGCTTACAGGTTCAGACATGGGACTGACATGATACACAAGGAAGCAACATTAGCTTACAGGTTCTGACATGGGACTGACATGATACACAAGGAAGCAACATTAGCCTACAGGTTCGGACATGGGACTGACATGATACACAAGGAAGCAACATTAGCTTACAGGTTCGGACATGATACACAAGGAAGCAACATTAGCTTACAGGTTCTGACATGATACACAAGGAAGCAACATTAGCTTACAGGTTCGGGCATGATACACAAGGAAGCAACATTAGCTTACAGGTTCAGACATGGGACTGACATGATACACAAGGAAGCAACATTAGCTTACAGGTTCTGACATGATACACAAGGAAGCAACATTAGCTTACAGGTTCAGACATGTATTTCTTGGGAAGGGGGAACCAGGATTCAACTTGTTTGAACAAGAAAGATACTGAAGTGGTCTAAAGAACATAAACATGTTATTAAACTCACTTTTATATAAGTTTGCAAATTAAATATTTTCAATATATCGTCAAGTCATACCTTGATGGTACTATTTTGGTGATTCTAATTTTACTAAAAATTATTTCAAAATTGATCCCATCAAGATCCCAAGTTGAAATTTGGCATGTATACCTGTATGTGACTAGAGGTAAAAAGTGTGGGGTTTTTTTTTTTCCAAAATTTTAAAACCTTGTTGTTTTTTTTAGAAATAAAAATAAAAATTTTGAGTTGATGAATTTTTAAAGTGTCTTAATGTGAGCATGTGATATATCATCATTATTATCACACTTTGTTGGTGTCTCATTATTGTCCCCCCCCCCCCCTTACCCATCCTATATTTTCAAGTTGTCTTTTATCCCCTCAACCACATGTCTAGCCAAAGTTGAGTAATGGCTATGTACATGCATGAGAATTGACTATGGTATAGAGGAAAAAACTTAAAAAGTGTCACAACAATAATTTAAACTATATTTATCTAATACAATCTTTTAATGTTTGAATTTTATCTCGCTGATATTTAACTTGAATCACACTTCCCAAAAGCCTATCACTTTAAGCTGATAAACTTTTAACGCCTGCATAGTGTGTGACATAATTTCAGAATGGGTATGTGTCCAAAATATAATTGCATTAAATTGTGATCTTAATAAAAAAAAGTTTGAATGTAGCGACAGGAAATATTGGAAATTGATTCTAAAAAAGTATGGGAATTTTAAAATATAGTTTGGCTGAACACCATGTTATTGTATACATTTCCATTTGTTTGAGAACTGTTCGTTTTTGTAGTTAAATTATTTGTGTCACATTAATATTCATGATAGGCCTATTTATATTTCCTGATATTGAAGGCGTTGCCAAATTATTGTTGAAGCAGTTAGATTTCCTTCCTTTTCAAGTGTTTTTTCATGTTGGAAGTTTTCACAGCCATAGGGTCGAAAGAATCTTGTGGTACCACTTCATTGAATGGGAAAATTTCTCCCTTAACCCTTTTGCACTCAACACATTTTCACTTTGCTTATCCAAAAAACTCTGGCTAATTTTCACACATGTATCTAATTATTTTAAAATTTACCATTGAAAAAGTTTTCAATGTATAAAATGGAAAAAAAATCACACTTATTCACTAAACATTGAAAATTTAGAGAAAAAATATTTCATAAATTCAAACAAGATATTTTGGAAAATTTTTTTTATTGAAAATTTGAAAACCTGAACTAAAATTTATTATTCAAAGTTAAAAAAATCTCTCTTTTTCATGTCTTCCTTTTTCATCAGTCATGTGAGAAGCATTATTTCTATACATTTTTATATAAGTTTGGTTTTTTAGTTTTGTTTGATTATAAACTAGGACTTTTTGTAAAATCGTGTATACAAACAGTAGGCCTACTTACAATTTTAAAGTGAGCGCCTGTGTTTGGGAAAATACTCCATGGAGTCGTAATATCTGAGTTATTGTCATCACTAGTGGTATCAGTAACTCTCACTCTCAGTAGTGTCTAATTAATCTAATACATCTGAGTCGTTTAGCCTAAAACTTGGACCAGCCTTTGCCAAGATAAAAATCAAATCAAACTTGTCCTAACACTTAGGCCTAGATAACGTCCAATAAAAAATAACAAGAAAATAAAATTTAGAATGAAGTTAAATATCAACTGCAAAACACATAATACATACTAATTAAAGAGAATTGCGAAAGCCAAAATCGTAATCGCGCCACGATGTGAACACGTGAAAATAACTAACTCTATTTGTTAAAAAAAATTTTTTTCTTAAACATTACAGTGCTTTCTGTTGATGAAAATACTAACTAGATCTTCATATTTAGGATACAGTCCTTGTGGTGACATATAGTAATATATAACTAAAATACTAGATTTGGCTGGCGCCGATGGATCAGCCATGTGTTTTAGTAGCCACTACTTGGTGCACTGAGCGTTTAAGGGTTTAAACATTCGTTAAATGTTTTAAAATAAAATAAAATAAAATATTGAGTGCCCATCATAAATCAAGAGCACCTGTCTTTCATCACCAACATCACCTCAGCGTTTAGGAATGATTGTTGAAAATAGTTTTGAAAAACCTGTCTGCAACTGTCCATTTGGTGGAGCATATATTATTCAGGAACAAATGTTCACATGTTTTATTCATTGTATTCTAAGCATATACTCAGTTTCCGCAAATACTTTTTTGTAGAATTTAGTTTTCATTCGTTGAGCAGTAAGCAATTGTGTTTTGATTTCAAAAGTATTTTTATATTCTTTTACCCGCCTCGGCGGCGTAGTTGGCTAACGCGCTTGTCATGTTGAGCTCGACCGCCGAGGACGGGGAGATCGAGGTTTGAATCTCGGTCGGGTGAACTGGGGGTGGTTTTTCCTAAATGGTTTTCCACTCTCCCTCCACGCAAATGCAGGTTCACTACCTCTAATTCAACCTTCCCAATTCCTAATCCATCAGCGTAATTAGTACTTAAAGCGTATAAACCGAACGGGTAGTAAGACGCGGTGCTAAATATTATTATTATATTCTTTGTTTCCTTTAAAAGCTGTTTTACCAAGGAGGGATTAGTCAAATATACAAAGTATATTACATTACTAACAGGCCTGCTAAACTTCCACAAACATATATCCTGATAGATTTATATGATTCAGAGAACTTAGTTTGCCAGTGAAAACTGTCAAAAATGCCAAGTCCGACAGGCAGACCTCATCCTCTTAACTCTCAATCTTTGGAGAAACTTACTCCGATTGAGCAACCTTACATCTGTATGTAGTATTAAATCATTATTTTCCACCCAGTTGCATCTTGAAGCGACCCTCTGAAGAGATTGCCCTTGGATTGAATTTTCAATCTTGAAGGTTAAGTCCATCACACATTTTGTCTTTAAATGTTTGCTGGTCAAGTAATGATGAATGATACAATGATGACTCAAAATCCAGGAAGTCATCTTTTTTGGCATAAAGCAATGGAACCTTTAAACAAAATGACCTGTCATTGATTTTGATCCATCTGTTCTTATTGATATTAGCTTAAACAGGCAGTTTAAGCTCACAAAATTTTTGAAAGTTTTGAATTTGTCAAGGCCTGTAGTTCTCTCTTAGAGAGAAATCATCCCGAGCGTTTCTTCTTTAGTGGTAAAATCACTAAAACCATGTGTGTAAAAATAATGATGAGCTGTATCACTGATATCTGTGTATTTGTCGAGCTGGAAAGAGACTGTATTGCATTTTCATATATCTGCTTGCAATTATTCACTCACATTCTCAATTCACAGCATCACAGTATTTCAGGATAACTTGGAAAGCAGTTTTAATCTCTCTTGTTTTTAAATTTTCAAAAAGTTCATCTTCTATTTCTAAAAACTTGTCCTTAATAAATTCTTCATCACTAGACAGTTTACATTTTTTTTTGCAAGAAGGTGACTTACTTTGAACAATGCAATGGTTTGTTTTTGCTTATGACTGTAAAGCTGGTTTTAAAAACAAAGTTTGTTTTGCCGATAATCTGGATTTAAGTTCTTATAACTTGAGTTTTCTAACCTCACTTTTGGGTGCAAAGTCCAACTGGTACTTGCTGTGAATTGCCTTTCCAATAATAATATATATTAGCACCACGTCTTACTACCCGTTCAGGTTATACGCTTTAAGTATTAATTACACTAATGGATTAGGAATTGGGAAGGTCAAATTAAAGGAAGTGAACCCGCATTTGCGTGGAGGGAGAGTGGAAAACCATTTGGAAAAACACCCCTTCACCCGTCCGAGATTCGAACCTCGATCTCCCCATCCTCAGCAGTTGAGCTCAACACGCCTAGCGTGTTAGCCAACTACGCCACTGAGGTGGGTCATTACAAATCAAGCAACATCATTTGTCTTTTATCATAATAAAGAAGGAATGAACCTTCCACTCTTCGTGCAAATGATGTCTTACTCCTTTTAGAAGCACACATTTTTTTATTTCACTACACAACACTTATTGATGTTATAAGACAAAGTAGGAGTTTAAGGCATTAGCCCTTATTAATGTTATGAGAAACGAACAATATAGGAAGAAGCATTAGAACGAGGAATGAACCCAACACAAGTATAAACACACAAGCACATTTGCTGAACACCAAGCTACTGATCTGATACAGTCCACGTTCTAGCAGGGTTGTCAACTCAAAAAGTGAAAGTAGACGGACCTAAAATGCATTTTATTGTTTCAATGTGCCTCTTCTCGCTCTGACCTGTCGTGTTATGAAACTCATTTGAATATCAACGTGAACAGCCTAAGCTCAGATATACAATTAGCGTATGGTACGTTATTAAATTTTTGATGATTTGAACTTTTCTTGCACACCAAACATTTGGCAATCAACCAAAAATGATGCTGCAATTGACTGGTCAATCATGATCAACGTGTTGGATAGGCCTGATATACAAAAACAAATATTAAATGTTTAGTAAAGAACTTGTATAAATGTTTTATGTTTAGCGTCTGTTATGATTGTTTTTGAAAATATGTGATAAATGTAATAAACCGAAAACTGCCACTTACCAAGAAAAACTGTAGAAAGGTTGAATGGGAAAGTTTTGTTTGGCCTGCAAACCCGGGAAAAGTCGAGGAATTTTATAGTAAAACTAGCCATACTGTGAATAAACATTGTTTTGACTACTAATCAAGATGTTAAGTCTCAAGCAATGTATATCACATCTTGCACTCCACGAATATAATTTTTCTCACACTTATAGTGCTACAATTATTATAGTTTATATTTATACATCTCAGGAATTATTTATCAAGAGATGTTGTATATGTCTAAAAATGATGTATTTAAATGATTCCAAACTAATTAAAACCTAGGTACAATTTAAAAAAATACGTTAACCTCCTGTTATATAACTTGACATTTTTACTTGAATGCAATTTTATATAAGGACTTTTTTTTTTAGTTATGGCAGAGGGGAATGGTGAAATTTCTATGAAGGAAGAGGCAGACAAAGTTGAAAGAACTGAAGATTACAGCAAACTTTTGGAATATGGCCTGGATGAAAAAGTTGCTGGAAAATTAGATGAAATCTACAAAACTGGTAAGGAGATTTATTAAAGTTTTTTATTAATCTAATGTAATACTATTAATATAATTTATATCACTCAGATAAAAAAACTTAGGGTTGTGTCTCTTTACACAATTTTGAACATCACCTATAACCAACTCACTGGATAAGTGATCAAGATCAAAACCTTCACTGTTGAAATTCTGGGCTCATCTACTGTGACTCATGTTCTTATGTAAGCAATCGACTAAACATTATCACAAAAGGTAGAGGGGAGAATAAAGCCAATCCATCAACAAGAAAAAAAGGTCAAGAGGCCTAACCTCTGGTGGCATTTTCAAACAACAAAAATGGCCACAACAGTCTTCCCCATTTCTTTTCACTCACCCAAGCTCTCAATACCTAGCTGCAGAAAATTGTCACTAAAGTAAATAAAAGTTTTTCATTTTCATGACTGCAATTTGTAATTTCTCTCATTTTCTCTACTACATTGTAATAATACTGTTTTGGACCTCTCTCATATATTCAAAAAGTAATGCATGAAGTGCACAGTCTATAAAGTACTGTATGTAAAAAAATAATTTTTAATACTATCCTTGAAGAATCGCAGGTTTTCAGAAATAATTTCAATATATTGCGCATTAGTAAACTTTGTTTCTTTAAAAGATCAACTCTGTTGTATTAGAAAAATCATTGGCTCCCTCTACCCAATAGGAAGCTAGCCTTCACAACATCATATTGCCAGGAGTCCTCCAATTAGTTTTAACACTGTCAACAAGGGGTAGGTAATATATAAGCTGCTTGTACGCATAATATCAAATAGTAACAAATCTACACACTAATATAACAGTACTCAGAACATGGAACATGTAATATCACAAAAACAATCCGTAAGTTAACAAAAACTGTATCGTTTAATATCATATGTTTAGTGCCAAAGGTGTAATCATTCAAATAAATTATGTGCCACATTAAAAGTCTTATTTCCAAAAATAAGTACAGTAAAGCCTCGATTATCCGCGAAATTGGGCGGCAAGGGTACCGCGGATATCAGAAGTCACGAAAAGCCCCAAAAAAGGCTAGAAATGAGGTGCGAACATGAAAAAAATCAGCATTAAAAATGTTTGACTGTACAAAAAACATTTAAAACTTTTAAAATACTTACAGTAGGGAAGGGTGGGACTCTATGGTACACTTCAAAGATATTTTACTATATAAAAAAAGGAAAAGCTTGTACTGAACTTTAATACATTTTATTAAGCACTTTGACACTTTGTCATTTTTTAAATTAAGTTATTGAATGCATATTATTGCTACACTAAATTTAATTAAACTCAATGTTTTTTTGTACCAATGTACCCCATGGTGGGGCACAATGGTACAGCAATGGGGCACATTGGTACGACTATGAAAAAAGTAAGTATCTTGGGCAATTGTTATTAATTAACTATATTTTAGTTATAAAATAGCTTATTAATAGTTTATCTAGGCTGAGTTATGGTTAAGCCTATTTATTACATGTAATGCCATACTTATATATGCTTTATAATAATTAATAACTAATAAAGGTTGGTATAACCAGCAAAATTAACATTAAATGACATAAAGGAAACGGCTCTTTATGTTCCTCCTACTAGTGAAGGTTGGGGTAGGATCATTTCCACATCTGAAATATCAATAGTGGAAATGTCAGCTAAATCAGGGAAAGAAAATTTGAAATCATCCTTTTTTTCTTAAAACTTTCACAACAAATTCAGACTCATTTATCTTTTCTTCAATTTGTCCTATGTAATATTTAACACTTTTTTTCCATTGTTATCATAACCGGACAAATCCATAGCCGAATCACTAAGGTCGCATACTAAAATGCTGTCAGAAAACCTCCCATCTGGGTTACACTCAGAATCTTAACTTTCAGGTTTTCTAACTTTTGATTTTTTAACGGCACAGTGTGGCTTCTTAGGTCTGTTTCTTTCCTCCAATTTAGTTTATAATATTTTTTTTTTTCTGAGGTTGAAGTTAATATTCTTGATTTACCTTTTTTTGCGTCTTTTGATACACACTTTTCTTGGCATGTCTTTTGGGTAAGGTCACACAGATTCTGATGTTATAGCTTTTGGCATTTCCTTGTCTGGCATAAAGCTACTGCTTCCTATTATTGAAGACAGGTCTTCAACACCCTTGATTGGGTCTTCAGATGACAAAGAAGAAGGGGCCGGTTGTGATGTAACTATTGCATTTGGTAACAATTATTTTTTTTAACGATTAAACTATGATTAGAAGGCTGGAAGCTGGAGTGGCCAGTTGAGCTATTTCATAGGTAGTGATTGTTCTTCCAGGATGTGCTAACTAACATCCAACTATTAAATGCTGTCTTCAAATGTGACCTAAATGGACCACAAAGAGAAACATCTAAGGACTGCAATGGATGTGTGCAATGATGCGGGAATTTGACAAAGTGAATTCCATTTTCTCTGCAGTAAAGAATTACTTCTAGGGAAGCATGAGATTCATGGTTGTCTAAAATAATGAGAATTGGGTCTTCTTTTGTAGCTCTAGTGAATGTTTTGACATGCTTAATGACATCAACAAATAGGTTCACATTCATCCATCCCGAAGGTGAACATAGGCCTAAACTTCCAGCAGGTGCACCATTCAAAAAGGAAGATTTATACCGTTTCCTAGGAAACATCAATATTGGAGGGACTGCATTACCAGTCGCTCCAACAACGGCACAAAAGGTGACTAGTTCCCCTCTTTCTGCTTTACTGCTTGTCCAACTTGTTTAGTTCCTGTTCTTGCCACTACTTTGGGAGCTTGCAGCACTGTAGTAATGCCAGTCTCATCAAGGTTGTAAATGAGGTCTGAAGATACTCTGTATTTTTCTAAAGCTTCCTCAAAATTATCGAAGAAAGCATTCACGTTTGCCCCATTAAAACTTGCTGTCCTTGACAAGCTAGTATTTTCCGGCTTTCTTAGGCTGAGGTTAGGAAATCTATTCATGAATCCCAACATCCAGTCCTTCCCTGCTTCTTCATTTTCAGTCCATGAAAGTGGAATTTTAATCTCTTCTGTTTGTCCTAATCTTTTGGCATACATTTGGGCAAATTTTCTCACCTGCTGATATGTTAACCCATATTGTATTTTTGAACTTGTTATTAAATAATCTGAGAGCATTTGTTCTTGTTTATTGGTAAAAACTTGTTTTGTGGTATATTTTGAACTAAATGCCAGTTCTTTTAGCCTAGAAAATATTTTAGTACTAGTGCCTGATATTTCATCATTTGGATCATTCAAAGATAATTTGTATATATTTTTTGTATTTTTTTAGATGATTGTCATTATTTTTAACCCATGAATTCTTGCTGTCTCTTGCACGGAGAGCTTTCCAGTCGGTCCTCCATTAATAATTGCACTTAAGGCACTTGCAACTGCCGTCTCATCAAGATTTGCTCTGTCGGTTTTTTTCTTGAAATTCTTAATTTCTGGACCTATGTGTGAAATTAAATATAGGCAAAATATATTTTTAAATTTTAACAATTTAAAATATTTTCATTGTAGTTTTAACTGCTTATTCTCGAATTAGATCCATAGGGTATTTAAACAAGCCAAAATACCAAATTCAACATTTTAACAATA
Organism: Timema cristinae; assembly: GCA_039000515.1. NCBI lineage: Eukaryota > Metazoa > Arthropoda > Insecta > Phasmatodea > Timematidae > Timema > Timema cristinae. Next base: position 34,246,882 of record JBCFYV010002255.1, read on the forward strand.
ATTAAGGAGGCAAGCATTATAGTTTAAGGTGGGGCTCAATGGTACCACTGTACCAAACAGCAGAAACCTTTGCTCTATGTCTAAATCACTAAAATAAAGAACAATAAACAAAAAACAATATCTACTGTACTGTTAAATAGTGTTCAGTTACACCTTTTTTAAAAAAAAACTGTCACTCGTTTTTGCTTCTTGCTTTGGAAACACCTTTTTAAAATTCTAGATTGTAATTTCCTTAACATGAGTTTTTCTGCCAGATGTGCATCATCGTTTTGGTCCTCTAAATATTGAAGCAATTCACCTACGTGCTTCAAAGCAGTTTCGTGTGTCATCCGCGCAGATGCCTCTTGCTCACTCCCATTGCTTTGTTCGTTATTTTTACGTCACTCGGATGTCACTAGGTCAACAAGTGTAGTGGTCTGCATGACTTCATTCTCTTCACAAATGTTTTGGTTGACATTTGTTTCGATACTCAGAAAGAGTTTTTCTCCGCGATTTGAGTGTTGAGGGTTTGATGTAATTCCATGTAAACGCAATATCGTAAATGCTATCCAAAATTGTATAATTCTTCAAAAATTCTTTGAGATCACAGCCTTTTTCAATTATTGACAGTAACAACTTTGTTCCGTATGTTCTCTTGGCTGCAATGACTCCCTGGTATATAGGTTGTATCAGCGCAGTAACATTTGGGGGCAAAAACTTTGCGAAGGTTTGCCTGTCAGAAGATTTAAGCACACTTCTAGCTGGGTGTGAAGGCGTGTTGTCAATTAACAAAACTGCCTTCTTTGGCAAATTTTTTAGTCAAGATGTTAACGTATTAGTTTAAGATAGGAAAGTTTTTGTATTAATATAATTGTGATAGTTATATTAATAAATAGATCTTTGTATTTAAACTAAATGAAAGTAAAAATGGTCATTTATATAACTAATAAAAATTTATTTTCCTCAGAGACTAACAAACTAAGAAAATAAACATCGTTTGGTTTGAATGCAATGTTATTGAATGACAGGTAAACGACCCCTAAAACCGATTACGGTTAGCTTAGACCTTGAGAAAACCTATCTGGTCAGTTTTCTTACAACTTACAACCTCCCCTAATTCTTACCATCCCTCTTTTACAAGAGAAGTATTCCTCTCTTCTTTTAGACAAAGAGGGAGAGTAATATTCAAACCGTACCATAACTGGCCGTCAGGATGCGCCACTAGCGTACTAGCGCTTTCTAACAGCGAGATATGTAACTAGTGAAATAATTTGGATGAGCGGCGTAGAGTTTTTCCCTATCCTTCGTTTCTTCTATTAGTATATATACATTCAACGGTATAAATTAAAATAATTTACCACCAATGAATTAAATTCTTAATACAACCAAATGTCTATTTTGTATATCACTAACAACATATTTAATAAGAATTTGATCTGTGGACAGAAATTGTCACAAATTCAAGTATCGACTCATATTTGAATTATTGGTTTAATCAGATTCATACATAAGATCTTCATTTAAACCAACCCAAATAATGAATATTTTTGTATATACCCCGAGGTTTTTCAGCCCTGGCACAGCCTAAGGTCCTAGGCTCGATTCCCATGACCAGGTGTCATTTTTGATCTAAATGTAGAATAATTATGGTCACCTCCATGCAGACATTTTAATAATTAACATTTATGAAGTCTATCTTGATGTTCTTGAGTGAGATAAAGTGTTGGCTTCAAGATCCGATGTGTTTTGGTTCATACCCAGCCAGAGAAGACATATTTTTAGCGATAAAAATCTGTAGCACAACTTCCTTCAGAGTGGAATTAAACCTGTCGGTCCCATGTAGATTGTGGCATCTAAAAGAACCCTGGAAAGTATGTGAAAATACCTTTATCTGTTAAATTGGTAATCTGTTTTGTGATTGCCTCGCTCTTGTGCTTATCAGGTGGTTCTGAAGGTGAATGTTAAATATCCCATAAAAGCTTGGGAGGAGAGGGGTTGCATCTATGTACATCTTGTATGTTTATATTCATCACTAGAATGCTATTTGCAAATTTCAACTAAAATATCATGTCCTAGTTAAATATTTAAACTTTATTATAAAAATTGTTGGTGCTATACATATAAGTTTAATCTTGGATACTAGTCCTTATAAGTCATCTTGTTTAAATATAAGTTCTTAAATTTGTTCATGCAACTTTAGTTTTCCTTTTCAAAGTTAGGTAGTAAAGAACACCATATGTTACAGTAAACTAGTTGAATAGATAACTTAAGTCCCCAAAGCTAACACAGTTACACAACATCCAAAATCCAAAGATGTGATCATAGGCTACGTAGTTTTATAAAGGTTATTGGGGAAATGTTGCTGCTTATTTCCAATCATTAGAGTAATTAATAATAATCATTTACTCTTTACAAGAATTGTTAAAATATATTAACATATTTTAGGCACATTGTGGGATTTGTAATGGCTTGAGAGGTTATTGAATTTTTTTCTAGTATGGGCTGATTGGAGATTTCGATAGTGAAGCTTCACAGACCCCTAAAATTATTATAAGCTTATAACCCGAACCTGTAGTGAGACGCGGTGGAAAAAATAAAGTTTGGTTTGAAGTTTTAATCTTGATCAAGTAAAATCTTGGGAGGGTGTAATTAACGGTAAATTTCTCTATGTGACAGGCAAGTTGATCCATGCAGATCTTGATGAACGAGCCTTGGATGCCCTGAAGGAGTTTCCTGTGGACGGTGCTGTGAGTGTGCTCACACAGTTCCTGGACTCTAACTTGGAGCACGTATCCAATAAGTCTGCATACCTATGTGGTGTCATGAAGACATACCGTCAAAAGACTCGGGTGGGTGTTACCGCCTCTGGCTCTAGCTCTGGCGCACAGGTCAAAGCACCAGACGAGGATAAGATCAAGGTTAGTACCATTTCGTGGTATCTATCAATATTAAAAAAACTATGAATTATTAAAATGATTGAAAAGCAATTTATGTCTTAGGTTGGAGTCTTAATTTTTTTCCTTTGGTCCAAGGCTATTTAGGTGATTTGGTTAATCGAGAATATATTTTGTGAAACCATAAAGATTATTTTAATGCAATAAGTAATTTGTGCAATAGAAAATATAGAACTAATTAAATCTTTGATTCATGCTACTTGCAAGGCTTGTTTGTGATACAAGGATAGCTAAGAGAACAAATAGATAAAGCCGAGCTAAGGGAAGTCGAGGAAACCATATGATTTAACGGAAAAACTTCTGAGCTAAAAATTGAAAAATCTTGTAAGAGCAACAAAATGAAGCCTATGTTTTAAGGCCCTCGTGCACTATTAAATTATTTGTGCAACAAAGGGTGAGTTGGTTTTAAATGTAAAACAACATTTAAAGCAAACTTGTTTGAAGATAGTGTCAACATCGTCAAACTATTCGGGAGAGAATTCATTCTTTTGTGCTGCTTCTAGAATTTGGAAAGAGAAAAATGGAGTTTGCAAGAATTAAATTTGAAAAAATGATTGTTAGTACACATTTGTAAAAAAAATGTAGATGGGTTGAATATACTATGTTACGAATCTGTATCTTCAATTTATCTTAGAATCTTGAATTTGAATCATAGAAAAAATTATGAACTTAAAAGAAAATTTAAATATGATGAAATAAAAGAGAAATAAAACTATGTAGTTTTTGAGCCTCATAAAGGGAATGAGAAAGAGAAATTTCACCATTTCTTAACCTACACCCAATCAATGTCTTATTAAATGAAATTTCAAAACTTAATAAAATAAGGGGAAGTTTTTTAGTCCTAAACATGGCCGCTCACTAGAATTTTCAATTATTCATGCTTCAATATAAAAATTTGGAGTTGTAGACTTGTCAGGTTTTATTTCTGTTTAGTGATTTAACAAGACCCAAAATTCATAAATGTAAATTGAAGACCACCCTTAAAAGTGACATCCTTTTTTGATAATAGGCATTGTAAAGCTGTGATATTTAATTGCAAAGTTTACCAGTGATCTAGTGACACCTTCTACAACGATAATGAATTTAGTGGTTTTAAGGATGTTATTAAATTAACAAAATAAACAATGTTAAACAAATATATGTAAATGAAATGGTCGAGACCACTTTGCAGTATGAAGTGCCACTGTGTTGTGTTTAGGTGGTCACTTATAATACACAGGCTATGGCTCTTCAAAACACCATCTGACTTGAAGTAATTAACAAAAGGATGAAGAATAGCCTGTGTGCTTTTCCAACAAAAACTTTGAATTTCATCCTGTATCACAAAATCTGCTAGAACTAAGCACTCATTTTGTCAGGTTTTCTTTAGTGGTTTTCAAAAAATAGGGTTGAGTTTTGGAAAGTGTTTTTTTTAGTGCCATCAACTTTCAATAAACTCGATGGAAGTATGAACAACAGTTAAAGGGTTGGCACAATCTATGCTTACCCACCTTTTATAATAATAAAAATCTGCCTCGTAGCGTAGTTGGCAAACACGCTTGTCGTGTTGAGCTCTACTGCTGAGGACAGGGAGATCGAGGTTCGAATCTCGGTTGGTTGAACTGGGGGTGGTTTTTCCTAAAATGGTTTTCCACTCTCCCTCCACACAAATGCGTGTTCACTTCCTCTAATTAAACCTTCCCAATTCCTAATCCATTAGTGTAATTAGTACTTAAAGTGTATAAACCGAACGAGTAGTAAGACGCGATGCTAAATATTATTGTTATTATGTAAAAAACAGGGTTCATGCTGTCCTTAAAAGACCTGGAATTTAATGTGTGTCTGTTCAAGGCCTGAAAAAGTCCTTTAATTGCTCTGGGCCTTGAAAAGTCCTGGAATTTCCATGTTTCAACATTTATCTTTGAAATGGTTGGAAAGACCACGATTTAAGATGCACTGGGGCATGAAATATCTAGCTTAAAGATAGTCGTGCCCATGGGTTGGGATCTCTATAGGGCAAGGGGATGCAGTGTTAACTTCTCTTACAGGGTGACCTGGTGGTCTAGGGTAAGGTGTCTGACTTCTGTGCTGGCGGCCGGGTTCAATCCTCGGTACCGGCACAGATTTATCTGGTTACCAAACCCTTCCTTCACCTCTGACAAGACATCTTGTGAATGTGGGGAATGCCAGGCCTCCACCGTGGTTCGGATTCCACGTTAAACTGTAGGTCCTTCATTTCATCTCACAATCACCCTACCATTACACATTAGCGTAAGTGCGTATAACCCGAATGGGTAGTAAGACGCGGTGCTAATAATAATAAACTTCTCTTACAAATGCATTAGCGTTGTGTCGATGAAATACAATGTTTTCTTTAATTTCCAATATTTAAAAATCTTAATGAAGGTGCTCTAAAACAGTCATTTGTATTAATTCTTGTAATATTTTTGACTACCTATTAACACTCTAAGCACTTAAAAGTTATTGTTTTCCATCTATTTAAAATTAGGTACAGTTTATATTTTTTTCTATTAATGTGTTTAGCTTTTGGTCGTACGAGAAATAGCAGTTTTAGTCCTTAAATTTATGTTTCATGTGTCTGTAAGAACCCTGGAAAAAAATAAACATTTTTCCAACATCTCTTTGATTTCTTCTGTGAGGAAATTAGATATAATTTACACTCTCAAGGCAGCAGGAACACATTCACCATGCAGTTGTATCAATTACCTTCATCCTTTCCATATTTTTGTGATTTTTCTGGTGTTTTAATTTTTTTAAATGTAAATACAAGTTTTTTATAACAAAAATTCAATTATTCCCTTAACTTAACGTAGGCTCTCTACTTATTTGTCTTGATCTCTGTTTCAGTCAATCTTAGAGAGGACAGGTTACACACTTGATGTAACGACTGGCCAAAGAAAGTATGGAGGTCCACCACCTGGCTGGGAGGGCCCTACCCCTGGCTCTGGCTGTGAGGTAAGGGAACTTGTCAATAATGTTTGTTTTTATCAGAGATGGGCCACTCGAGGATTCAGGGTTTTAATGGATTTGATGATTGAATATTTCACTTCATAAACAAAGCATAATATTTAGAATTCAAAAATTACTTAGTTGGACCTACTTGAAAAGCACAACTTAATCCGTAATATTTATTTTGTCAGACAAAAGATATAAACATGAATAAAATCTTTAAAAAAAATGTTAGGTGTGGAATATCTTACGTGCCTAGTACTCTACCCTTCCAACCGTATGGGAAACTTGGACTCGACCGTTTCAGCACATGCTCACTTCTAAAACTTTCACCTCACAAACAATCTTGTAAATTTTTTTACAGAAATAAGAACACATTACGCATGATTCAAAGTCAGCTGCCATTATACACGATATAAAGTCAGCCGCCATGACGTATATTATGTTTACTCGCTCGAGTAATGATTAAAATAAAGATACTGTTAATTCTTACTACCCAATTGGTTTTAATTATCTACAACTAAGCCCATTTATTGCATACAATTCTTAAGTTAGACATTATTTTGGGGGTTTCATGAAAAATAAATACTGTCACCGGTCAGACACAGATAAAAATATTTATATATCCCTACCAGCTGTACCGCCCTCCTTCTCCTCTAATGGACAAGGACAGGCGCACATATACATAAACTAAAGAGGGCATAAAATAACAAATGATTAATTGCAGAAGAGCAGTAGGACCACATAAATGCGAATAGGCCTTCAGTCTGACCTATACAACAATTTGCTGTCATGAAGCCTCCTCAACCATCACCCGTTATTTTGTACTATCAGTCAAGGGGGAAAAGAGGCGAGAATCCTCAGAGTAAAAACAATGACCTTTTTTACCTGCAATAGTAAATTAAAGATTGCATGTGAAGTAAATAAATATTTATTTGGAAAAAATAACAATAGATTTGTATATGAATATAGGTAACAATAAATAAAATATAGATATATATTTATATAGATATATGAAGAACGGGGTTATGCCCATGATAATACCGTTATACTGTTGCCATAACAACATTTGACCTAACAATTATTTTCAAGATTAATATACGACCCCTCTATGGGTCTCCGCCCGCACTATAATGACAACAATAACTAGCCACCACAGGCTAACAATCCGCATTTCAAAACCAGATTGTATCATATGACTTAGAATTACAATTTACAAACACAACTATTTATGGCAACCAAAATCTATCTTCTTTTTTCTATAAGGAGATAGTCCCTGATTTACTTAGCCATAAAAATAAATACAAACAATCTTTAGCCGTACGGGCTATAAACATTTCCCATATTATCCAGGCATTACGCCTTAAAAGATGTAAGATAAAAAAAACTACAAAAGATAATGTCCCTCATGGTTTTAACCATTATTTACCAAGCTGGAAGGGCAAAAACTCCCAATAATACTATTAACCAGTAATAAAATATATTATGCCATATTGGGCTACGTAATTCGTCATGTTTACAAAAAGGGTGATTTAACCCAAAATAACAGAAGTAAGTCCAAAATTAATTTTGTATCGTACTAGCCGAAAAGGGAATTTATGATCGGTATATAATTTACAATTAAATCAATAACATAATTCCGAAAGGATAGTTTTGAATAGTACAGCCACAAATAAATTTATACCTTGGGAAAAATCCCATCCTAGAGCAAGTGTCTAGCGACACGGTTGATTCAAGAAGTGAATTTACAACACAATAGCACCAGTATATAAACCGTTATTCTCTGAGAGGAGGGGAACATAGGGGGAACAAAAGAACATCGAAGAACAATCACATGGAACAGAGGGAAGGGACAGTAAGTCACCAAGGAAACAACTAGATCATTGGAGGGGCGCGTAGAACATCACGTGTCATCACAAGGTCATTCCCACGATGCAACGGGTGACCTCTCGCTCAACTTGCCACACCTATCACTCGTTTAGTCTTGTTTTCACACTCCGTGCGGATATAGTGCTCGCGGACAGGGATGTTTTTAACGAGACTCAAGACACACTAACGGAGAATGGGGCATTTTGGTGAGTACAATATTGTTTATTCTTCGGTGTTGTTGAAATAGTGTTCATTCGCCAGTATATCCTTCATGCTTGTAATGTTGTCAATCAACGTTACACAACCTACGAATCGTATATCGATTGTTTGTTTAAAATCGATTCAGGTAATCTGATAACTTTGTAAGCACTCTCGAGTTTTAAGAATCAAACAACAACTTGCTAATCCATTATTTGTTATTAAATTGATTTTAACTTAATTTATTATTTTTTAAATATGTTATTGAAGTAATTGTAGAAATATTCAAACATAGCCCTGCCTTATAAAATATGGGAATGAATATATTGTAGTCTAAAATATGTTGTTTTAAATAGAATGTATTCTCAGAAATCGATATATCGCAAGAATCGAATATATTTGATTTCTACACAAAAAATATATAGTGGATATATATATATAATAAAATAATAATAAAACATACTTAGGCATTATTGAGTTCACTCTTTTTAATTAGGTTGACCTGGTGTTCTAGGGGTAAGGAGTCTGACTTCTGTGCTGGGGTCTGGGGTTCAATCCTCGATCCTGGCACAGACTTATCTGATTACCAAACCCTTCCTTCACCTCTGACAAACGTGTGTTAGTCACAATTTGTGAATGTGGGGAATGCCAGGTCTCCACCATGGTTCAGATTCCGCGTTAAACTGTAGGTCCTCCATTTCATCTCACAACACCCTAACATTACACATTAGCGTAAGTGGGTATAACCCGAACGGGTAGTAAGACGTGGTGCTAATAATAAAAAAACTATTTATCTTAATACAATAAAATATTCTTTAATGATGATTAAAGTTGATCAAAAGATAATGAGGCTAATCTGTTTATTTTACATGTTTTTTAGAAACTCAACTCATTCTAACAACAATTTTAAAAGTAACTAAAAGACACTTAAATTTTGATTGATTTGATTCTTAAACAATAATATGAGTAGATTGTTTAATTTGGCTGGACTTTTTTAACCTGTATTTTGCGAGGGGTGGTTGGGGTTGATTAAAATTGAAAGTATGATTGAAATAAATCTTAATTCACAGTTTGGGCCTATATTGTGTAATGTAGGTCTCTTTGTAAATCATAAATTTATAACGATTTGCTAGGATTATTGGATGTGATCGACCCATCCTAGTTTTTTATATAATGTTAGGGCTTAATTAAAAGCTAACAACTATTTGTTTTGCCTACTATTTATATCAGCACAACCGTTTTTTTTATATAGTTTGATAACTATCCTCTATTATCTTCTACGAGGGGGTATCAAAAAGTTTCAAGACTGGTTTTGTAAAATGGAAATAAATTACCTGATTTTAATGGTTTGTGTGAAGGTTAAATTCGACAAAATCTTCTTGAATGGAAGAGTATTAATCTTCGATAAATTATTAAACTGTTTAATTTTATCTTAATAAATATTACATTTTTAAATATTTGATAATTTTAAAACTATTACCAAACAGAATCTTAAAACTGACTAGTAATTTAACTAACACATTGTAAGCGTGCATCAAAAACGGTAATTAAATGTTAATTGTTTTTCCACTCTTGCCAACATAATTTTGTAAAAAATAAAAATAGCTAAAAAGAAATAACAGCATGGTCATTGGTAATAAGCAGAGAAAGTGCGTGCTGTGTTTTCACCATTCTCCACCAGTGTTTACCCAATGTTGGCTCATGGTTATGCACATGTGTGGTAATTTAATTATTTAATAAAAAGAATGTATCTAGCACAATTTTAAACCGTACTGAAGTAGGTTGATCTTTTAACCCCTTGACCAGCTACTCTAAAAATTTCCACAGGTTTGTTCTTTCTATTGCATTAATATCACGCAACTCTGCCGTTGACTCTGCTGGCTGGAAAAAAAAAATCTCTTTGGATAACCGAGGAATTTTTAAATACAGTTTGGCTAAACACCCTCTACTCCTTTCCTTCAACCCTGTCACAATATAACATCAGTGACGAACAAACAAAAACCAAAGGTTCAAAAAAACATTTGTTAAAGTAATAATAGTTATAGCAGCAGTCTGTCACCCTTGCTCAGTCGATAGCTTGGGTTTGATCCCTGACAAGGCTAAAAATGTATCATTGGTGAAAGTAGATTTCCCCTATCATATTGATGAATAAACATCAGTGTTCTGGATGTTGTGTTATTTCTAGATTTAAGTTAGTCGGATCAAAAAGTTACCTTAAATAACTAAAATAAATTAAGGAATAGGTAGCAACAGCAAACAGAGCATATGCCTGCAGGGGTGAATCCAAATCATTTTCATAAGGGGGTAATCTACAATGTTAGCTTTCTGTTTAAAGCTATTAATAGTCTCTCATATCTGATCCTATGTATGTTTTCCACTGTGGTCATCCTCTCTAAAATTTTAAAATCAGTTTATAAAAACTGTTGGGAGGGGCCATCCAACAATTTTTGAAATTGGTTCACTATAAAAGCTATGAGAAGTCTTTGGCTTTATTTTTTAAATTAGATTATTTTATAGGTCATATAAGTGTTTCTCGCCTGGAATTTTTTGAAATTTGAGTGTTCCTCAAAGCCATTTAGAATGATATTCATTTTAATTCCTTACAATAATTAGATATATCTATAAGATCATTTTTGAAGTGGTCTTCTGCTACCAAAATTTAGAAAATGTATTTCCTTCATAGTTCGGAGTTGTCCTCCCCTAGACGACATTTATGAAATTTGGATGACCTTGGGAAGCTATTTAGACCTTTCCTCCCCTGACCTTTTCTGCCAAATTGATGCCTCTAGTCTAGTATTTATTTGAAGTTGTCTTTTCCGGCAAATTGTTGACAATTGATAATTTTTTAGTTTTGATATAAGGCCATGTTTCAGCTTCATATTCGATAATATCAGAGGATTTGAAATATATCTTCGGGAAAGGGGGGAGATTATTTCCAGGAGGGCAGAGTCCCCTGTTGCTCCTGCTGATTACACATACTCTATATTCGGTATTCGTAGATGAACTGCTCTCAGGCAATTATTAGTCATCTTTGATGTGTAATAGTCTGCCATCTCTATGCGAAAAAATGTTCTTACTCGCTATGCACGACAAATATTTGAACATGGAAAAGAATATTTTTTCCTCACTTGTGTGAGTCATATCTAACATTGAATAAATGTGGATGAATAATGCACATGTGGACCCGGCTAAAGAGGTGTTTGTGTGTAAAAAAAATTGCATAAAATTTATTGGTGTATTTTCTTTATAAAATTTGAACTCTCATTTTGTTTTTCATGCAATTTTTCCAACTTTCACAGGTGGATCAACTGACCCTTTGGTATCTACATTTTTGTGTAAAGGGGGTGGAAAACCATTTAGCATAATTGTTCTTCAGTACACCTGGCTGAGATTTAACCCTTTTGCTACGTATTTAAATTTTACTTCTTACCTTCATAAATGCTCATAATTAAAAAATTCTAAGTCTGAAAATGTTCATGATCGTGATTATGATCAAATAATGTGATTTTCAACTGGTAATGCATTTTAAATGTGAAATTTAGTGCCACATTGTCTATAAATCGCCTAATATACATTTTATTATATTTGGAAGAAGGTACAGGAAAGGTGGATAGAAACATATAAAAGGGGGACAAACATAATATGGCCTTTACAATGAAAAGAAGAACACAGTTCACACTTAACACTGCTGCCAATGGACAAAGAGGCAACCATTTCCTTTTTGTCCATTGGCAGCAGTGTAAAGTGTGAACAGTGTTCTTCTTTTCATTGTAATGGCCATATTGTGTTTGTCCACCTTTTATATGTTTCTATCCACCTTTCCTATACCTTCTTCCAAATATAATACAATTACCTCATAAAGCGAAAAGAGGTTTTCCTTATTGAGTTATATCATAATATACATTTTATATCGATACATTTTTATGTTACATTTAACCAAATGCTTTGTTATTCTGCTATCAGAATCATTCTTTATTTTACTAGCAGCCCACATTAGTGTCAAACCAATTGATAAATGAGGATTTGACAGGCCTGATATAAGCCTTATGTAATAAAAAGAAAACTTTTGAAAATTAGGTTACATCAAACCAACTCGAACAATTTTGGGCTACATTGTTGCTTTCCTCAGTGTAGCTTATAAGATCATATATTTGTGTTAGGCATGGTTTCAAAGTAAGAATCAGGTAAAGAACAAAAATAAAATAACAATTAGAAGAAATAAAATAAATTTTAAAACTTACTGAATTATTTAATTTTTCAGTTGTCAAACTTACTAAATATTTTATTTATTACACTTCACATTGCACGAATTCATCAATCATAAATTAAATGTTACTAACACAGTAGAATAACTGGGTAAATATAACAAATACTACACTAATAAATCCCTCAACAATGTTTTCTGCCACATAAATATTGCATGTGTGCTACAAGTAGTGAAATGAGGAAGTAAACAAGCACTAATATGATTTAGCCGTTGATAATTGACAGTTCTCAAAACTAACACCAGATTTCATAAGCGCACTGACATTCTAGTATGAAAAATTCACCTTTCTAACACACTTGTGGCTATTACACGTTGTGGGGTAAAGTCTATTTCTGCAGTCAATGGCCATTATGTTGAGATTGAATATATTCAATTAACGCAGCATTGGCTCTGTCTTTTTGGCAGTCTAGTCTATTACTAGAGTAATTCCTTGGACCATGTGGCCACTGAAGCTGGTTAGTCACTGGTTAATAATAAAGCCCGTATCACACGACACTAGCTCGTACTTGAAATCCAGTGTGCTAGCTAGCACGTCATCATCTACCGCCGTGTGAATCAGAAAAAGTATACTGGTCCTGCCACTTGGTACTGGCTACCATACTAGTTGTGAGGATAGAACACGTGCTATTTTCGTGCTAGTTTCGACACTAGTTTGTGTAATTAAACCAATCAATGCGCGCTGAGACTGTTGTGTAGATAAATGGTATAAATGACGCCAACATGGTCATCGGATGTGATTTTGTTGTTTGCAGAAAATTATTCCATACATCCTTGTTTATATAATACCAAATTGCCACAATATGACAATATATTTAATTAATATTAATTAAATATAAAACATGTCATCTAAAAACGACAAACTGTGTTCCAGACCAAATTTTAATCTAAATAAACTTGATAGCATGCCAACCTTGGGTGGGTTTATTTTTAGAATATAAAGTGTGCGTGGCCTAATAAAGATCGTTGGTGTATAAAGGATACTGTACTTGGACACCCATGGACTTGGGGACCTTTGACCACATTGTAAATAAATTAATACAAATTTAGGGAGATACTAAACGTTTGTGTCACCCCGAATGTATATTACCTGACCTTCAAATGTATCATATTTAACATCCTCTCCCTCTCATAATTTTCAATATCTCTATTAGTAATTAATGCAGCTGCTGCGCCCAAAATTAATCTCTGACGTTCAATAAATATTTGAACTAGAACCTAGTACCAAACTAGCAGTGTGTGAATACTCTAGTCCCGTTTCTATTATACTAGCTAGTATACAGATATATAGGGGCTAGCTAGCACACGAGCTAGTGTCGTGTGATACGGGCTTAAGCTACAAAAAGCTAAATTGGAACATTTAAAACAAATACTATCTTTTTGTCCATTAATATGAATAGAGAGAAAACCTATCAATAATTTAAAAAACTCAAAATAGGATATTTATGCCCACGCTTCCATACAACTCCACTTTTTAGATTTATAAATCAGATCTCAATGTATAAATAATGTATCATAATTTTAAATAAATTTATAGTTATTTCAACACTTTTAGAGAGCTTGGGCTACTTTATATCGCCAATCGACGATGGTAGTTTTTATTTTTTACAATACAAAGCATAAATCTACTTTTTACTTCAATGAATTATTGAATTCTGTCATCTTAATAACCACACTAGGTGTCATTTAACCCGACAAAAATACACAAAAACGGCCTGTGGATTTTTAGAACAGAAGTTGTGAAAACAAACACACTCTTGGGTCTGATTGCTTGAAGCAAGAGTTGTCAAATCTCGCCACATGCAGTTTGCACAAGAATATAAAAATATTTGATTGTGTCAACCACTTGGAATTAACCTGCATCACTTGCTTTTGTTTGCATGCAGGACACAAAAGGTTTTATAAAGGCTTTTTTGTGTCAACGGTGTGGCCTGTTAGATGTCAATTTATCTGCGATGCAGTTTTGATTTTTGCTATATTGTATCAATACCCAAAATATAATACTAATAACATAGAAAAATATCAATGTTGACCAAACAACGGTTCATTTATTTAATGAAGAAAAATAATTATACAAATTTACTGGCCACTTCAAATAGCTTCTTAACTAATGTAATTTTCAGAAAATTTATGTCAAGAACCACTCTATAAAGTGTTTTTAAGACATCGGTTTGCCTTTGGTTGGTTGAATTATTTTTTTTAGAATGGAAACTTTGAGTGCCTGTGGATATGTTAAGGAGAAAAGAATTGTTTATGACAATTTCAGGCAAAGGCCCGATGATGTTTATTATTAAAACAAAAATTAAAGGTGCAAGTAAAAAGCATTTTCCACAAACGTCATTATTGCCATTAAGCTATAAGCAGACAAATACCGGTGATGCCATTAAGTTATAAGCAGCATTTTTTTAATGAATGATTCTTTTGCTATATGTATAGCCAGGTGAAAACTATCAATTTAAGTCATCAAAATTGATTAGATTTAACTCTAAATTCAAGATCAAAGTTATACAAAATTATATTCGTAAAACCCAGTATATCATGTAATTGTTTTTCACTGTTAACTGCAGACTAACACATTTATATTAAAATTATATGTTGCCTAGAGTTATATATATATGTACATTATAAAAATTTATTTTGTTTTTTATTAGTGTTCCTAGTAATACCAACATAACTATATTTGTTATTTTTGGGCATGTTGAGAGGATGAGTGTGTATCAAATGACAAAGTAAATATATATGAACAGGTTTGCTACCATCAAGGAAAATCAGGAAAAACTGGAATTAGCTGGTAATATGAAGTGGTCAGATTAAAACGTGAATAATTTGGGAATTTGGTAAATTACAAAAAATACCTGAAAAAATGTTGTTTTACTCAAATATGAAATATAATAATTATCAGTAAATTACGATGTTATTCAAACTATTTTTTATGTTTGTAGCTGTGTAATATAGTTTCTAATGTTTTTAAATACTAGTAGAATATGTAAATATAAATAAAAAACTTTATTTGGATTTCAAAACTTATTTTTATAAAAAAAAAGTATAACAAAAACCATTGGACAGGGGGGTGGAAGGGTGTGACATACTTTCAAGTCTGGGATTTTAGGAAATGATTAAGGGAATTCGGGAATTTCGTTGGTCAAGTAGAGTAGACACCACGATGGCGATAGTGTGGATCAATAGGAAGGGGTAGGTCATATAAGATTGGGCTTAATGTTGTAGATGGGGGCCCTTAGCATAGGTAATTTTTTTAAAGTTAAAATTTTGCTGCTCCCACTCCCTAATCTTGTTCCAATCAACAAAAAAACTAGCTTTGCAGGACTTTAGCTCAATCGAACAACTGTCTAAGCGACCCCCAAACTCCTTGAAGTTGGAACATAGTGTATGCAGGTATAGTCTTCACTATCTCGACCATTTTCTTTTCTCTTAGAGAAATTTATGTGGATACATCCAAGCAGCCTCAGCAATGGTTTAGAAACAGTCTGAATCAAATTTGCCAAAAGTTAATTCAAAAAATTCCTGAAATGACATGAAAAAGGTACAATTTTTCTAGATCTTTACAGGCACCATTTACTCGACCTGTGCTGCTTGCTGTCGTATCACAGCAAAGTGCCTAAATTTTTTCGACTATACCCCACTTCTCCACTGCTTGGTAAACAACCATGGCTTGCTCTTCTCCTGAAGATGTTTGGATTTAAGTGACTCCCAACAATTGTCTCTTGTCTTGAAAAGTTACTACTATTTCCAGTCTTATCAACTTTTTAAGTGAGTTCTGGGAGCAGCTTTCCATCACATAGCAACACTAATTCTTGGCAGTCGTTTGGATTAAATTTGTGCTGAATTTCTGTGTATCTCATTTCTCTAAAAAAAAAATTCTAAGGCATTGAAAATAAGTGTGATTTATTACCGGCTTTTCACTATCCCGCCCGAAAGCTTCTGTAGCAGCCATTACTATGTAAACCTCATTTCTATAAGTGATTTTGCACCTATCAAAAACTTCAGAGACGCGGAGTAAAATACTGCAATGTACCTCGAGTTGCTGGCACTGTTGTTGCTGATATTTGCTGAACGATTACAGGAGTTTTCATTGTAATCATCACCATCACTGCTTTGGCTACTTGAGGTCAAATCATCAGTTTTTGATGTAGCAAGCTGATGAGTTGCAAAATGTTGTTCCATTTTTTCATAGTCCTTTTTTCCCGCCAGCTTCCATTGCAGTGCGCTTCAGTGCTCTTCCTCATGTTTTATTTTTAAATCCACACCAACCATGGAGCCCGGTCCTTTTTGGCGCTGAAGCATTAAGAAATGCTTTTCCTCTTCATTTTTCCCAAAACATCTAAATGAACTATGTCAAAGAGATTGTCCATATTTCCACAAACAGATGTTATTTCTTTTTCCTTGTCTTACAGTTCTAGTCAAATTTTTCTGTAATATTTCCATTCATCATAAAGTTTGAGTAACTTATCAACTCAGTGGTCAGTTCTTCTAGAAGGAATTTGTGCTTTTTGCAACACAAAAAATTGAAACTTCTTGAATCACCAATGCTGCACTTTCCTTCGTTGTAATATTTACAACTCTTGCATTATAGAAAAAATCTCTTAAAACTTATCGGTTCGAAGGAAGTTTGGCTCTGACAATTTGATTGGAAATTTAGCCAACAAGAGGGACGTAAAAATCTTTTCTTAACTTGTGTGATGAACTACCTAAAGAAGTTGATGCCATTTTATAACTCTAGGAAGAACCCGCCACCAAAGTGACTCCACACTAGCAGCACAAACAGTTCTGAAACAATAATTGAACAATCATCCATCAAATACATCATATTTGTAAATAAAACCCATAACATAAAAAATGGAGAGGTTATAAAATAAGTTTATCTAATAATTATAATAGTTACCAAAATAATATTAATGAAAAATCACATGCTAATTAAAATAATGAAAACATTGATTAATTTCCTTTACTAGTGCTTTCAAGTGGTTAAAAATAAAGTATCTGAAGAAAAAAAAACTTTCTGGTCAAAAATTTCAAAACTTCATGGTCGATGAGGGTCGCCTCAATTTTTCACTTTTTTTTAAATTGAAATAAGATAGGGGTTGGGAGCTAAGCTTTTAGAAAGTTGAAAAATAAGGGCCATCCTAATGAGTATGGGAAAAAGAGAAACATTACGAGTTTAAAGAATAAAAGAGCATTTATGACTCGGTGTATGGATGTTGTTAGAAGTGAAGGTAGTATGCAAGGATAGGGAAGTGTGGAGTGAAGATGGATTAAGTATGAAGTACGCTTTTGAGCTATACACACAGTTTCTTGCCTACCCCACAAGGGAACGGTTTATACATATGTACCCTCTTTTCAAATAGTTTCACAGCATATTCTTTTTAGTATGATTATTTGCTTATTAATATTTTTCAAGGAAGTTAATGAACAAAATATTGTGTATATTTAAAAAAAAAATCATTTTGAGTCGCCTATGCTATATTGAAAAGAAACGAAACCAAATGATTGGCCCATAGCCCTAAATTAAAATAGAAGATTGTTTTGTATCCATATGATGCTGACATGATAGTATTTATACTTATATTCATGTATTCATACAAATAAGTTAATTAAAATCCTTGGAGAATGGAATATGAATAAAATTGTTTTATTATTGTTCGATTGTTTTAGGTGTTTTGTGGAAAGGTTCCTAAAGACATGTATGAGGATGAATTAATACCTTTGTTTGAAAAATGTGGAACAATTTGGGATCTACGGCTTATGATGGACCCCATGACTGGTCTAAACAGGGGCTATGCATTCATCACATTCACTACAAGAAGTTCGGCGCAATCAGCTGTTAGAGAGGTAAGTGTCATGTTTTACTTTCGTGAGCATTGCTTGGGTGCGGAGTATTAAATTGGAGGTTTGGTAAACTATCTAGCTAAAAGTGGTGTTAAGTAGCATAGCGTTCTGTAGTTATATTTCTCAAACTCATTTTTAAGGCTTTCAAAAGTATCTTACATCATAGCCATCAGAATATAAGGCTGGCTAGTAAAATCTTAAAATTTAATTCAGTTTTATAATCTGATGCTCCCTTGCACTAAAGTTCTTCCTTGACAACAATGGTGAGAGAGTCTTTGTATTGAATTTGTCTTGTATCTGACACATACAAAGTTAATATTGCTGCATTAAACATAAACACTTCATATAATAAATATCAATTATATAAATTTAGAATGAAAAAAAAAATCAAATACTGCCTGATGGTTTGGAAATGTACATTAAGATAGTGTATAAACACTGAACACTAAGTTAAAGTAGGTGATAGTGAATATAGAATGGTAACAATAGTGATGAAAGGTAACCTAACAACGTTAATACTATATTGAAACTTCAAATATATACATATATACACACACTTGTATTGCCACCGATAACATTTATTCCAGCAAATTTTTTAAACCTTTTTCCACTTTCAAATACTGGGAAGTTTTAATTGAAATATCTTTTATATGAATTTATAGGTTATTATTTGTTAGAAACAAATTCCTGGAAATAATTTAAAAAAGAACTAATCCTCTATGAAAATTGTATATTATTTTTTTTAAAGAAATAAACTCAGGTTATAACCATATTATTGAATGTACGACATAAAATAATGTTTACTGATGAAATTACACAAAATATCTAGATTTAAAAAACCCATTTCACTAATATTACAACTATAGACAATCTTTCAGTTGCCCTAAATACAAAGGAGATGAAATGTGAATAATTTTCTTGTAAAATAATACATTTTGTAAGAAAAAGCATCTTTATTACCTAAAGACATACACACACAAATTAAAAATAAATGTTTGGTTTTCCCCATGTATTGTCTTTATGCGTAAACTAAAGTGCCTAGCAAATAAAAGGGTCATGTGTTACTTCTCAATGTGTTATTATATTCCATGCGAGTGAAAGACAACTGAGTAGTTACCATATTTTATTTAAAATTGAAGTGATGTGTATAATTTCTTTTTTGAAATGCTTTTAGCAGCAGAGCACAGTGAGTTTGAAGCCTTTAGCTGATCAGAAATGCTTCATAATTAAGATAATTGATGTAAATAGGTTATGTTAGTTCTGTTGAATATCTATGTTGTCCAATATTGGCTCTCAGGTCTTCTCTTTGCGGGACTGGAGATACACTTTTGCTTTTTACTTGGAGTTTTTTTCAAAATTCAAACTCATTTTTTGGCTCTGTGGCGAAGCTACTGACAAAACTTTGGGATTTTCACTCCTTTACTTGTCTTCTAGCAACTTTTGATACAGCTTTCTGCAAGTAGTTTTGTATTCTATTATTATTACAATGTAATTATTAAATACTTTTTATGTTAAAAAAAATGCTTCACGGAACCTTCTATGCCGGCTAAAAATTGAGCGAAGCAGTAGCATGCCTTTCGTTTTAGTAGTTTGTTGATACAAAATTGCCCTTTTGAAATTTTTCCCTAAATTATTTTTTTCTTGTTATTGTGGCTCACTCACCAAAATTTGGCATGTTTGTGTTTTTCTCTTGATCCCACAGCTCGATAATCATGAAATCAAACCTGGCAAGACCTTGAAAGTAAACATTAGCGTTCCCAATCTTCGACTTTTTGTGGGCAACATTCCAAAGTCTAAAGGCAAAGAGGAGATTCTGGAAGAGTTTGGTAAACTAGCAGGTAAATTTCTAAGGAGAGATTTTCTATCAGTAGTTTAGAATACAAAGAAAGAGCTAAGCTGACCGGAGGGGTTGGATCGGGCTGGCTCTGTCCTTGCCAGGCGATGGTGACCTCCTTATTCGAGCAAGTCCTTCCCCAAACCCCTCCTCGTGTCCCGCCCCGGGCCCACACGAGATTTCAGAATATAGGGGTAACTTAAGCACTGTTGAAGATAGGGCAAGTCCTTGTATTCCCACCCTGAAAGACAGCAAGGGCACGCACGCTACATTAGCTGCAGCCTAATTGGCTGTCACATTGTTCTTGCAGCTCAATGATTATGAAATTCGAAAAGGCAAAAAGATTGGTGTAACCGTTTCTTATAACAATCATCGCTTATTTGTGGGGAATATTCCCAAGAATCGAGATCGAGATGAATTGTTTGAAGAATTTTCCAAACACGCACGTAAGTTGAGACTCTCCCTTACGTCCATTATAAAAAAAATTGAATCTAAATGTTTTCATATTTTGAATTAATCTTGCTCTTTTATGAGACTAACAATATTGCTTCAATTAAAAATTAAATTCGAAACATAAGTTTCTGAGACAACTTTTGACACTATGTGAGCATTTTGGGGTGGGAATATTGGAAGGGGTGTTGGGGATAAACCTTGAAAAGCCATTTGTGGTCCATAAAAACCCTATTTAAAGTGTTAGCATCTTGAATTTTTTGTTGTATTTATTATTACATATTTCTTTGCATGTTCGCATATTAATAACAAGATGGGTTTGTGAAGCATATAAACCTTTTTTTATTACTCCTTCCCTGACCTGTGCACAAATTTTAGCAGGCGTTGTGAACCGTGGATGTTTTTCTTCCTATAGCCGGTTTGATAGAGGTGATAATCTACAGTTCTCCAGACGACAAGAAAAAAAACAGAGGTTTCTGTTTCCTCGAGTATGAGTCGCATAAGGCGGCATCCCTAGCAAAGCGCCGGCTGGGCACAGGACGTATCAAGGTGTGGGGTTGTGATATCATTGTGGATTGGGCCGATCCTCAAGAGGAACCTGATGAGGTCACAATGGCTAAAGTGAGTCTTTACTTGCATTTTTCATGGGAAGAAACTTAAATCGCCATTTGTATTGAATCAATATTTTGTTTAATTTTGACCCAAAAAATTGTGATAATTACAAAAACTGCAAAAACACTTAACCTTTTCCCACATCCCTTACATTCCCGCCTTAATCTCATTTTTAGATTAGATAGCTCACAGTGGTAGGCGGTTATTTCTCATATGATAAAATATTTTGCATAATTTTTTATGTATAGTGCCATGCCTATTCCAGAATTAGCGCGCAAAGAATGGCAGAGGCCTGTTAGATCTGGTGTGTGAAGAATGCCCCAGCTATTTCCTCATTATTGTAAGGATTTATTTATGAAGTGGTTATTTTTATTTTTATATCATTTTAATTCGCATGTGCTGTTCTTTAATAACAATAAATTAAATTTTAAATTGTGTATATATATAATTCTTTTCAAAATTAATGCTAGTAAACATTTAAAAAATAAAGCAGGGTTCTTACGGTCTGGAAAGTCAGGGAAAAAATAATAGTCTGGGAAAGTCAGGGAAGCTTTAAAAAGGTCGGGGAAATGACAATTCATGTCACACTTAGAAAAAAACAACAAAAATATTTTTCGTATTTACTGCGTCATAAGTCACTGCCCCAATGAAGAAAGCTGAGGGGCACTTACCATGCTCAAACTTACTGTAACACAAGGTTTGGAAGCATTGGAAGCATTTTATTTCAGAAGGTGAACACAAAATCTCCTGGCCTGCACATAATTCTTTTAACTTTAGTGATCCATTGTTTTGGTTCTTGTTCAAGGTTTGGCATTGTTATCGTTGGATACAGTGAATTAGGACTGATTCGGATACATCAGCAATGTCTAACAAAAAAAAACGTTTTTAACCAGCTCTGGCTAAGCCCAGAGCATTTTCATGAATTCTCATACTGGATCAGTGGCGTTGAAAGTAATAAGTTGCGGGCATTTTGTAAAGTGTGCAAAAAAATTATAAACCTAAGTAATATGAGAAAGCAAGCATTAGCTTCCCATGCAAAAGGACCAACTCATATCAAAACTAACTTTGACAAATCGACACTCCCTGTTGACTTTTCTCAAAAATGTCATGTGATTCAGGTTCATCGAGCTCCCCAGTTTCAACCGAATCTCTGGCACACAAAGACATTCAGGGTGTCTACCATCCGGGAAAATCAGGGAAAACGGGAATTAGCCGGGAATTTGAAGTGAATCGGGAAAAAACGGGAATTAGGTAAATCACAATAAAAATCCGGGAAAATGATATACAGTAATCATTAAATCAGTAAATTATGTCATTTTTTGGTTTGTAGCTGTGTAATATTTTTTTAATTCCTAGTAAACTATTTTAATACAAATTAAAAAAAATCATTCAAATTTTACATATTACTATTATTTATAAAAAGATTAATAGAAAAACGAGGGTGGAAAAGGGGGGTGGGGCGGCGAGTTAGAAGGATGTTATATACTTTTTTTTAGTCGGGAATTTTAGGAAATGATCAGGGGAAATCAGGGAAAAGGTCGGGGATTTCAATGGTCAAGTTGAGTAGACACCATGACATTCTACCTAGTGGTGATTCGGCTGGTTACTCAAAGAGTTTTTTGTTTCATCGGAAATGGTAAAGCCGCAGAAGGAAGCTGTTGCCAAAAGTGAAATTAGTGAAGTGTCTCTAAGAAGCCATGACACTTTTTTTAATAAAAGATGATATAACTAAGGCGGAAGCAATTTGGTCTATGCAAGTTGTTTACAAAAAAAAAATTTTTTTTTCGATTTGTGCAATAATTTAAGTACAATTTATCAGTTGATGTTTCCCAAGTGTTCCATTGCCAATGCCTTTACCCTTGGTGGAGACAAAGCTGCATACTTCATTGTGCATGGCTTGGATCCATTTTTCATAACAATTTACTGGACCGCCTAACGTTATTCAAAGAGGACAAATGGACATTGTAATAAGATTCTGGGACAAGGAAAATAATAAAGTAATTAGTCGTTACTTAAACAGTATGTATTTTACACTTCTTCAGGAACACATCAAATTTGTCACAGACAATGAAGTATGATAGTTTGCTAAATCTGGAAACATGTGGGCTTCATGTTCATGGTTCCTTGAGAACAGGAGTGGAGTCTGTTGATTGGGATATAAGTAACTTATTGCATCACATGTACTACCTGTTCACTGATTCTCCAGCTCGTCGAGCATTGTTTACCCAGTTGACAGGATGTGCATCTTTTCCATTGAAGTTCTGTGGTGTGCGGTGGTTAGAGAATGCAAAGTGCTTTCAAAGGGCATTACAAATTTGGGACCATGTTGTTAAGTTTCTCAAAGAAGCAAAACTTCCTAAAACAAAACCTGTAGAGACACTGAAAAGAGCAGCCTGTGATCCATTCCTAAATAGTAAACTAGCTTTCTGCAAGACAATTGCAGATGAATGTCAGTCCCCCTTTCCTGCAACGGTTCCAGACATCAAAACCAATGACTTAATCTATTTTCGAATCTGTAGATAAACTTCTAAGATACCTTATGAATCGTTGCGTGAAAGCTGATCTGATGAAGTGCACAGGTCCAAAGTTACTGTCTATCGACACACAAAAAATCAGAAAATTTGATCCTTAGCAAAAATATTGATATAGGATTTGCAACAAAACGTTTGTTAGGAGAAACTACAATCACAGTAAAAGAAAGACAAAAAATAGAATGTATACACGAGCGCCGCAGTATGTTAACCACCATTATTGCAAAACTACAAGAAAGAAGTCCCTTAAAACAAAAAGCTGTGAAAGATTTGTCTTCATTGTATCCTTGTGTTATTCAACATTCACCTCAACTTGGCCAGAAGAGATTTTCTTGTCACTGCACAGAGTCACATTCATGATGAGATACGGGAAGCAGGAGGGATTAAAAACATACACATTAGCAAAAAGATGTTGGATTACGTGAGAGGTGCTCGTAAATGCTATCATGAATATTTGGAGATGAAGACGGCAGAAAAGGGGAAATTAGATATACAAGTTAAAGATTTAGAAGAAAAAAGGAAAAAGAAAAAATTAATGATGGCAACTGAAGGGAAACGAGAAACAATAGAAGTGGAGTTGCAAGAACTGAAGAAGAAACAAGCTTCACTTTATTAAATATAGCATAGTATCTTATTGTACGACTTTTGATAATTTTTAATAAAAAAGAAAATTGACTTGAGACATGAATAATATGAAAGCGGACACAGTTCCTCCTGTTGTGAGCTATTCAGTTAAGGTAAAATAAGACTAATGATACCAAACACTTTAGTATGTTATTAGTGGCCTGTTATTTAGTACGTATTTCTGCACATGATACCAAAGTGAATCAAGATTGTTACAACTTTTTGATAGGGTTCAGGGTTGCCACGCACCTGGAAACCGGGAAAAGACGGAATTTGTTTTTGTCTGGAAAAAACCGGGAAAATACAGGGAATTTCACCAAAAAGCTAGAATTTACTGGAATTTGTTTGTGAATTTGGGCAATAAAGTGCTTGCAAGTGGAACAATATGGAATAAAATTTGTAACTGGAGAATTGAGCAGACTGATTGGAACACATCTCATAATGACTATGCTTACCAGCACCTCATCAGCTTGAGATAAGTCCTGAGTGCAACTGAGACTCGTTTTCGTTCTGCAAATGTCGCGCATTTTCGGCTTCCTCCACTCACCCCCGCTAATAAGACAAACGTCTCGTTCCACCCCCACATTTAAACTCAAGATTGTATTTTTGGTATTTCCCATTATTATTTTTTCATTCCATTTAGGGTAGACAGAAAATATAACCAATTTTTCCTTCATGAAAATGTGTCATTAATTTCTCATCATTTTCCAAATAATTCTTAAACGTGTGTTTCTCTTGCACAATAAAACATGCTTCCAATGACAAATTACCACTCTTCATTTCTAAAATTTTATTTAAAATTAAATTAAATGCCTCTATAATTATATTTATAATATCTATTAGGTGTCTGGAAAGATGAAAATTTTCTCTGGAAAACCTGGAAAACGCAGGGAATTTGGTAATAAGAAAATAGTGGCAACCCTGGGGTTAGACATATTTAATTATTTTTCCTGAACTGATTGGTAAGACGTCCGTTTTATTATTCTTCCATGAGAGGTGAGGCAAGATAGGCTGTAGGGGAGGAGGCCGAAATAAATGTATTTATATTAATATTTTCACATGTATAGTATTGTAAAGTTATAGTAGAAATTTTATGAGAAATTGGTCAGGGAGAATTTTTTCTTTTTTTTTCTTTAGTGCATTTAATTTTATACAGGAAACTAAAGTTTTAAATATATATTAAAATAAATCTTAATTAAAGGAACTTTTATTTATTATCATAAATTATATATTTTTGGGTCGTTATTGCTTACCTCATAAATATTTAGGCCTACACATAATGAATGTTTTTCTAAAAATCTTTTATATTGAATAGTTTCATATTAAAACTATAAATTTATAAAGTCATGGGTGACCTGGTGGTCTAGGGGTAAGGTGTCACACTTCTGTGCTGGCGGCCGGAGTTCAATCCTCGGTCCCGGCACAGATTTATCTGATTTCCAAACCCTTCCTTCACCTCTGACAAGACATCTTTGTGAATGTGGGGAATGCCAGGCCTCCACCGTGGTTCGGATTCCACGTTAAACTGTAGGTCCTTCATTTCATCTCACAATCACCCTACCATTACAGATTAGCGTAAGTGCGTATAACCCGAACGGGTAATAAGACGCGGTGCTAATAATAATATAAAGTCATTACACCTATTTACTTATATTGGTAAATAAATCTCTTCATTCACACGACATATGAAAATCTAAATAGTATATTTTTCTAAACTCAAAATAATATAACCAGTGCATTTGAAAACCGTTTACAAAACTATTTACATTAGTATGTATTTCCATGCAGCTTGTATCTAAACCGGCGGTTGCCCACATTTAGCACATGAGGTACATGACCGTCCGCCATTGTAAGTGTACTAAACTACCAGTTCCAACAACAATTTTGGGTTGAATTTTGTAGCCAACCTTGTATAAAATAACAGAGGGAAATGTTCTCTTTCCATTGATATATGACACACTATCTATCAAATAAAGCAAGGACTACCTGAAATCTGGAGAGCCAGCCTTGTCGGCTCTGGCACTTTTAATGGTAGTAGGCGGAGCCGATCAGGTTGGCTCGTGGCACTGAAGGGGTTAAAATGCAAGAACTAGATGCATGGTGTAGAGGGGTATGAGAAAGGTTTAGGAAACGTTTAGTGCAAGCTACCGAGAAGTATTTGGGTGGTGGGAAGGACAAATTATAAGAGGAAATGGAAGGAGATAGCAGAATGGAAAGAGGTGGAGGATGTATAAAAAAGAATGAAACAAAGAAAAGCACTGGGTGTGGACCAACTGACTGGAAATTATGAGTTAAAGGAGAAGCAGGAATACAAAGATTATACACTATGCCGATAGTGGCTTGGAAGTAGAACAAGCGAATGAACATATACAATCAGACCAATAAGACACCAGAAGACTGGAAAAAAGAACTTATACAATACCTGTTTTTGAGAAAGGAGACATGAAGTGTACAAATTATAGGAGGATAATGCTGATGTGGTACTGTACAGAAATAAATGAGAAGATTCTGGAATAGAGAATAAGAAATAAAGTGAAAGGAAGGTGGAGAGAGGAACAGAGGTCTACAATAGACTTAATCTTTGTCTTACAACATCTGATAGAAAGAAGGTATGAATTTAGGAAAGACTTGGTTGTGGTATTTATGGATGTGGATAAGGCATATGATGGCTTGGATAGAAATTAAGTTTGGAAAGTGATGGAGAAGGCCGAAGTGAAAAGAGGAGTGGTAATGAAAGTAAAAAGCATGTATGAGGATAACAGGAGCTGTGTTAAGGGAGGGAGTGGCTCTCAAAAAATTGGAGGGAAGAAGGGGAGTGCCATTACTTTTTGTAATGGAAATGGTCATGAACAAAGTAGCAGGAAAAAAATGAAAGCCGTGAGTTTTGCTGATGACTTGATTGTATGGGGACATAAGCAAGAGGAAGTAAAGGAACCAGTATAGGACTGAATTGAGAAAGTTAAAGAGAGTGGAATGAAATTTAGCAAGGCAGAGTGTGAAGTGATGGTAATGACAAGAAGATAAGACCTACTAAAGCTATAAGTTTGAATAGTGTATAGCTCAGAAAAGTACAGAACGTAAAATATCTTGGAAGCATGGTTGGGGAGAAAAGTGTAAGTAGAGAGGATTTATTGTGAAGAGGAAAGGAAAGAAGTTGCCTTGAATTGTAAGGGAGTATTGTACAAAGCGTACTTTGTACCCATTGTCACATATGCAGCAGAAACATGGACAATTAATGTAAAAGCTACTAGGAAAGTGGAGCTCATGGAAATAAAGTTTGTGAGGCGCATGTTAGCTTTTTCAGGAGGAGAAACAAGATTAGGAATGAGGTAATCCGGGGAAGAGTGGGGGTACATGGAGTACCTGACATAGTACAGGAAACAAGACTGAGATGGTATGGGCCTGTAATGGGGGTGCTGAATAAATGTTGGAAATGAAGAATGTGAGGGAAAGACTGCATGGGGGGCGCAGTTAACGGATAATATTCAGGTAAGGGGAGGAGAATGGAAGAAATTAAAGGAGAAAGAGTGACAGAAGGATAGGCTAGCTGCCATGAAGAGAAACAGCATATAAAATTGGAAGTTTACAAGCTCATTTCCTATGATTGTTCTTTATATGTTATTTGTTCCTTTCTAAATCTCCTTACAGTCTTTTAAAAAAACTTTTTCTCCATTTTAAGGTTATTTGGAATAGAGCACTAGGCTAAATCATGGTTTAAATTAGGAGGGATAGCCAGCACACTTAACCTTGGTGATACTAGATTAGAAATTGTTTAGATAGAACATTAAAAAAACACATTTTTAAGGACAAGCTTTCAATGTCACGGACAGCTTCATTGGGTCAAGAGAATAGACTGATGTTCTTGGTTGATTGTCAACAGCTGACTGATTTTCAGTTATGATATTACTGTGTAGATGGCAATAGATATATAGAAAAGCTAAAAATTGTGTTGTGTAATGTGGTCAAATGTTATATAAGGTAATCAAATCCCTGAACAAAGAAATAAGCAACCCTTCACAACTAAGGATATGGGAACTGGTCCATCAATATATAATCAAATCCAGATACGCCCCTAACCTCAATCTTAGGTAATTCCTTTCTTAATTTTTCTATCTATAGATAAATTTATTTGTTCAAAGTGTTGCCATCTATACAGTGGTATCATAACTGAAAAACAGTCAACCTTGCAGTTCAACCAAGAACATTTTGCTCCATTTTGTGTTCTTTGGTTTCCTCTTTCATGAAGTTGTGGTACTCGTCTCACACTAATCTCCATAGAATGAAACCTAGGTCAACGGATTGGACGTTAACGATGGCTAGATTTTCTTAGAGGCAACCATTACTTCTTTGCCCAATGGCAGCAACAAAAAGTGTGAACTGTGTTATTCTTTTCATATGTAGCCAAAAATACAATCTTTTCAAAAATCTAGCTGTCAAAGTTTTGAAAAGGTTATGCAGTAAATTGTAAATTTATGGATGAGGATTGTTGAGCCTTTATTACCATATTTTATAGTCAATAAAATATTAGAATGCAAAAATCATAAGGATTAGAATAGATCTTTAAGCTACTAAATAGAGGTTAAATATAAAAATTATCTTTAAAAAATATCAAACAAATTTATTAGTATCAGATTTATAGATGTTAATAGCATATATTTTGTTTGACCTTTTTGGGAGTACCCCCTAAAGTTTACTTGGTGAATAGAATCTTAGATTGAGTTTTTTTCTTCTTTTTTTTTCTTTTTGGAGTGGATATTGTTTTGACTCAATTTAAATCATATTCGGTCAATCTTGATTTGCCTTTTATTAAATTTTGACCCGGGGTCATTACAAATGTGATTTTCACAGTTTGCCATCCTATCCACCAGCAAATGTTGGTCATTTACCTATAACTTGCTTCCATTTTCTTTCCCAGAACATGTCATCAACCATCTTGGTTATAATTGTATCAATTTTAAATTTTACTAGGCAAGTTTTCACGCTTGGCTTGGTTGCATCTTGGTATCGAGAGGGTTTACGACCAAGTGGCTTTGACAAAGTTGGTGGGTGAAAATGATTTTGAGAAGTTTTTCTTTTAATAAAATTGTTTGGGTAGCATACATCCAACAGCTGATAGGTATGTAATCCTACTTACTACATGTACTGGAAATTGACGTAAAATGTGTTATTTAATTTTAGTCTTAGTTAATTTGGTGCTTATTTCAACTACATTTACAAACATAGCTTCTTAAGAAAACATGAAGTATAGTACATTCACCCCTAAACCAACAGCTGACATTTCACTTTGGATATCTGTTGTGAAAACATATGATAATGTATGAATGTGCTAGTTTAAAAAATTAATTTAGGCCAATATTATTTATATTTATTTGAGTTTGGGCACAAAACTCTACGAATTTAAACCACGTGATTGAACATGACGGGAACAAGCTCTTAACAATGATGCACCCATGCAGTGGATAAAAATATTTTAGTCTGTTAATTATTTCACAGTACAAAAAAAAATATAAAATAAATACAAATATTTTTTCTTTTCCAAGTAAATGCGATGCCTGTATTAAAAGGTATTAATGTATATAGTATAATACACCTCATAGATAACATTCCAAAACAAAGAATAAGTACTTTCAATGTTCAAAATATCGTTTCAGATTGGGTAAATATATATTTTTAAAAGTAATGAAATAGTGTGAGAAAACTTAAGTTTGTTATTTTAAATTTGAAATACATGTGTTTAAAAAATGTGACATTTATAATAAAAGTTATCTTTTACAAGTGTTGTCAACCCAAAACATCCACATGAATTTTCAACCGTTATCCAGATAAAAACTTATCATGAACAGATTTTACAGGTGTAATATTTCAAATAGACCTGTACCATATAGCACTCCCTTATCCATAATTAAATGGGTTTTTACCTTCTTACTGTCATGTATTTCTAACTATTAATTGCTGTACATTTTAGTTTACAGAAACTTAAAAGCCAAGTTATACTCGATTAAATCTAACATAAAAAGTTGTGTTGTTTTCAAATTGACCTACAAATTCTCGGCTCATTGGTCACAACCACAGTTTATTCTGGTCTAGGAAAGCGTTTACCAAATTGAACTATGGTATTGTCTCGGTCATGAACATTTTTCTTAACATAAATACCAGGTCAAACGTGAATACACGCCTATTTATAATTTATGCTTTTGTGGGCATAATTTTTGTTTGTTTTGTCAGAAACTCTTGTGATCCCAAGGAACTAAGCTGAGTTTCTCACTGAGCTTTATCTTCGGTGCCTCTCTTGGTTTTACCAAACTTTATTTAAATCAGTTTATTACACTTGTTGACCTTGATATAAAACGTCTTGTACCCTTAACCCTCTTATTGCCACGAGCCAATCTGATCAGCTCCACCTACTATCGCTAAAAATCGCCATGATCCAATCTAATCGGCTCTGCCTATTATCGCTAAAATTCCACGATTCGATCTAATCGGCTCCACCTACTACTGTTTAAGTGTCAGCCGGAAGGTCAGCTCTCTAGATTTAAGCTAATTCTCGCTTTACCTGACGGTGTTGTAATGTAATGTATCACTGGAAAGGGAACATTTTCCTCTTATTATTTTTATATAAGGCTGGCGACAAAAATCGACAGTAAATAGTTATTGGAACTGGTAGTTTGGTTCACTTACTATGGCAAATGCTCACGTACTCATTGTACTAAATGTGACGCCAGTCTACATATATGCTGCATGGAAAAACATTAGTGTGGCTAACATTCATACCGATCTAAATAGTTTTGTAAACAGTTTTCAAATGTACGGGTTAAATCGTTCTGAGTTTACTAAAATCTATTATTTAGATTTTTATATTATAGCATGTGAATGAAAAGATTTCTAGTCTTTAAAAAAATATGAAATCATTTATCATAAAAGGTTTTTTGAAAAAGTAATTCATATTTATAGTCCTAAATATTTATTCATGATATTTTGAAAATTGAAAAATGACACCTGCACACGAGAATCAAACCTGGTACCTTTGGTTTACTATGCCAATGTTCTAACCACTTGGCTATCCAGGAATTGTCTCATGCCCATTCTTCGCTCATATTTTAAGGCAGTCTTATGATGGGTGTGCTGAAATCATCTGCTACAAATGTGTGATTTTACCTTTTAATGAAATCTTACTAACTTTCAATCTATATGATCTAGGTGACCTGGCGGTCTAGGGGTAAGGTGTCGGACTTCTATGCTGGGGTCCGGGGTTCAATCCTCGGTCCTGGCACAGATTTATCTGATTACCAAACCCTTCCTTCACCTCTGACAAGACATCTTGTGAATGTGGGGATGGGGAGTGCCAGGCCTCCACCGTGGTTCGGATCCCACGTTAAACTGTAGGTTCTTAATTTCATCTCACAATCACCCTAACATTACACATTAGCGTAAGTGTGTATAACCCGAATGGGTAGTAAGACACTGTGCTGCTAATAATAATAAATGATCTAATCAAACCTTTTGACTGGAGATGTTAATTATATTTTAACTTGTTTTAAATAAGTTTTATTCATTATTGTGTTAAACTACACTTACATTGTAATTTTAATATGTTATGAATGATATTATGTCCATTTATGGAGTCAGTAAATATTTTAAATTTAATAAAAGTTTGTTATAAGATAAGTGTTATTCCAAGAGTGCAAATAATTTTTCTAGGGTCTTTTGTTGTACAGGGATTTATTCCTAGTATGCATATTTATAAATTTATTTAATTTCAAATTAAATCATCTCAATTTTTAAATAACAATATCTAAGTCTTTACTCATATTTATTCACTTCTTACTATAGATTGATTTAGAATGTTTTCTAAAATGTTGAATTGCTTAATGGTTCGCCTACCAATACACAAGGTTTATGTTTGTATGCCAGCCACATCAACCATACTTTGAACATTAAATAAATTTACACTATATAAACACTGACTTATTGGTCTTAATTTAATATTTGTATATGTTTATTCGCTTGCATTCATGTGCATAATTGTGGATTTATGTTTGTATTCGTTTGTTAGGTGTATACGTGGCTTAAGGTGCTTCTCCCAATATGATCTAAGAGAAGGAATTTACAGGGGAAATAAATATTTATATTGACCAATACTATCCTAGTCAACTCCACTTATTTTAAATGAAATATAACAATTGAAAATGGTGTGTTTTGAAATTACTTAATACAGTTAATCGAAATATATGTTTCAACATTCATAAACCTAGGTACTTTTTTTGTCTACTATTGTAAATAGATTAATTATTTTATTTATGTTGACGTAAATGGCTACTTTTATAGTTGGATCTCCATGCTGCTGCTGCTGCCAAAAAAAATTGGAACAATTCTAAATGATCATTTTCCCCAAAACATAAACTTGAGTTGTTAAAAATTTGTTCAATCATACTATTTCTTGTAGAAGATTTGGAAATGAATATGCCTAAATTAAAATTTGTTGATTAAAATGTTGCCACTTAACTTTTAAGAATCTCTTAGGGCACTATTTCCTTTAGCAGACTTATTTGGTTAATCGAAAGCTTATAAGCAATTTATGAAGTCATCACAAAATATGTGTTTATATTTTTTACAGAAATCATTTATCTGACTAAATAAAATGTATTTTCTAATGAAATATATTTTATCGTTTTAAATAATATTTAACTCTCAAAGGTTTCATTTATTGGTTTTTGATTTCCTTAATAACTAACCTTTTGTTTTTTTATTGTACCAGGTAAAAGTATTGTACGTCAGAAATTTGACACAAGATTGCTCAGAAGAGAAACTGAAAGAATCCTTTGAATCATATGGCACAGTGGAAAGAGTAAAAAAAATTAAGGATTATGCCTTCATCCACTTTGAAGACAGAGATAATGCTGTAAAGGTGAGAATAGTACAAGTCTGTAATAGATTTAAAGTTATATTTAAACAAAATTATAATTATTTCATGGTAAAGATTAATGCTATACTATGTGTGTGTTTTCTAGTAGAGCTGGGTGATATTTCCTCCTTAAATTGACAGCTACAATATGAGGCCTGTTCAAAAAGTTCCCTAACTTTTTTTATAAATTTTCCTGGCTTACCTACAAGTTATTCAGATTTGTCACTTTAAAGTACATCCCTCTTCATTTGATACAATGTTTCCACTTCTTGAAGTGGTCCTGATCAATTTGGTTGAATCTTCGTAATTTCAAAGTGGATTTTAGTTTTGGGGACAGGAAAAGTCTGCCGGTGCCAGATCTGGTGAGTAGAGAGGCTGGGGAAACAAAGGGGTCTTTGTTTAGATGCAAAAGTCACAAATCAGTAGTGATGTGTGTGCAGGCGCATTGTCGTGGTTGCGGAACCAGGACTTGTTTTTCCATAACTCAGACATTTTCTAGCAGATATCTTATGAACTTTTAGATAATACCAACAATTGACTGTTTGTCTCTTAGGTAAAAATTTGTGATTAACAACATCCTTGATTTTAATAAACAAGATCACTCACCTTCTTTTTTTTAATCTCTGCAAATTTTTCCCAACCCACTGTGAAGATCTCGATATCGATATTGTAGCCTTTGACCCATGGCTCATCACCAGTGATAATTCTCTTAGCAAAATTTTCGTCTTTGTTTACGAGAGCCAAAAGTTCTGGGAAATTGCAACTCGATGATCTCTGATCCTTACTCCCTTTCCAATTTTTCATTCAGAATGTTGTGACACGGTCCCATAATCTTAGTCATCTGCGATTTCTCTCGCAGTCAATGGACAGTTTGAGTGCACAGTTTCCGAATTTGGGTCACATGAGTGTTGTCAGTTGACTTTGAGGCCTCCCTGATCGCAGATCATCAGTTGACTGCCGACCATCATTGAATTAGACGTGTCATATTCTGAAATGTATATTACAAATATACTGTGTGTTAAAATATCGCTACTTAGATAATACTGTTTGCTCATAATCATAAAATAATTAGTATATAAATAAAAAATATATAGCCCAAAATGTATCTAACCTATGCCAAGACATAAAATAATAACTTGAAACAATATAATTTTCTCTTATATTCAACCTAATCACAGTAGTGAATAAGAGCACATGGGGCCTGATGTGATTAATAAGTACCATTAATTATTTTAGGCTCTGCATAATCTAATATGTATTAAAAATAATATATATAATTTGAATTGATATTTTCATAGTCTAAACAAACCATAGAAAATTAATTTTTTTACCTCTTTGTAAATTCCTTCGCAATAGTCTGAAGAAGATGAAGAAAAGTTTACTCCCCTACTCTTTAAAGTACTTGGAAACTTTGACCTATGTAGGGAAAAAATAGGTATTTCATCTGTGCTGGCATCTACCATTAAATGCTTAAACTATTAAAATAGAGGTCTGTCCAGCTCCAACAGCAGCTCTGCTGATAGTAAAACAAAATTTACATTATTTTAAAACTGATGGAACTCTGGAGTCTTGTCATTGAAAAGGGGGGGATTAAACAAGAAACTTTAGATGGCCCTTAAAACGCCAGATTAAAACTATTGTTGGTCGGAATAAAATGTGTGTGTTTTTATATTGAGTACTTAACCAAATAAATTTTATGAAAAGTGAAATTTCATTCCACACTTCTTTCTAGACAGTCTGGAAAAAGGGGATTCCTTATGGAAAACTTGGAGAAACCCAGGAACTTTGTATTAATAAAACAGCCATAACACCTTATCATAAAATACTATGCATATTTACGATATAACATGAATTACGGTGCATCGGCGACCACAATAATTTGTCCTCTGCTATACATCTAAAATGCTTGATGTAACTTTTAAACCAGTTTATCACTATATCACCCAGCCCTACTTTATAGTAAAAATAATTCATTAAATTTTCTTTTAATTCGCAACATACACAAGTTTGAAATGAGATGTCTTTAAGTTGTGTGTTGCCACTTTTTAGCTCTATTACTGTTGAGAATAAGATTCTCCCACCCTTCTTCCCTTTGAAACATTGTATTGTATATCGACTACTTTTAAATCTCCATTAAGGTCAAATCATCTGGTTTTAAATGCCATTGATATTGATTCTGACAAAAAATAAATTTTGTTTGTTTTTGCTCAAATTGCTTAGTATGTAGAGTGGGAATTCTGTAATCCAAACCTAAGACCATTATATTTTCCTTGCTTAGTTAACTTAAGGAAAGCCATTACATTAAAATTAGCTCCTAACCTTTGTTTTTGTAAATGTGTCACATACTTGGTTTGCATATTTAACGATTTTTGAGAATCATCCTCTACAATCTCATGTACTCCACTATTTTCGTGAAAAATTCATTGCTAATCTTGTTTTTTCTCATGACATGTTTTTATTCCATTCCCATGGCTTCTGCTATCCTAGTCTCTTACATTATATTCCCTGTTTCTGCTGTTGTGACTGGGTTACAAATGTAAAGTTTGCCCTTTACAGCACTTCCTCACATGTCGGGAATATTTTCTCCATATTAGGTCTCTTACACATTTATAGAAATGTTGTAAGGAATTTAAATGTGCTATGCAGCTTTTTAAAAGAACTTAACACAGTGAATAAAAGAGAAATAATAAAGGACTAAGATTAATTCAAATAATAAACGTGTTACTTTGTATGGCTATCCATATTTTATTATATTACAGGCTATGAATGACCTAAATGGAAAAGAAATGGGTGGCTCACCTATTGAAGTGTCTTTAGCCAAACCTCCCTCAGACAAAAAGAAAAAAGAGGAGATTCTACGAGCGAGAGAAAGGCGAATGATGCAAATGATGCAGGTTCGTGGAGGTCTCTCTCCTTCCCATCAAAGCATGATGCCAGCGGCGTTGCCAATGAGGGCTCCTGGGGGGGCTCTGGGTCCAAGAGGAGCTGCAGCTGGACCTATGAGAGGACCTATGGGGCGTGGAGACTATGGTGAGTCTATATTCAAGTATAGTAAAGAGAAAATAGAAGTGTGTGACCATTTAACACCTTGTTTGTTAATATAAACTGTTTTCTACATGTTGCTCATTTCATACCAATATATTATTTTTAATTACAGGTTCTTTTGGTTTGTAAAATTTTGGATTTAAAAAATAACTAAAACTTATTTACTGTTCTTGTCCAAACAAATTTCAGATATGACTTTTCTCCAACTTTTTTGGTACTAAAATTCTAAAAACAGAATTCATGCGCAGACTAGGTTATGAAGCATACTGATGATATTAAGGTATCTGCCTATGCTCTGTTTCAGAAATTATGGGTGTATGCAAAAGTCTGTCTGTTTAGAGCAGCACTATTTTCATTTACAACTATGAGTTTCGATCGTTTCAAATTTGAACCGGGTGAAAGAGTTGTGCAAACTTGTTAGTGATATCTATTAGTTTCAACTAGAACAATTTCAGCCATTTTAGGTATAAGAAGTTATTCAAAATTACCCGCAAAATCTGTTTCATCGGTAAAAATATTAAATCATGGTGGCTACAGGCAGGGAAAACCTGGACAAGTCTGGGAATTTTTGGATCGCAGGGATAACAGGGAAATGTCAGGGAATTTAACAAAAAATAAGAAAGTCAGGTATTTGTCTAAAATATCCCATTAATTTTGCGACTAAACACTAAAACAATCATTAATAATACCTAAATAAAATAACATTTTAATTTTTTAAATAACTGATAAAACTCTTTGTTTAGTAGACACAAACTTTTTAAATATGTGATCAGTGATAAATAAGAGTAGTCAGGGAAAATGAAAAATGTTCCCTGGAAAAGTCTGGGGAATTTTGTGAAATATGTTTTGTAGCCAGCCTGTAGCTTGTATGCTGGAATTAGAATCATCAAAATGGTAATGATAGGGTTTAATTCTTTGTTAGACTAGATTACACTATCAATTATTATAGGTTCATTTTCACTTTGTGGTGCTATTTATCGTCGTTTTGTTGGTTGACTTGTAATCTCATCAGTAGTCTGTGTAGCACTATATAAGTCAGAAGGTAGTTTTTCACAAAAAATAATGTTAGTGTCTAAATCATCATTTTCCGAATAATTCTCACTCCTAAAATAACTATCCATCATCAGATTCCGCATTTATAAAATTCCGTTCATTCCATTTTCACTAACCACATTGTCCACGAAAAAACTTTGAAATAAACTGACAGATTTGCCATAGTAGTTTGAGTACGACTGATAATTTCAGGTCATTGGCAACAATTTTCATGGTGATGTTTTCTGTAAACTCATATCAATGGTGTTAATAAATAGTTGATACTAAAACCAAAATGAATGCAGCACATGTTTGTGAAAAAATCGTATTTGTTGCACTAAAGAGACAATAGTACCTCTTGATCAAACTTAGACACATTTACGCAACATTAGGTTGTACAGGTAATTTGATGTAGTCGTGCGTACACGACACCAGTCCCAAAAGGTTAAAAAAAAACACTTCAATTTCAGGCTAACCCAGTCCATTCAGGCCAAGCAGTTTCATATCGAATCAGTCATTGACTTGACTAGACTTTCCAACTTTATTTTATTCACTGAACTAAATTCTTACAGGATGGATGTGGATGCAGTTGTGTTCATTATTTGTAGAGATATGTAAAAAAAAAGTTATGGGACCATCCAAATAATTTAAGATGTCTTGTGTTCTGTCATCCATTTATTACTTGATTTTACTCACCAATACAAACTTAGTTTCGATGCTTGGGATGATTACCTTGTATATTTAATTATAGTCCCTAACAAAAATATGTTTCTCAACATTCATTATTAAAAATGTATGAACATTTTTAATAAACAGAAACAGCAGTGATGTGAATACAATACGCACAAACACTAAAGGGACAACCGGCTGAATCGAGACTTGTTTGATTTGGATTATATTAGAAGTGACGTATCCAGTCAGTATTTGGTGCTCCTTCCTTTAAAACATTGTTGAGACACTTTATTGGATCTTTAATTCATTCATGACCTTAGTTTACTGGGGTTGACAGCTCAAAATATTATTAGAAGTAGTCCCTAATATATCACTACGCCAACAGCTGACACCGATAACTTTGGATAATTACTGTAATGAAAACAGGTGATAAAGACATGAATGTAATAGTTAACCACATTAATTTAGTCCAACATTATTTATATATTTATTTGAGGCCGGACACAAAGCTTATTTTTCGTTTCATTCCACTTAAAAAAAACTTATTATTCACACCGCTTTCACAAAAAAGTATAAAGAACATGGCTTCAAAATGGCGACCTACGAATTTAAACCAAGTGGTTGAACATGACGGTAATCAAGTTTTTTTATAATGCACCCACACAATTTATGAATCTATTTTATTCTGTTAAATATTTCAAAATATAATAAAGTAATCATAAAATCATTTATATATTAAAAAATTACAAGTATTTTCTCTTTTCCAAGTAAATACGATGCCTGTATTAAAAGGTATTAATGTATGCACCTTATTACACTTAATCAATAACGTTTCCAAAAGGAAGAAAAACTACTTTTTAATTATGTTTAAAATATTGTTTTAAGTTGGATAAAAATAAATTATTGAAAGTAATGAAATAGTATGAGCAAACTTAACTTTACTTTATTTTAAATGTAAAATATAACTGGTAATTAAAAAACTTTACATCTATAACAAAACAGTGATCTTTTGCAAGTGTTGGCAACCCAAAACCTAAACATTATTTTGAACCTGGTAAAAACCTATCGTGAACAGACTTTAGGAGTGTCTGATTTGACTTATTAGACAGGACCTCTTCCCCTCACCTCTCATTTGAGCCGTCTAAAAGCTGTTGTATTTGAAAGAAGGTACAGGAAATATTGATATACACATTTCTTTTATACGTTTATTTTTCTTTTCTTTTTTTACATAAAAAACTTTTGATGTTTTATTTTATTTCTATTAATTTAGTTACTAATTAAAAAACAAATATGTGTGTCATAAAATATAGGTAAAAATTGGCTAGTTGCTTGACCTTAGTTCCTAGTGAATTTTCTTTTTAATATCATTTGAGTATGCAAAGCTAAAATATAATTTTGTGATAAGTTTTAAAGTGAAACCTACATTTGAATTACAGGAATCTAAACCTTTATTTTGCTACATACAGATATTTTAGTGGCATTTTTGGATCAGCACATCACTTTAGAATCAGCCATTTATTTTCTGGAAGTAGGGGGCGGGGGGAGCCTTAGTTGGCCAATGCTGCTTTCTTTTGTGTACAACCTGAATACTTAAAACGTGATAATAAAATAATTCTGCGCCATGACTGCTTTCTAAACTTTATTTTTTATTTCTTTCCCCAGTTTAAACACTTTTTCAGCTAGCCAGTTAGCAAAGAAAGGGTTATATAAGACCCCCAAAAGACATGCTTAATCTAGTAAGGTTTTGTGAATGTAGGTACAAATTTTTAGGTGTGATTACCAAGATGAGGGAATTCTTTGTTGTTTTTTTTCATAATTAATCCTGCAAAATTCTGAAGTATGTTTCTTTCGTGTTAAGTCCCTAGCTCTGACCGTCTCCTGGATTGAACTAGGCTACTTCTTCGCTTGTAATATATTTTGGATTCAAATCTTTGATAGGACGTTAAACACCACTAGAATTCATTTATTACTTTTGCCACAAAATACTCATATTCATCAGTTATCGTGATTTTATTTTATTTATTTTTAACTCTCCCTCAATTATTCTCAAACACTAAAATATGTTTATTAATTATCTTTTACAAATTCATTAATATAACGGTAATATAATTAAAATTATTTGTATTCTTCAAAAACATAACAAGAACATTTTCATTCC
Organism: Timema cristinae; assembly: GCA_039000515.1. Classification (NCBI taxonomy): domain Eukaryota; kingdom Metazoa; phylum Arthropoda; class Insecta; order Phasmatodea; family Timematidae; genus Timema; species Timema cristinae. Next base: position 34,286,799 of record JBCFYV010002255.1, read on the forward strand.
TTTATTAAACTTCATTCGGAGATGCTAACCTACTAATTCAATTTTATTACCTAATTTACAACACAATTGATCTTTAAACTTTGTTTTTGTCCTTAATTTGTTGTATCCAAGTTTTGTAGCTAAATTTTAATGTGTTATATGTGTATTTTAGACTTGTTGTCAAACCCATGTTTTAATGCAACGTTATATCAATATATTGAAAATTTTATATGACAATTTGTTGCTCATTAAAAGCAAAATATAATCAATATTTTGAATATTAAAAGATACTACTTCATCTACCAATTTTAAAATTATCTAATTCATTGATTTGAAAATCTATATATTTTGTTATAGCTATTTCTGAGTTTTCTATCTAAGTCTTAACTTTAATTATTACCACTCCTTACTTTAAACTACTTTATAATGTTTTCTAAAATAACATCAAGGTCAACAATAAATAAAACCGTCATATGATTCTTGTATAGAAATTATATTGCGACTGTCTGAAGTGACAGCTGCTAAACACGTGCTTTTGCAGCTCATATGGTTCGGCGTAGGGATACATAATTTTGTCTAGTTATTTTTAAAAGCTGTCGGCACCAAAGAAGCCATGGGATAACTGTAATTACTCTAGTTTTAAAAAACCTCCAGTTTCACGGTAAATATTTTCATTAAGGGAAAGATCCAACATGTTACAATCCTTTTACAGGCATACATTTACTACTTTTCCTCACACACTAGTTTTAATATCTCATCTGTGGGACAAGATAAAAATCTGAACCTTTTTTATTCAATAATATGTTAGTACTCTACATACAAAATAATGGATTATCTCGGCTTTTAGTCTATTCTCAAACTACAAAGGACAACATGAGGTTAATACTTGTTTTTCAATGTTATTTCTTTGTCTGGCCATGTAATAAAAATATATGTATGACATTCTGGTGGGTAAATTACATAACAATCAGAGGTTGGTAGGTTTTGTTTTAGAAACAATATTATAAAAGGGAGCATGAGTCAAGTTGTTTTAAATTTAAACTTGCCATTTTTCAGAGCTGACATACTTAATCTGAAGAGTGAGAGTATCTGAGCAGTAAGAGAGAAAGGTCTTTTTCTGTGCTTTTTTTTTTTTCGAGATTATAATGTATAAATATTAATGAGTGTAATTTTAAATCCCTACTTAATTATGAAATAGAAGTATAGTGCATTTATTTATTCATTTCATTCTAATTCACTTTGTCATTATGAAATACAATAAGATTTTGTCATTTTAATCGGTATTACAATAGGTATTTTATGTCTTAAAAAATAGAATGTAGTGTGGTTGAATTATTAGTAGAAGATTGTCATACGGGTGTATGGACCAAAGTTTAATGATATAAAATTGATTAGTGAATTTTGCTTTAAGAACAAATAGTGTTGTTGAAAACATATGTATGCAAGTACCACGTGATTAATAAGTTATTTTTTAAGTACCGCCATATTTATGGTAACTCATCTTCTGACACAATTAAAATCCATAAAGAAGTGAAAAATGCAACCTGTTCAAATTTAGGTGTATCTCCTGTTTTTAAAATCAGAAAGCTGAATACAGACTAATGGCAATTCAAGCAACGTTAGGAAAGCTATCCCAAAGACTTAAAAGAAGACTTGAAGCGTCTTTTGAAGAGGGAGAAGACCTACTTCCTGATAAACCTTGGCACAAAATCTTCACTTTCTATCGTTCGCTGAAGAATATGAAGCACACACAAAATTTGAAACAAAAATGTAATATAGCACAATAAAAGGTTTTTCTTGAATCTGAAGGTTCTAACGTTTAGTAAAAGTGACTAGGATCTTTAAGGTTCACAGAATACTACCAGACCTAGGAAAAAGGCATTGTACATTTTTATAACAATGGAGAAAACACCATGATTATTCCTGTTTAAAAAAGATTGTGTACCTGTCCGAATTAATGGGGTTAAAGTACACAATCGGAAACAGTTATGACTTTGTAACCTGACTGAACTGTGTGTTTAATTTAGAGAAACCCACCCTGAATGTAAAATTGGACACCCAAAATTCTGTGATCTTAGGCCTAAATGGTGTGTAATTGCTCGTACCACCAAAATATTAAATTAATGGTAGATGGTGCAAAATTAAACTTAGCCTACAAAGGTCTTATTATGCTTGTCTATGACCTTAAACCTAAACTGTTTTGAATGCATGCTAGACAAATGTACCGACTGCCCAGGTGAAGATTTCCTACTGGAATTGCTGTTTCAAGAACAAGAGACAGAAGAAAACCCTGGCAACATAATCTACAAACAATGGGTCACAACTGACCGTGCCGAGATGGTTTCATTCATAAAACCAAGAGAGGATTTTTTTTAATGCCTAGCAGAAAAACTCTGCTCTAAAGAAACACCATTATGTATCCAAAGTACGGTCAAGTTTTCTTAAGGACAAGATAAAGAGCCCGCTGAATACAGAATGCATTGCTTTGGCCGATTTTTATGAACACTTTTCCTTTGTTATTCAAGACAAAATGCAAAGTTTTCATTAGGTGAACAAACACTCCACTGTTAGCTCCTTTGTTTACTATTATAAAGAAAGTAATCAAAGTGGATTTAAGACAAGTTTTTTGTGTCATCAGTTAAGCACACCATCACAATCCATGTGCTCTAAAAGCATTTGATTAATGGCCTACTGCCCCATCATTGACTAAGATCTTATATTTCAGTTATGGATCTTCTATTCACTACAAAAATAAGAACTTTCTATATCCATGCTACCATGATAAAGACTTCAGCCTTACAGCAGAGTGGCACTTTTTTGCTATCAGCCATAGGGAAAAAATGCTTGGGATTGAATAGGAGAAACTACAAAAATAAAATTGACCAAGATGAACCTTCACATGACAATTAACAATCAAATATTGACCCCAGAGGATATGTTTCAATTCTCTGATAAAAACCTTCTGGGGTATATCTGTTACAAGTGAAGAAGTAGTCAAAAATTGAGTGAATTGGAAAAGCTATTAGAAAAATGGCTTCCCAATCCTTAAAACCCAGTGATACACCGGGTGGCTATAATCCTATAAATGACACAACCGTAAGGTGTTATCACACTTCAACTTCTAATGACTTTGAGAAAGTAAAAGTATCAATAGCTTCTTCATTCTTTCTAAAAAAAAATAGTTGCATGTGTATATAAAGGCAATGGCATCTTGGGCTTATTGAGGAAGTGAGCATCGAAAATAATGACTCCAAACTTCATTTTTAAGAGCCAGCAGGACCAAGAACTTATTTCAAGAGATGACATAACCTGTGCAGAGAATTTTAAATACAATCACACCAATAGAACACTCAAAGGTGACTGGTCATATGCACATCAGCCCTAAATTATTATTATTATTATTATTATCACCGTGTCTTACTACCCGTTCGGTTTATACGCACTTACGCTAATGTGTAATGGTAGGGTGATAGTGAGATGAAATGGAGGACCTACATTTTAACGTGGAATCCGAACCACGGTAGAGGCCTGGCATTCCCCACATTCACAAGATGTCTTGTCAAAGGTGAAGGAAGAATTCGGTAATCAGATAAATTTCTGCCGGGACCGAGGATTGAACCCCGGACCACAGCACACAAGTCCGACAACCTACCCCTAGATCGCCAGGTCACCTAGCCCTAAATTGTGAAGAAATCTCTGCTATTTGCCAGATATCAAACTTGTTAAGGTAACCCTTTTAATACCTATCTAGGTAGAATAATTTGCACCTATGTATTTATGTTTGAAATATCTTCTTTTTAAAAAAAAATTATTTAATACAAATAAAATTTATTTTATTAGAGCCACTACGCGAACCCATTAAAATATGTGGGTTTTTTTCTTAATTTTGTCCATTCATTATCTCGGCTGGTAGTCAAATCTCAAATTCCAAATTTTCTATCTATTATATTAGCATATAGTTCTATTATGGGCCACTTGTTCAGATTTTTATCTTGTACACCACCTGAGATATTAAGCTCTGAAAATTTCAATATACTTTATTTTTATTTAAAAAAAGAATTAGTACTAAGGGGGGGAAATTTTCAGGTTTGAAACTTGGTGTTTGATGATAAGTAGCTTATGCCTGCTTTTAAAGAAATATAGCTTGACTTTTTAATACTTCAGTACCAACATAAAGTTTAATTATCTTCACATGGTGATATCAACGGTTATTGAATATCTGTCTTGAACATAGCAGCATTAGGCTACTTAAAGTTTTTTAATTAATAGGGAAGAGTAGTTATTAAATTCCAGGACACCCTTGACAGAAATTCAAGAAATGTTGAAATCACCATATGAAGAAAAGTAAACTTTGTAATGAAGAATTATTTGATTTATTTTAACCAACTTTATGTTTTGATGTAAAAACACTGACCTTTTATGTGGTGGTCAGCCAGTGAAGGTCACGACATTTGAGTTTGAGGAAGTTTTCCTTGCGTGTGTGTATATCATTGGTGTTCTCGCTTCGTAGTTGATGTGCCCTTTCTGAAATAAAGTACTGTATAGTAACGATTTTAAAATTCTCCTCATTGAATATCGACTGTCCCACTACAATTACTCTATTCCAATTTAACATCATAATCAGGAAGCTTTTTGTTAAAACAAAGTTAAATGTTTTGTGAGAATTAAAAAAGTAGGTAAACCCATAAAATTATTTACACTCGGATTTCGTATTATCCGGCCTGTTACCACCACGTTAGGACGGATAATCATGACTAATGTACTTATCTATGTTGATGGCCAAAGAGAAATTATACTTTTTTTTTTTTTTTTTTTTTTTTTAAATTATCTTCCTACAAATATGTGAATTAAGGCGTGAATCATTTCACACTTTATTTATTTAATATATTATTTATTTGAGAGAAGTTACAAAGTTGGATAGAAACATAAAAGGAACTAACACAACATGGGTTTTGCGACTAAAAGAAAACAGTTACACATTACATTGCTGCCATTAGACATAGAATGGATGCCTGCTGACAAATTATTTATATCCCAATCGCCGAGCTAGGTTTTATTCTATCAGAACTCATCAGGCAGGAGTGTGAAATGCGCAACATAACTTAAAAGAAGAAACCAAAAAAACTAAAAATGTAAAGAATGATAGAACACTTATGTCATATCATTTTTCACATGTTTCTTTTTTTTTTTTTTTTCTTTCTTGTGTTTGTGTTATGGGTTTCCTCTTTTAGGAAGTAGCATTGAGTGCTTAACAATCCCTCTTGAATTTCAATAGAGCGTAAATCTATGTGAAATCAACCAATGATCTGGACCTTCACATCTCGGAAAAAGATAATTTTTGGAACATTGGTACTATTTATTAAAAGGATGAAAAATATGAAATTTCAATTTATTTATTTTTGACATTCCGTTTTTGAGTTAATGCCTTTCAAAGTTTTGGAATTCTCATGATTTTGGTCGCATTCTAAAATGTTAAATGGCTCTATCTCAAAAACTATAAGACTTAGAGAGGTGGAATTTGTAACATTATCTTAAGGATTTTACAAGCTTTAATATGATATGAATCTTGACCATATTTAACAATTTAATTTTTTTTTCTAAAAAATATATTTTATTTATACTCCTTTTGGGAGAACATGTACCAAATTTGAAGATGTGATGATAATGGGGTCATGTTGTAATAAATAGTTAAATATAGCAGCTACCACAGCAAAGTCACCCAGAATGATATGTATTGCGTCAATACCCTGAGTATTTATGAACACCTGCAGTACCATAAACAACCTTATTCTGAGGTTTAGCTTAGAACAAAATTTATTAATGATATTACATAGGGTACTGTAAAGTAAATTACTGCTCCTCAACAATAAATCTCAAAATTCATTTCAAATTAAGACTGATTATTATTTACAAGTTTCATCAGTTTTACTGTGACTACCAGACATACACATCCATGTACTTTATTTGCTCAGTTTCTCAGTATCATTTCTTATTGGTGCGACTTATTTCAGTGGCTTTTCTTATTTTAGTTTATGGACAATTCTTTTTTGGGGTTCTATTTTAATCAGTGTTGTTTATTGCATTATCAGTCCTATTAGTACGATTTCCTGCTGTTTATTTGTGAAGCGAAGATGGAAAAAAATTGGGCAATGTTTTGTTGCAACCCATTTAAGAAAAATCACACTGGGTCAAGAAAGAAAAAAGATCATAGAAATGTGACTAGTTGGATGAAATACTTAATACAATATGAAAAAAGACATGAAAATTTGTACAGGTTGTAGAGTCCAACTATCAAAGGAAAGGCATTTAAGAGTTGTGACTAATGAAAAGATAGAATATATCAAAAAATAATGAAACTGGAATTGTAAAACCTGGTACTAGTAGGTCTGAAGATCCTGAATTTATGAATGTTGATGAAGGTTTCCAACTTCTGAATGCTTCTCTAACTTCAATAGGTTAGTCGCCAGTGGTAAAAAAAAAATGCAACAGTTTAAATAAATATTGCCATGAAAAGGTTGACAGCATAAAACGCAAACTAAGTGAAACATTTTTCCACAGAAAAAATATTCCAAGTCAAACAGAGTGTGACTGTGATGACACCCAAAAAGAAATCATTGATCATTTAAAGAAAATTCAAAATAGCTAATAAAAGTGAAAGATCTTTAATTTTAACATCATTACCCAAAAGTTGGTCTTGTGCAAGAATTGAACAGGAATTCGGTGTTGTAATTACATAGCAAGAAAGGCAAAGAGGTTGACAGAAGAAAAAGGAATACTTGCTAAGTCGGGTAAGTCACTGACAGGAGAAAGTACTACCCTAGTTAAAGAGTTTTATTGTAGTGATGATACCAGCAATGCAAAATTGGCAATCCCCTACATGTTCAAAAGAGATTAATTTTAGGAAATTTGCAAGAAAATTTGTCTTTTCAAATCTACTTTCCTGAAGTAAAAATGGGATTTTAAAATTTGGCTGAAATGAGACCAAAAAATTGCATCATAGCTGGAGCAAGTGGCACTCATTCTTTTTGTGTTTGCACTACTTATCAAAATACAAAATTGATGATGGCTGGAGCAAACTTATAAAAAATCACTTTGCCAGGTTCAGACCAACCTCTTAAGACTTACAAATATGGTATTTCTAAAAGAATTTGATTTCGGTTTGAACATAAGTACTTTTAAAAATCCTTTGCTCACAGCCTTAGAAGAATAAATGATAGAAAATGTTACTTACAAACAATGGATTACCGTTTATCGGTTGATCGCTGTACTTTTGAGACCATGAGTAAAACAACAGAGGACTTTGTCCAGGACTTCTGCAATCAGTTGGTAAAGCTAAAAAGGCATGACTTTGTTGCCAAACAGCAGTCGTCATATTTTTCAGAGAAGAAATCTTTATTGTTAGAAAACGAAGTTGTAGTTCAGTGTGATTTTGGTGAGAACTATTCATTTGTGCTTCAAGGTGAAGTTCAAGGGTTTCACTGGAATAACTCCATGGCTACGGTGCATCCATGTGTTGTATATTTCAAGGCCAAAGATGAAATCAATGATCAGGAAGTCCAAAGGTACAAAAGTGTTGTGTTTATATCTGACTGTCTAACGCACAACACACTTCTGGTACACACTTTTCAATAAAAGCTCATTTTGTATATATAAAGGATGAAATTCTACCAAATTTGTCAAAAGTATATTACTTCAGCGATGGTTCCGCTGCTCAATACAAGAACTGTAAGAACTATTCAAATTTATGCTGTCATGAGGAGGATCATCACATGGCAAGGGAGTGTGTGATGGTGTTGGTGGTACAGTGAAAAGGCTTGCAGCTAAAGCCATCTACAGAAGCCAGTGGACAATCAAATCTTACCAATTGTTTGAGTGGGGTAAAGAGAATATCTCCTCAGTGGATTTTTTTTTATGTACCAAACCAGGAATATTTAAAGAAGAAAAAAACTTGGAAGAAAGATTCAATGATGCCATTGCAGTAACTGGTACACAAAAGTACCATGCGTTCATACCCCAAAGCAAATACAAAGTAAGGCTGAAATTATTTCTGACAGTGAAAGCTATGATGTCCATAAGATTCAGGTAGGAGCCGACACTGAAGATGTGCCTTTTGATCAAATAGCAGGTTTTGTAACTTGTGCATGTGATAACAATTGGTGGTTGGCATGTGTTATCTCAAAAAATGATACAGAGCAAGAAGTGGACGTATCATTTCTCCATCCTCGTGGATCATCTCCTTCGTTCACTTACCCAAGAAGAGCGGATATATTATCTGTTTCTAAGAACTTCATTATTTCTAAGGTGATTCCATCAACTGCCACTGGGAGAACTTACAAACTGACTGTAGAAGAAATGACAAAGGCATCTGATATTCTGTTACCACAAGAACTTCTCTATCAATAGCCTCCAACCTTGATGTATGTGAACATTTTATAATATTTTAGTATAGATCTAATATCTTACTTTGCAATTAAACTCTTAAGTATTTTGATTTTTGTAATATTGTTTTGAAACTAAACTCCTTATAGTTTTTGAGATAGAGGCATTTGAAGATTTTAAAATGCGACCAAAATCATGTGAATTCCAAATCTTTAAAAGCCAATAACTCAAAAATTGAAATTTCATATTTTTCGTCCTTTCAGTATAGAGAACCAATTCTCCAAAAATCAACAAACTTTGAAACATCAAGTTCCAGAATTATTTTTTAATTGGTTGATTTCACATGGATTTACCCTAGAATGAAACCTAGGACAAGGGATTGGCCGGTAGCATTAATTTTCTTCCAAGGGCAGCCATTACCTCTTTGTTCAATGGCGCAGTGAACTGTGTGTGTGTTTTTTCATTGAAAAGGCTCTATTGTGTTTGTTTCTTTTAAGTGTTTCTACCTACCTTTACTGTATGTAGTCTATCTTGCAAATATAATGCAATCACCTCACAAAGTGAAAAGAGGTTTTCCTTATAGAGATATATAATTTATATATTTAATAAGAGTGGAGAATTGCAAGCTAAAATAAGTTAACTTGGTGCCACCAATCAAATAATGCAAGTATGTATCCTGTTAGTACTGATTCATAAACATTTATTTGCGAGTCTACCCGTTGTGATCTGGACACAAATAGAGCCATTTAGTTATAAGATAACAGCAAATCGAAACTTGACTTATTTTCGACTCTTTTAACAAATCCAACCAAGAGAACTTTATATTTCTAATGCCGGTTACTTTGTTTTAGGACTAATTTAATTTAGAATGGGTCACTGGAACATTGTAAAAAATTAATTGTAAGTTCTGATCAGAAAGATAAAGTTCTAAAGAATGTATTTTAAATAGGCTTTATTCTGATGTCACAGTTACACTTATGTCTCGGTGAATCCAGCGTAAATTTATTTTCCACTGTTTCCACAGATTTTGAATATAATATTACAGATAAACTTCTTTTTTATACATCCAATGGTGGCTCAGACAGGGAAAACCCAGGGAATTTAACTAAAAATAAGGTAAGTCAGGGAATTTTTAAAAAAAGTCTTAAAATAGCCCATTACTTTTGCAATTAAAAACAAAAGTTAATAATACTATGTGATTAATAATAAATAAAATGAATCATCATCCACCATTAAAACTGGAAAAAAGTAGTCAGGGAAAATTGAAAAATGTTACCTGGAAATTACAGGGAATTTTGTAAAATATGTTTTGTAGCCACCCTGATACTTGTATAGTCTCATAAATTTGACATAATTTGAAAAGATATCATGCTAAACGTGTTGTTCCTTGAGTAATTTGGTGTCAAACTTGTAACATGGGCCATTCATTCATTACATACATGCTTCTTATGTTATAATCATTGTTTATATAGATTTGGTGGTGAAAGAAAGGTAAAAATGTTTTCTCAGCAAACTTCTGCCAAATACCAATCAAACACTAATTTTGCTCTGCGTCATTCAGGCATTGTAATAACCTTACACACTGGCCTTGTTTTTGATCATTCAAACATTGTAATACTAACCACTTTATCACCATCATGAAATACTTGGCATGTTTAGGAGTGATAGTTGGTACCACATGTTGTTCTTGCAAAATTGCAATTGGTGGAACTTTGGACTTAATTTGTTCATTAAAAAAATGTTGATTTCTGGTTTATAAGATAATTTGCTGTAAAGCATTAAAAAAAATACTTTGTCGGCAAAAATGTTTTCTTGATTATCTTAGTGTATTTTTTTTTAATTAATTCACATTTAAATATAGTCTGTTGTGACAGATGCATATTCTTAAAGCATGTTTTTTTGTGTGTGTTTTTATGTTTTCCCCTATGCATTTGGCATACACCAAATATTTATATTTTCTTTTAACACAGCAGGATTATCAATTAGACATTTGCCCTATGTTTTCAATCAGTTTTAATTACTTTTGCATGATGGTTTGTTTAACTTATAATTAAGCATGATTATACAAGTGTTAGCTTTTTTTTTAGGTACATAGGTATTAAGAAATAAATATAATTTGTTACAGGATTATAATGTTTGTTTTTATTGTTTTAATATATTCTGTATTTAGTGTATAATGCTTTATATGGTGGTTGTGTTGTGGATTAGTATTAAGTAATGCTGCCATTCTCTTTCTCTCAACACAACTGCCTTAGGATCCATTATGTTTTATCTTGAACAAAAGGTAAGTTTTGCCTCCATATTTACTCCTTAAGTTTGCTGTAGATATAGTTGTGGTGGTACACTTTCAACTTCAGAGTCTTTTTTTTTCCTTGAGTAATTATTTCTTAGCACCAACATTTTATTTTTATTTTTAAAGGTACACATTCGTAGATAGTTAATTTATTTTTGGCCTGAAAATTTTTATTTAGTTTTTCTTTTCCCGGCATGCAACTTTTATGTTGTTTAGTTAAATTTTTTTTAAAAGGATAGTTTATCATTGGATTTCGTGGTGGCTAAAATTGGGTCTGTTTGTTTTATTATAGATTATGATTACGACTATTACGGTTATGGGGATTATCGAGGCGGCTACAGTGATCCATATTACGATGAGTATTATCGTTACGAGGATTACTATTTCGATTATCCGCCTCCACCACCTACCAGAGGGAGGGGCAGGCAGCCTCAGCCGGTGGGTCGATCGACTTTATAACAGTCGTCTTCTCGTTCACTCGTACGTCTGCTCATTTTGATTGTGGCACAGTGTTTACAATCCTAACTTTCAATGCCTTTTCTCACATTAAAATACACTTTCACAACTATTTACTTGTTACTTAACGCGAGTCAAAATGAAGCAATCACACACCACAAATTAATAAGCTTCATAAAATTACGGTTGAGAGCTTAAAATAAATTGTCTACGATAATAAAACATTACCACTACATTGCAAAATTATTTTGTAGTTTTTATAATAAAATTTGGTATTTTTAAAATGTTTTCAATTTATTTAAAACTAAGGTGAGCTTGTTTTTGCTATTGTTTATTTGTACAATAATAATTGAAAATGCAAGTCATCATCTTATCATTTTGATTTAAATTTTGACTTATGGTTGGCGCTCGCATTAGGTATATAAGATTTTGAAGTTGTGTGGAAATAACTCAGGGCAGGCAGATGTTGCATGCGCAGCTCTGTGCTTACTGCATTGTACTTCCTAACATGTCAACTGAAAATAACATAAATTTCAACACTAATGCTATCCTTCCCTCTAACACTGTGCCATGCTCAAATTGGTTATCATATCTGAGCCATCGGTACAGGCCATTCCAAATTATTTTTTCTTTTAACATGCATACTAAGCCGGGAAAAGGAATTCGGACAAATTGACTTTGTGGTGAAATATTAGGTGTTGCAGAGTTTATTTGAGAAGTATTTGTGCCTGTACTGGCTCAGGTATGATGTTATTTTTATTATTATTTTTTGCTGTCTAGTTGCAGGGTTATCCAAAAAATACTGGCAAAGGGATCCGAGACATCAGCTGACCACTTCATCGATTAACTTTTCCTCATCTGATGATATTTCTTTACATATTTAGTTCACATTGGGTGCTCTACAAAAATTGAAGGATACAGACTCCACATTGAAAAGTTTGCTTTGGAAGCAAAATTGTTGTTTGAGCAACGACTAGTGAAAGATTCATCATGATCCAATGATAGTTACGTGGAATATTTGGTGCTTGTACTAAAACCTGTTATTGGCGAATAGATTGTGCACGAGTTTTCTTGATAAGAGGTCTAAATTGCACTTTCGAGAATTTATAATAAAGGCTATGTTGAGGCTTTTTAGTGTAATGCACACTTAGTTTGCAAGTATTGAAACCAGCATAATGTTGGATTTTCAGGAAGTACAAATTCTGAGGAAAGGTTAAATTAAATAAATTCAGGCACATTTCTCCTGTAACATTCTCTTGCTTACAGCTTTAGTTTCGTGCTTTTGCTTTTTTTGTGACCGCTTCTTAGAAGCTTATTGCTTTTAGCTGGGCGCAAGTAGATGCTTTGGCTTCCCTGTCCGACATTCCCAACCTTATGCAAATCACTAATTTTGGATAACCCTGCTTTGTGTTTCACTGAGTTCAAAGTTAGTTTAGCAAAATTAATCTCAATCACACAACAGGTACCATATTGTCGTGTGTTTTTAATACCGTTTGCAAATTAAATTATTGTTTTGATTTTTATTATTCCCAACTATTCACTTGTAATGTCATGAATAGGAAAAAATATACAAACCTTTAACAACTATTTTGGTGACCTGGTGGTCTAGGAGTAAGGTGTCAGACTTCTGTACTGGCGGCCGGGGTTCAATCCTCGGTCCGGCACAGATTTATCTGATTACCAAACCCTCCTTCACCTCTGACAAGACATCTTGTGAATGGGGAATGCCAGGCCTCCACCGTGGTTTGGATTCCACGTTAAACTGTAGGTCCTTCATTTCATCTCACAATCACCCTACCATTACACATTAGCGTAATGCGTATAACCCGAACGGGTAGTAAGACGCGGTGCCAATAATAATAATAACTATTTTGTCATTTTTTAAACACACATTGCTGTGTTGCAAAAGTCTGAAATTGATCATGCAAGATATAATTTTTAATAAAATAATTTTTTTTATTACTATTACAATATTCATACTAAAATAAGTTTTTTTATCATATATAACCTTTTTCTACTTCCATATTATCATTTAATATTTACATAGTTTTGAATGATTATCCTATAGGTTTTTTTTTGCATAACATAACTAAATCATTTCAATATTATATTGTAAACTTCCTTCTTTGGGAAGTTTATGTCTGTACTCTTAAATGATCAGAATGGTGTATTTTAGTTTTGGACATGGATTTTTAAAAATTTTATGTTAAGGCAACCAACAAACACTAGATCTTACCTTTTAAAATATAAGGAATTATTAGAGAAATTAAAGTAAGTTTGGAATAATTGAAATGTCACATAAAGTAGGTAAATATTATGTAAACTACACAAATTTTATGTCAAAAAGTGATACACTATTAACTCATTGGTATGGTACACTTCGTAGACTTTCTCTCTTTATCTGAAAATAGATACATGTAGTAAAAATAAGTAAAATTTGAGGAACAAAATAATAAACAATAATAGAAACATTGAGAAAAAAGGAATATCTCGGACCATCAAAAAGCATTATCCATTTCAAAGTGCTCCATAGTGTGTGCGCATGCGCGCTTCCTTTAATAGTACTACAACTTTAGAATATGTTATTTTGTATCTGAAATAGTTGTGGAGATATGGTCAAAATGATAAATTTCCACAAACAAGAACAGCCATTAAAGTTTTGTGTAATACAAAAATTTAATCAAATCTACAGCCAATTTCAAGAAAATTGGTTTTATCTATTGTTGCCCCATAGTAAAACAACCCTTAATTTTAAGGTTGATATCTAATTCCAAAAATCCCTCAGGGAAACCTTGTGAAAACCTTACATACCAAGTTTTAGCCCAGTGGGTAAGTTGGTTTCGGCGCTAGGTCGATAGACAGTGCTGCGGAAATAACTTTCATTTTCAGGGGGGTCATGAAACATTGATATTTATCAAAATCTTTTTTGACTATCACAATATTTTTCTCTCAGAGAGTGATTGAGAGAAAAGAATGAAAGGTAGTAAAAAATGATGCAATGTTTCCTATATTAGAGAGTCTAGCACAATTAAGTTAAAGGTTTAATGTATAGTTTAATATACATTAACTATTTAATCGGCAAGATAAACAATTGGGATAAGAAACTAATAGGCAATAATAATAAAGAACGAGTAAAATTTGAAGCAGAATATTAAGTATAGGTAAACATTAAAAGCAGGGTTGCTACAGGTATAGAAAACCGGGAAAATCAGGTAATTTTGAAAGGGTCAGGGAAAAATCAAGAAAAATGTAAAGTAGTTCTGGAATTCTTGAGAGCCAACCACACCACATTATGATCCTTTTCCTTATTTTGTGTTTTCTATTCACACTGGCGTCAGGAATGACTCAACATGCCACAGCCGAGATGACGAAGAAATAACATTGAACTGCTGTATTTAAATAAAAACAAACATGTTCAAGCTTGAATGTTGAAACAATACACGGAAACCTTGGCTATCCTCGGCCTTATGGTGTAACTGATCATAGGCAAGTTTTTGCAATTGACTTGGTTACATTATAATATCTAGGTTATTGACCAAGTGGTTCTGACCAAGATGAAAAGCAAAAATGATTTTGAGATGTTTTTCTTAAACAAAAATGGGAAAAGGGGGTAGACTAGATCTAACAGCTGGTAAGTGAATTTACATAATCTTGCATATGCTACCAATCGTCAGAAAAGGAGCTATTTAATCATATTCATATTTAGATTGGTGCTTGTTTTGACTAGTCATAATATTTACACAAGTCAAGCTTAACATATCTTCCCAAAAATAACCTCAAGAAAACAAAATATACTCATTCACGGTAGGAATTACTCTCTGAAAGGTCTTTTTTCCTACCAACATCCTACTATATAATAGTTTTCTGGTAGGAAAGAGGCCTTTCAGAAAACCATTCCTACGGTGAACAGAATATATGTATGTTATATTTGATAGGCCTAACTCGTATATAACTCACAGATAAACGGTTTTTAAGTACCTTTCTTCCATAACTAAAATGCAAAAGTGTTTTGTGGTTGTGTCATTGGCTTGCGATCGCTGTTAGGATTGGGGTGTTAAACTAACAAAGAAGAAAGAAATAGTCCACTCTTGTTAACTTTGTTTGCCCTTCTTTGACGTTGAAAGGTTTTCACACCCAAGCATTACATAATTGTTTAATGTTTCTTCACTTTGACATCTATTTATGTGACATAAACATAATTTATATATAGGCCTACTTATATTTTAGTAACATTCCAAGTATTGTGGCGTGTAAAGTTATTGTGAACTGACTTCTACTGTTTAGTATATAGGTTTGATCACCAATGTCACTCCTTTTCAGGTACTAAACATGCCAAAGATATCTTTTTTAGAACAGATTGGCTCAGTGAGCCGCAGTTTATTGCACTGTGTGCTCCAAAATTATATAGTTTTGTAATATGGGCTGAAGGGATAACATTTGTAGCTTTTTTCCCAAAAGTCAGGGAATTTTCACTTTTCATATCTGTAGCAACCCTGTAAAAGATTATCAAAAATAAACTTGTTAATATTGCATAAGTGTTGATATACATAATGGTGAATTTAAATTTCTTTTAAGTAATCATTTAAATATTGCCTATCATCTGGTTTTATAATATCCCAATTTCTTATTTTCAAAGTGTACTTAATTTGTCTAACTCCGTATCTACTTAGTTTGTATGTTGGCCACAGAAAAGAAAACCTGGTAAGTCAGTGAATTTGAAAACTGAAGGGAAACAGAGGATTAAACATCCACATTCAAGAGAAACTTCAATGTAATATTTTGTTAATTCCGCTTTAACATTGTAAACAGCAATATTATGTCCATTAAACTAATAATAATCAACCTTGGACACTTTGCTTTGGTTAATTTATTCACCAAGGTCATATATTGTACAGGTGTCTGAACTCTGTTTAGGTTTATCTGGAATAGGTTTTCACAATCACATTCACGAGATAAGATCAGCACAATTATATAATTACATTCGCTTACAGGAGTAATGATCCAAAATTGAAAAGGAACAACAATTTGTCGGTTTAATCTGTTAAGACTCATTTCTTGCTAAGATTATTGGATATTTTTATTTAGAAAACATTGACTGTACATGATTATGTTTAAATTCACATGTTAGACATATTTTTCAATTTTTTATACATTCATTTTTATTACTCTTCACTCTAGAATAAATATCAAATTCATATATTTTTCATAATATTTACCTACTTTATTTGTCACTTCAATTTGTCCAAACTATCTTTATATTTTAAAGGTTTGATACCTATTTATTTTCATATGCTATGATTTAAAGTATAAAAAACCTGCACACTTGCTTGGGTAATGTGGCAGTAGAAATAGTCAAAAGGCCTTAACTTAAACAAAAACACATTTATGCAATAATGGCTTACTTACGAGTTAATAGACTGCTACCCGCCTCTGTGGCATAGTTAGCTAACGCACTAATTTAATGTTGAGCTAGACTGTTGAGGATGGGGAGATTGAGGTTCAAATCTTGTTCGGATGAAATAGGGGTGGATTTTCTTAAATGGTTTTACCACTCTCCACGCAAATGTGAGCTCACTTCCTCTTTAATCAACTTTCCCAACTCCTATCCCATCAGCGTATTTAGTACTTAAGTGTACAACTCGAATGGGTAGTAATAGGTGGTGCTAAGTATTAATAAACAGACTACTTGTTGAAAGTAGTGATATGGTTCCCAAGACTAACTAGGTGGCAATAGTTAACTTCAATAGTTTTGTTAGATTATAAGATGGGAGGATGTTACGGTACGAAAGGCATTAATTATGCACATATATTATAAATAAAATTATAATAAAACAAATAAGTATGACTGTTGGAAAGGTGTCTGATTATGGGACAGATTCCAAATATACAGGACTTTTACCATACTTTGAGATCCTTTTAACCACCACACTTAATTAACTGTTTTGATATCATAACAAATAGTGTAATCTCTTCCTGGAGACAAAATCAGTATCTCCAACAGTCAACCAATGTACAAATCTTGAGTAAGCCATTTTTAGCTGGAGATAGCAACTGTCTAAATCTGTTTATTAAATTCTTTAATGTGTTTTTTTATCATTTCTACTTGAGCATTACCAAGGTAGATGTTAAATTCTCCCACTTTTAACCGTAGCAGTATTTTGTAATTGTTTTTGAATATTCAAACTATATTGTTAAACCTACTCTATATAATGTGTGCAAATTTATTTTAACTCCTTAAGGTATTAAACACACAAACTATAACACGGATATATTATCTTCCATGATTATTATGTTAGATACCTCAATATTTATATAAACTAGAAAGCGCTTAGAATTAAAACTTGAATGGAATTTTTTTGTGATAAATAAAAAAAACTCCACATTTTTTTGCTACAACATTATCATTTTTTTAACATTCATTTATAAGTTTAATAAAAAGAAAGGGGGTTCTACCATCTGTGAGAAGAAGAAAAAGGGCTGTGTAGCTTGTGTACATGTCTTTTGGCAATAATGAACATTGAAAAGGTTTGTGGAAGAGACAATATTGGTAATGGTTTTAATTATGTAGACTTATGGACATATCTACAATTTAGAACATAACACTGAGATATTGGAAGAGATTTGGATCTGCTGCGTGCGTGTGTGTGTTACTTTAATGGGCTTCCTGGCGTTTCTTTCATCTTGTGTTTTGCTGTGATATTAATCTATTATTTAATTTATTTTTACAAATAATTTATAATCCAACAAACTTGGGTGGTCCATGCTAAATATATGGCAGGTGAAATTAGAGCATGTTTAATCCAATTATTGACACAGTGTGTTAACTCTTGGCCACTTAGGATCCAGAAGAAGAATGGCTCTTGGAAGCAAGCATCTCGTCCCGTGGCATGCGCGTTGGGACTCAGGTTTGTGCTTGCTACCCAAATAATGCCTCTTATCACTTAAATAACCCATTGTGCTCTATATAACTATATAAATACATGGTATTTCATTTGTGTTGAGATTTTTTGGCGATAGGTGAAATAGATTCCGGTACTAACACGATAAAAGGCACTGTGATGTCTTCACTGACTTTGTGTGGCATTATAAATTATTTTAATGTTTCGGAAGCACATTTTAATTTCAAAAGATATTGTGGAATATCACTTTTGGCTTGTTGATTTTTGTTTTATTTATTTATTAAGTTTTCTAGTTTTGCTCATTGATACATTTTAAACCACAATCTTTATATTTGTGGAAAACCTTACATATTATGTAAACCATCTTGATTGACTATGGATATTTTATATTAAACAATTTGGTCCTATTCTATCTTTAGCTATAATTCTAGCCTGTATAAATCACATGCTTTGTATATAATAATTACTAGGTCAAGGGTGGAGGTCCACTACTGAGTGCCACAAGAAGTTAGTGCAGATATAATCATATTATTGTAGCATCATATACTTTTTTGGCTATGTGTTGAATAAAGGAGTGATTTTTCTGTCTCAATCTGTCTTAGGCTGGTCGTGGGCGTGGAGTAGTGGCCCGTGGCCGAGCAGGTGGGCCCCCAGCGCGTGGGGGGGCAGTCAGGGGGCACAACGCCCCGCAGTCTCCGCGGCCCGTGGGGGGGGGTCGGGGGGGCGCGCGTGGGGGTCCACGCGGCAAGGGAAGTTTACCAGGTGAGGACGGTCTGTATCTACACCTATTCTTTCTCTTTTTATCTTGCCTTGAAGGGACTTCTCAGCTGCAAGTTTTACTGGCATCGTCAGTTGCCAGAATTCGTGTAGTCTGAGAAGACTCTTGAAGTAATAAAATAAATATAAAGTGGCACAACTTAGTAATTCTATTTTCAATATTCAAATATTTACAACTTTCCTTTGAGTCCTTGATTATCATTAAACTTTTTGATTTACAAACTGTCTTTATCTGATTTATCCTTTATTTTTTGTGTATGCTTGAAAACTACATTTGTCAAAACAAGTTTCACTTATAAAGTTAATTTAAAATGTAATTACTCTGTTACATTATTTACTTGTTCATAATTTAATGCATTTTATAGTTTGATTTCATTTATTTTATTTTAAAAATATATTATATTTTTCATACCTACAAAAACAGGTTTTTCCCTTTTATTGTAATTGCAGACTTCTTTAACGTGCTCTTAATTCCAAATTAAACATTTGACCTGGAGTTGAAAAATGAATCCAGTACCATTCCAATTTTTAATTTTGTAAACCAAATGATAAGTTGTGCCACAAATAGGTTAGTTTTAGTTTTTAACAAATACTATCCAGATGATACAGCTGCCAATCTATCCTAGCCTCAGGGTTGACCAAATTAGAATGTTTGCAATTTCATGCTGTTTCTTGACACACATACACAATAATAGATATCTTTATTTTTATTGTGTGTAGCTTGCACAAACACAAACATTATTTATGTATAAGTGATAATGGTTGGGGTGTGTGAAACTTTAAAACTAAGTTCATTTGAAGACTTTGACTGCAGATAATGGGGTTTTCAGTAGAGCTGGACTGATCGGCTATCTTGCCGTTAGTCGATGCGATCATTTGTTGCTTATTAGGCCAATCACCGATACCAGTTTTGTTTTCAATCCTTTTAAGTGTATAAAGTATAAATGACTCTTAAAGAAGGAAAAAACTAATGTTTACTAGATATATAATGTCCAATATAGGTTTGTTTTAATAACATTTAAATAGAAACTTTTAAAATGTGGAGGTTGTTTATTTATTCTTTCTTATTGTTACTGTTAAGGAAACTGAACCTGTCATTAAACAAAAACAAATCACAATAATAAAAAGCAAATTTAAATATAATGTTCATAAAAAAATAATCAAAGGACACAAGGAAAATACACCGGTACAGGTTAGATAAATAAAATATGATCTCAAATTTATAATTAAATAGCCCTACATACCCTTTTATTAGACCAAGACAAATAATAATCAGTCAACTCAAATTTAATGGTCATGATAAAAAAATAATCAAAGCACACTGTTTGCACACAAGGAGGCCTACACCTATTTTGTTTTTAGATGAAATTGGGATTGTATCAAGGTTCATTATATTTTTAAATAGTGGTGGCGAGATATATTGTTTTAACAACATGCATATCCTTTAGGTACAACATTGAATGTGTATCATCTAAGAGTGTGATTATAGGCTGCATTAGTTATATGAGAGCTGATTCTTGGAAAAAATGTGGCTTATTTTCTGGCTAATATGATAGGTGTCTGGATAAATTAAAATCACCCCTCGAAAAAACACGAAATTTTGTAATAAAAAATTGTGGCAACCCTGAACATATCATAGTTATTATGTAAATCAGCACAAAAGCTAGTTGTTAAATGTGGGTTTCAATTGAATTTGAAACTGTAATTTCCCATTAATCTTCTGTTGAACCCTAGTCAGGGTGTCTACCATCTGTAAAAATCAGGGAAAACTGGAATTACCGGGAATTTGGTAAATTAAAAAAAAACTATCTAGGAAAATTGTTTTACTAAAAATATGAAATATAATAATCAGTAAATTACAATGTGATTCAGACTGTCTTTTGTTTGTAGATGTGTAATATATTTTCTAATTCCTAGTAGATTGTTAATACAAATAAAAAAGTATTTAAATCTTAAAATTATTATTATTCATAAAAAAAGGTTAACAAAAACTAAGGGGGGTGAGGGAAACAGAAGGGTGTGGACATAGCTTTTGTCGGAATTTTTAGGATATGATAAGGGGGGAAAGCTGCGAATTTGATTGTTGAAGTTGAGTAGACACCATGCTGGTATTTGAACAAACTGTTGTGTTTAACTTAAATATATAAAAAGTAAAACCAAATGATTTTGTTTTCACTTTATTCAACTTTGAGCTTGGCACACCCCATCAGTAGATAGTTTGGCAGTTGTAAATATAATCATGTAGGGTTCTTATAACTATTATTTTCTCACTAGAAAAAACACATTGAAATTGTATATCATAAGTGTACTTCAAGGAAAGTATATAATTTATATAAGCCGGTAGTGTATAAACAATGTACAATAATGTAAAGTAAGTCATAGTGAAAAAGCCAACCTGAAAGGTTAGTTAGGTTAGGCCTATATTGAAACACACATACACACTTTTTTCTTAATGTCTTCTTGATTTTTTCACACTTCTACAGCGTTTTAATTCACAGTAATACTTCTTTTTATCATAAAAATACATAATATTAAACATAAAGAAAGGTAGTATATGGAACTAACTACATATTTGAAATATAACTGAAAAATTTCATGTTGTCAAATTTGTGCAACAGAATGGAGTCTTGAATAGATAAGATAACTGCTAAAAAAATTAACTAAGACTAAAACCATAATTGAAATATAAAAGTTTCTCTCGTTTAAACCCAGGGCTAGTCTGGATTTGGTTACCCAATGATGTGCAAGTTCCCATTGCCCAAGGTTGTAAGGAATGCTCTTGAGTACTTTAGTGGTGTAGCAGCAGGAGTGTCATCTCAGAGGTCCTGTTGTGAGGCCAACGTATTCAACCTCACAAAAATGTCAATGAAGTTGATAGATTGAGTTGGAATGGGGGTCATGGGTAAGGTGCTGGGAGTCCACCCAGATTTATCTGATTGCCAAACCCTTCCTTCACTTCTGACAAGACGTGTATTAATCACAGCTGTGAATGTGGGGAATTCCAGGCCCCCCACCGTGGTTCGGATTCCACGTTAAACTGTAGGTCCTCAGTTTCATCTCACTCACCCTACATTACACATTAGCGTAAGTGCGTATAACCCGAATGGTTAGTAAGACTGCGATAATAATAATAAAGTTGGATGTGTTGTAGTCAAAGAACACAAAGCAATTTTCCACCCAAGTCCACACACTATTCAAGCCTCGATTATGTTGCATCAATTTGGTAACACTGCATGTTTTCATTTATATTTCAAATTCTTCGAGCCTATTGTTCCATACAATATCTTTCTTTGGTTTTTATGTCTCTTTATATGAAAAAGGAATTTTTCTTAAAATCGAAACTTTGGAAGGGGAAGTGTAAAAGGGCAAGAAGAAATTAGTAGAAAAGTGGGTTTGTTTCTATCAAGCCTAACCTAACTATCCTTTCAGGTTGGCTTGCTGAAACTATCACCTACTTTACATTATTGTACAGTGTTTATACACCATCTTATACATTTCAAAGCTATTGGCTATTAATATATATAAGATATTTTGATGAAACCCGTTCAAAAAATAAAATAAAAATATTCATAACCTTATTTATAAAGTTTTTTTAATTTAATTATATCAATGCAGATAGCCTGTAAACTTAGGGGGACAACCATATTTTTGCATTTTATTTAATTCAAAAACAATTTACATGTTTTGCCATTAAAAACTAAACCTTTCCTGCAGCTCTAAGTAGCATCATTTTCAATAATACTTGCATTTGAGTGAATTTATATGCATGAACTCTTATTTCTGAAAAGCAGCGGTTCCCAAACCCTTTTGAATCTTGGAACATTTTTCAGTACATCACATAGCACTGTCATTGCCTTGATGCTAAACGCATATACTGTATATTCATTCGCGGTAGGAATTACTCTCTGAAAGGTCTTTTTTACTACCAATATCCTACCATATAACATATTTCTGGTAGGGAAAAAGACCTTTCAGAAAACAATTCCTACGGTGAACAGACTTTACATGCATTTTTTGTTGTTTTTACCTAACTTGTGATGATATCGATTTTCCTGTCTATTAATATTAGAGATCATATTTTAGGTAAATATCTTCATATTTCCTTTTTTCAGTTAACTTAATTTAAACTCATCTTTTCTAAACTATGGCCATGTTTCTTTTTTATTTCATTTAGCTGCACATGTCAGGCATGGTTTTATTTCCGGGTTGCATTGCGCAGTAATTTAATAGCAGGTGAAGAGTGACGCCGCGTCATATTTAGTATTGCGCTCATAGAAAGTAACCCATTGGTCAATGGAAAGAAATCAAATAATGGTCTGGGTTCGAGAGTATGGAATTAGGGGTCCACAATCCCCAGCTCAGCAAGACGCTTGGCTTGCTGATGCCACTTATCTTCTGTAGTTCTCTCCCGCTTGATGTCTAAGGAGTAGACTGTAGGACGTAAATAAAATGTAGAATATATGGCATATGAAGCATGAATGTGAAGTGTTTATATACAAACTGTCTTCAACTATCAATTTAAAGATGAGTGAAAATAAAAACTAACTACATTTTTTTTATTTTATTATTATTATTTAGCACCGCGTCTTACTACCCGTTCGGGTTATATGCACTTACGCTAATGTGTAATAATGGTAGGGTGATTGTGAGATGAAATGAAGGACCTACAGTTTAACGTGGAATCCGAACCACGGTGAAGGCCTGGCATTCCCCACATTAACTACATTTTGAAGTACATGGAAGTTTTTAGTATCTGTAAGATAGCACCCACTCATACAGCTTTAGAAGGTGCAGTGTTTTTCAAAAGAATCACAAAGTATGATGTTACAATTGGCATCCAACTTATAGGATTGCAAAAGATATATCTATACAATTGACTTCCAACGTGAGGCTCAATATAAGATAGGTCACATGGTAGATCTTTACAAACTCCAGTTTTAAAGTTGGTAGTTGATATTTTATTGTATAGTAAAAGGATGAATTATTTTTAGAATTCTAAATAGCTTAAATTTTGATCTAAACTTAATCTTCCCATTGAAAGTAAATAAAAATTGTATCTTTAAATATAATTTTCTAAAAACCTCAATTATTGTGCATACGGGTCTTTGGCATAAGATCACGATATTTTCACATAGCACCTACATAGGTACTAAACAGATTGACCAGCAGTATTCTCAGTAGACATGAATTTTCAAGCATTCGGGCATGTTAAACATAATGTTTTAAATAATTTGAAATGTTAGTTTCTCACCTAATTTCAGAGAAATGAGGAACTTGATGCATAAACAAAAAACCACAATAAAACCATAAATTTAGGCAACACATTTGATAACGAATTCAAGTCCACGTTAGTTTGCCCACATAGATATGGTGTTTAAAACCGTTTTTACAGGTGAAAAAAAAAATTGTCACCATCAAAAAAGAACGCTAAAGTAAAAACTGTGAACTTAGATTGCAATAAGAGGGTTGGGACTGTTTTGATTTGCACAATGCTGCTATACCTGGTTGAATTAGCTGCAACCAAAAAACCTGGTTCTGAATTGAAGCGAAATCTGTATTGTGTTTTAGCAGCCACACAGGCAGAGAATTCTGGGTCACATAAGTTATTGCAAAGGGCAGAAGGATTATTTTCGCTACATCTGACAAAATTTCAAATTCGTCTTGTCGCTTACATCAAAGTTCTGTTAATGACTTCTTAGTTGCAAAATTCTTTTATCGCAGAATCTGATGTCAAATCAATCACACATCGATACTACTGCGATTTGACTTGTTTTGACTCTCGGCTGTATACTGAATGAACTGCAACTGACTGAAGATGTGAAGAAACAAGAGGTTTAAATATGCAATATAAACTTTCCAGAAGCTAACAATTTTATCTGAAAGCGTGGTGAAGTTCTCACAGAGATGGGGCTAGCTGGCATGGTCGAGCCTCTCTGTCTGGATTTGCCACGTGCATTCTGTGTGCCTTGCTGATGTTCTACGCATGTTTCCAACAAGGTGCAGGCGGGCATCGCTGATTGAGGTGACGCATGACGTGCACTTAGGCTTTTACTTGCTATCTACACTTCTTTACAACACGCTCCTGAGCTAAATAATTTCTACCCAATAGTTAGCTATGCACATTTCTTAGCACGCAAATTCAGTGTTTTGAGACCTTGTCATATTTATTTAATTTTTCCTTTTTTTGTTTCTCCATCCCTCCGTGGAGCACACCATGGGAACCACTGCTATAGATTGTTTTCATGTTTGGTGGTCAATACACAATTGACCAACTGGTCTTCCTTTTGTGTGTCTGTCCAGCTGAATGTAATGAGGATCTGCAAGCACTATTTTTAAACTCAATTCTGCATTTGTAATAGAAATTCAACTTTGGGATTTACAGGCGCAGCTATATTTTTGGACTTTATGGTGTGTCTGGTGACTTAGCCTTTACTCTTCTCGTATAAGTTGGGGAAGGGTGAATGTGAACTTACTCTCAATTGGGATACATCCCTATGTACTATTTACACAAATATGTTAGGCATAGGTAGGTTTAATTTCACATTTGCATGGAGGTAAAGTGGAAAATTATTTAGGACAAAAAAAATTACCCGACTGAGATCAAACCCAGTCTTCGGCAGTCTAGTCTTGAAACTAGAGTAGCACGTTAGACCACGTGGCCACCAACCGGTTATTTAACACGTATTTGAATGTATTAATGTTATTATCTTACGGTGATTTTTTTTTAAACATTTAGTTACTATTTCTATAATTCTATTCTATTTCTCTTTCATCTGAGATTCATAATTTTTTCCAAAATTCTGATTCAAATTCAATATTTGAAAGTCTTAAATAAAGATGCTGGATTCGACCCAACTCATTTATAGCTGGCAAAGCACAAGTAACTAAGTGAGTGATTTTAAGTTTACCTTGTATCTTGTTTGGGGAGAGATTATTTTTATACATTATTGTACAGTGTTTCCACACTGTTATATTAGCCATTGGGAAACTATTTATCTTATAATCATACTAATTTGGTATAGCTCTTGAAGTTAAGTAGGATATTAATAAAATGTTCCTACATTTTTTGTGGGGTACTAAAAAGCTTTGGAGTAGACCCATCCATACTCCTGGCTGGAACTTGAAAACTGATCTCACCTGTCACTGCCAAAAATTATTCTTATTTTTAAACTATGTGTTCTTTACATTGTAAAAATATAAATCTGGTCATTCTAAATATTTTATTTGTATTTTTTAAATACCGTACTTTTATAAGTATATAATTTATATTTACATGGCTTAAAACTTTTTAAAATGTATTTACTAAACTCAAGCTCTCAGACCCCTTATTTGATTTTACCATGCTCATTGTTTACTACCTTTTCCTCTATTAAACTACTTTGAAGGCTATTGAATAAATACACTACTAATAATTTATGTATTTGTTTTCACGCTGCTGATCAAAGTTGTTGCTGATGCATCAGCCAATAAGTTTTGATGGCACAGCATGGTCATAAAGACCCGGTAGCATAGTTTAAGGGTAACATTTATTTAAATAAAGTGTTTGGTTTACTTTATAGAGTTTAAATTACTATGCATAGTTTTGTTTTTATTTTAGATGACTGAATTGTATCCAATCTGATTGGGCTCCCTTCAGCCATTTTTCAAATAAACAATTGGGCCGCGTTATGCATCAACATACCAAGCAACATTTTTTTTAATGCTGATATTGGATGCCATCTTGTAACCAAAGGTTGAAACTACATGTGGAAAAAAACGATATCTCCATCGGCCATTTCTAGCTTGATAAATGAGTATAGACTAACCACCTTTTCTATGTGGCTGCTCTTTAGTTGTGCATCAAAGGACCAAATCCCCATAGTTTATGTTTGCATTCTCAATGCTACTTCCAGAGTTTTACACCAAAACCTCAAATAAAAATTGATTACATTAATTTCCCATCAAATTTTGAATCGTGTATATACATTGAGTCTTGTCCAACAACAATCAGGCCCCATGACTTAAGTGGATACGCTAAGGATATTTATTATCTGCAGCCTATATTTCCAGACAAACAGCTACACACTGTTCCGTCGTCAACAAAATCAAATGTTATGAATTAGGTATGCCCGATAAATTAGGAATTGAGAGTACAAAATATAGTCCTGAAAGTGAAAAACAAAATGCTTTGATTACAGATTGTACTGAGATTCGATCAGTTCTCTTGGTATAAAATGCTGACCTTCAAATAGCTCACATATTGGAAGGTGATGACACTAAGACATCTCTTGATGACATAAGTTTACCCTCAGTTAGCTCCCATGATAGAAGATGCTGACCTTTAAACAGATCTCTTGGAATCAGATACTGACCTTCAGACAGGATAAAATATGCTAAGCACTAAAAATCAATATTTTAACTCCTCGGCTACTTAAATGTTTGTTACCTATGAATTATAATTATGTTATTTTTAAAAAATTATATGGGAAAACAATGTATATCATGACAATGTTTTTCTTAAGGCTAAAAGCTCATTTACTCAAAACTATGTTGGTGGTGCTGGTTTTCTTGATGCTAACGTAGTCCGATTGTACAGAATCTAACATTCCAGGTGTTGAATGAAAACTTTTATTTTTTAAGTGGTAAAATAAGGTGTTATAGTACTATATTTTTGATAAGGAATGGAAGGATGTGTACATTTTAGATTGGGGGGGGGGGGGTCTGTTTCTGTTGAGAAAATAGTTAAAGAAAAAACTTTATTTTTTTACTAAACCTGTTAATAAATCAAATGTTGAAGTTCTCTATTCCATTTATTTTGAAGATAGCTCTAAAGTTATGTAATAAGTGAAGAAAATATACTTAATGCACTAAAATTACTTTGAACGTGTTTTATATCATAATGATCCAATAATTTGTGTTTGATGTATTATTTCAATCTGATAAAGCAAGTTATTATCAAAACATGTAATTCATTTACCAGATTTTCACCTTATTAATATTAATTTGTAATGTACAAAACAGCTCAGAATGGCAGTAAATGAACATAGATTAAGTATTTTAGCTGTAAATTGTTTTATTGGAGAAGGTTTGAACGGTGATGTTTGTTTCGAAGCTTCGCACATCCCTGATAAGATGTTTTTATTTTAAGAGTGATTTGGCTTGGCCCCATTAAACTTTTGAATTAATTAAGGAGTCATTTTACTGCCCTCTCACAGATGTGTAACTAAACACATCTTCGAATTAAGGTTTGTGATTTGTGGATACAAAGCAGACTTTTTAATTAAAAAAATTGAGAAATGTCTGAATGGAGTCCATCCAAGTGGATACATATAGAATTTTGTGGATAGAGATAAGACCTTTTAATAAAGTTGTTTGAGAAATGCTTGAATATAACCCATTCAGAGTGGATACAATTACACTATCCCTTATTTTTGCGTACGGAACGAAAGACCCAAATAATTTTTTACTAAATTCATGGCTATTAAAATATAAATCAAAACAACAAAATTAATTAATTGTAATATAAACAAAATTGGCTGCCAACAAAAAAAATAACTTTAACATGCATATAAATTGTGCAGTTTCACAAAATCTCATAAAAAAAGTTTGGGATAACTTTTTGCTTACAATCTATAATGCGTAAACACACTATGAACTTAACTTACGCGAATCCAAAACTCTGTTTAAAGTGAAAGAAAAAATAATAATTTAATAGTACAAAGTAGCTAAAAGAAAAAGGGGTCATTCCAGTAGAATTCACAAGAAGGTAGTTGTGGATCCATTATAAAAAAATAAAAAAATATTTATGATTCCTACACACATGAAGGCATCAAACCCAAATTTAGAATATTTTTATTCATCGCCATTAATTTGCTGGGGGGAGGGAATGCTCTGAAAACTGCGGTTGCAAGTGTTTGTGTTCTTTTTAATATTTGTGTATAATGTTTACCATTGTCTGTTACTCCACCCCACTTTTGTCTCTCAGCGCTCGTGGATAGCACACACACAAATACACCCATTAAAACTTAGTGATTATATTTTCATTATAGGAAAGATTTTGGTTAATCCGAATAAGTCTTGTCCCAATTAGTTTGGATTAACGAGAGGCAAATGTACTGAGATTTAAGAACTATATTTGGGTATTGAATATCAATATATTAAGAATTTGATTCCAGTAAGAATCGAGGAATCTAGTTGAAAATAACTTTTTATACATATATTCGATAGTTTGTTTAAATCATTGTCAAATTTTATTATTCGTGTAAAAACCCTTAACATGAATATTTCAGTGTAATTTGCCATCATCCTCGGGAGGAGGTAGACTGAACAGGAAGTTGGTTTCAGTAATGTCATGTTAATTTTGAAGGATGGAAAATATCCCTGGTAGATATAACAATTTTCTTGTGATTCTTTAAAACCATACTAAATATTGCGTACTATTATGTTTTAGTAATCTGTGTGTGAAGCTTCAAAACAAATGCCAGCTTAGAATTTGCTTCAAAAATATTGAGAGATAAATACCAAATTTATGATTGATTAGTACCATTTGAGCTCCTGTATACATTACAAATTAATATTGATGTGGATAAAAACCTGAAGTAACTGACTTAAAAAAGTTGTGACTGCAATTTAATGCATCATAAAAATGGAATACTACATTGTACAATAAAACCATTTTAAGTAATTTTAAAGCATAGAATTATGTATATATAAAGATATCTTTTTTCAATCATAAACAAAAAAAATCAAATTTCTATTCAGCTGCATGAATATTTCCAGGTTATATATACATAATAATAATTGTTTGTAAATTAGGTAAAGATTTTTTTAATTTGTAGACCAACCCATGTAATTGGGTTTAAATTAATGTGTTTTTATGTATGTACAGCAGGTAAACGCAAGTTTGACGGGGGTCACCAGAACCAGGGGGAAACTAAACGCCGCTACCAGAGTAGCTGGGGGAACCAGCCCCTGGCCCAGCAGCCACTCAGCAATGCGTATGGTCTGGCCGGCGTGAATGGTGGTGCCGGCGGCTACAGTTCCAGTGGGGACCAGCAGTGGTATCAGGACACGTACCCGTCCTGGAGCTAAGTGGGACGACGTGCATGGCGCGTGTTGTATGGACTTAATTCCGTCTGGTCGTCGACTGGGACCTAGAGATAGAGAGATTGCTGTCTCCGGGTCCTATTCCACGACCAACTAAAGATGGTACACGGTGTTGAAGTGAAATTGATTGTTGCTCAGAAACGAAAGAAAACCCACTTGTTCAAACATGGTCTCCCTCTTTTTTTATTTGGCTTTTTGATTCATTGTAATATTCTTTCTTGTTGCTTTTGTGCTATCGAATGTTATTTTGCACCAATGTTGTCTTGTAGAGTTGTTTCTAGCACTTTTTTAAATTCCATAACCAAACCCTTGCATTTTGGTTACAGAGAATAAAATGCTCTGCTATTTTAATTATATAGAGCCATAGCTATTCTAAGAATGTTAAGTTACACTATTTTGCCTGTTAAGTATTTAATAATTTTTATATGGTTAATAAGACTTGATATACTTTTTGGACGATTCCCCCGTCAAACTTTCCCTCAAGCCCCCCTAGTTCTGGAGACATTACATCATTATGGGGGAGTCTAAAAAACACCAACTGCATTTTCCTTTTCCCACACTTTGTGGGCCCAGACCCCCTCGTCTCACCAATAATAATGGCAAGCAAGGCATGGTTATTGGATTCTTGGTTTTCATATGATGTAAATTTTGGTTATTGGTTTACCTTTGTCTGTTGAAACACATGTCAGATTATTTTAGTTATGTGTTTTTACTTTATAACTGTTGTTAAAAATTACTTTTGTGTGGGTTATAATTGACATTGAAATATTTATTTATTTCAATGAAAATGACCTGAAAGTTGTATTTAGTAGGATGGAAGTGTTTTCTCCTACATATAATTGCGTCTTTTTAATTAAATGTTTATGAATTGACAACATAATAGTGATTTATTGAGAGTGGGTTTTTGACTTGAGAGTGTTGAATATGCTATGGCCATTGCTAATTTAAATGTGTTTTGAGTGTATAGCACATGAGTCAGATCTTGTCAAAGCCATTAGTGTACACTCTTAGACAACCAACACCATAAGTGGCCATAGGAAAGGTTGTTTGTTATCAAGGAAGGAAAGTTCAGGTCGTAAAACATATGAACCAAGAGTATGTTACTCTTGGTACGTGTGATTTTTTTATATATATATATAAATATATATATTATATTCCTGCTACTATAAACATGAGTATTTTAGCAGTGAAATTTGAGAACGAAATGTTAAAAACATGCCAATTTTGTAAGCATGTATAGACATGACTTAAGATCTACAACTTTTATTTATCAAGATAAACATATTCATATTGCAAATTATGTTGTCCGGTTTTTTTAACTCATTATTAGCTTTGCTTGATTTAATTTTTAACTATCCTCTGTTCATCCCCAATTATGTTCACTTTATAATTACTGCCTACAAAATATTTTAGTGTGCTGTAGATTACACTGAATTTAACACTGTTGACAGGTTCACCAGAAGTTTCACTTAAAAATCTTTAAATTTCTGTGAATAACCGAATGTAATGACTAATGTCATAATAAACAGTTGTATGTGAAAATAAATGTTTTTATTTCATTAATTGTTAGTTTTTTTAAACCCTTAAAAGGAGATCAATTATCCCATTACTTTCCCAAATAATGGTTTTATATTGCACCCTCAATTGTTGACTAGACTATAAGATGGTAATTCATTTTCACTCAAGTGCTTATGGTGTATGTCGATTACTCAACATGCATTTAAGAGATAGATTGAAACTATTCTATATTAGAAATGGGTAAAAATTTAACAAAACTATCTAGGCTTGTGAAGTTGGAAGAATAACAATCACAACAACAACAATAAAAGGAAATAATTGTATAAACTTAAAACAACCAAAATTAACAGCAATATATTAAGGTAAAATGTTCGTCTTAGGACCTAATGTGGTGTTCAAACCCAGTGATAATTAAAGTTCTTAACACAATTACCTTCCAGTGGAAGTAAAGCTTTCAGTCTTATGTTGATTGAGACATGTAAAACAACCCTTTAATATATGTGAATACAGGGTGGGCAGCATTACATTGCATTTTGGGAACAAATGCATCGCAGGTCCATCACGTTATATTTCTCCACCAACACACAGCTAACCATATGGCCGACAAGTTGTGTTACAATATAAACGCACTCACAACTATCCAACATCCTGGTACCTCCATCTTTTTTAAGCAGTCTACACATTTTTAGCAATGTATTGCCGTTTCTTCATTTATTGTGGTGACAGGAAGTGTGCCTTGCAGAAGAACCAAAACTTAAAACGGTTCAAAGTTTGTTTTTTCCCCTAGACAGCGAATTGAAGGTATGTACTTTGGAATGAGTTACCTACATTTGTAAAGTGGAGTTGATAGCTTTATACACATGTAACATCACAAAGAACAGAATACTTTTTATATAAATCAATTAAGAAGCTATTATTATTTGAGCTTTTTAGTGAGGAATTATCCATCTAAATATTCATATATTGAAAATTGACACGGTTTCCTGATTTAATTCCTGTGTGTAGGTGTAATTTTTTCAATTTTCAGAATTTAAATCAATTAGTTTACTCTTTTTTCTCTATGTATGATCCACATTGCGGAGAGACGTAATCCTGCATCACCTTATTTAGGCATTTTATAAAATACTCAATTGTGTTTGTTTTTGCTTAAGTTCTTGCAGAATTTGTTTTGCCTCTTATATTGATTGTTTGATATTTTAACAATGTTTGGAAATAATTGTCTTTACTTAGGTAGTATAAGTAGAGGCTTTGATTAGTGGAATAAAAACCAATTAGATTTTGTTGAATAAAAACTTCTATTTAAGTATAAAAAGTCTAAATAAAATACTAGATCCTAATTTGTGATAAAGTTATTGTAAATCATTAAATAAACTTAAAATTTGATATAAAAAATTGAAAAATAATTCTTGGGGTTGGGGAAGGTGGAAAATTATAGTATATCAAAGTTAATGCATTCTGCATTGAATAGCAAAACTAAAAGGTTTCTCGTTTTTGCTATTCCTGGCCTATTTTAAACAAGTATTTAAATAAATTTAAAAAATCCTTACAAAATATGTTTTTGATACTAATTACAATTTTTCTAATGATGTAATTAATAAAAAATAGCTAATCTTTTTAAATTATATATCAACAAAATATGGACCTATATTATATGACACAGAGTAAACGACATAGCTTGTGCCGAACATTTTACCGGGCCAAAAGACATAGATTTTATATTATCTTGCATACACCCAAACACCAAAGGACAAGTAAAGCAATATAATTTCTAAACCAGTCCATGCAGGTGTTGAACAATCTACACATTGTTTTTGTTAGGATTATCAAATATATCTTTTGAATATTTGAATTCTATTTCAAAAATATGTCAAAACTTTTGACATTTTTAATTTTCATTCATGTATTATTCTATTAAATAATGTTCATGTAATAACACTTAGTTGCCAAATTCAAAAATAATATAATGTGTTAGTGATGTTCGATGAAAGCCCTCATCTATCTTCCCAACTATGATGTCTTTGGAGAAAATAAGGCTTTGAAAGTAGCTAGTTGAACCACTCTTCTTACTAATATCTTTGGCTTAGGGAAATTTATTTATTTTATTGTATTAGTGCATTTGGTACACTTTAATTCTTAGGCTAGTTCAAAATAAATGTAAATGATGTTAATTATTAATTCACATTTACATCATCAAAATTGTCATTTTAGTGAATGTATTATTATTATTAGTACTTAAAGATGCTACAATGGGTTTTGAATATATTCTGATAATAATTTGAACGTGCCTAGTAAAAGTTGATGAAAATGTCTCAAGTGTAAGTTGGCATGTTTTATTCTCTTAATTCAAAATTTCCCCTTATAAGTAAATATGTAATAAACACATCTTGTAACAAGAAAAATTCTTAAGATTGGTTGAAAAATAGTTTTAAATTAGTATGCTTTTATTTTCTTACTACTTTCAGGCACACTTGCAGACTGTTTTACATGTTGAGTCACAAAAATATTTTATTTGAATTTACATTTGTACAGAAACATTACAAAAATACATACTGATATATTAAGATTGGCTGTATCACTGAATTCTTTAATCTACGTTTTTTAAGCATCAAGAAAATACACCCAATATGTTTAAACAAATTCATCTATCTTTCTCTTAAAATTATACATTGATAAGAGGCAACCATTACCTCTTTGTCCATTGGCAGCAGTGTAAAGTGTGAACTGTGTTCTTTTCATTGAAAAGGCCATATTGTGTTTGTCCCTCTTTTATATGTTTCTATCCACCTTTCCTATACCTTCTTCCAAATATAATATAATACATTGATAGAAGGGCAATTCTTAAACGCCAGAAAATTAGGCTTAAAGTTCACAATTGAAGTGTGTGGCCTAATAAGGGTCTATGTTAAATTTAAACACATGTTGTATTTTTGGTGAAAAGGTCTACATAAAGTCACTTCTGCCAATAAGGCAGTTGTATTATTTTCTGTGAGATGCAGCACAAACATGCTTGTCTTCAGAAGCAGCTTGTATTGCTCAGAATAAGGTATTATGTAGTAGACACAGTGGCCTGGAAGGCTATGTAATTTACACCATTATATATTATTTGTACAAGAAAAGTTTAGTACTTTGTGGTACTATATTGCTCCATTAAATCGTGAGTGCATGAAAACCCGATTTGTTGCCGCACGGTAATTAAACAACTGATAAAATATTGGCTGATTCAGACTCTCAAATTAATAATTTGGTATTCTCTTTTTATATGACTTTATATGCATTAAAAAAATGTTCTTGCTGTTGAAATATTTTAGTTTGGTGACAAAACTACTATGTATATAGTATTGTGTTAAAGAGTAGAGAGCCTATTTATAATGTGAAAGAAAGGCATGAACTTGTCTTCATTATGGCCTCATTCATTCAAGTAAACCTGGTACCCTGACTGCCTATTTTATGTTGTTTATCAGAAGACAATATTTTCAGGTGAAATAATATTGCAC
Source organism: Timema cristinae (assembly GCA_039000515.1). Classification (NCBI taxonomy): domain Eukaryota; kingdom Metazoa; phylum Arthropoda; class Insecta; order Phasmatodea; family Timematidae; genus Timema; species Timema cristinae. The sequence goes on from JBCFYV010002255.1 coordinate 34,321,679, forward strand.
TAAAAGTGTTTTCATATAACTGGAAAAAGGGTCTATGTAATTTGCTTGGATGCCACAGATGATTGTGACAAGACCATTATTTGTCCACACGCTTCAATTATGTAATTTTTTGTGTACATCAAACCCCTTGTTAAGCAGAAATGAGTAATACACAAAACAGGGCTAGAGGTTGATCATGCATGGCCAATTAAGATATTGTGTTTCTTGATATAAAAAAAAAAGTTATTGTATTTAAGGTTGAGAGGCGTGCCTGGTTTTGGCTTTATATTGATGATAAAGTTCCCACGTTAATGACAATGTGAAACAAGATTGATAACAAAAGAGGCACCCATGTCATAATTCCCGGGGAAGAATACCTTGATCTTGCTAATGGTTGTTAAGAGTCTTCAGCCTCCACAATATGCCATCGCTTAAATCCAAGATTCAAAAATATATTTTCAGTAAACTACCACCAAGTAAGTTTTCATCATAAAACAAACCTAAACTATAAACACTTGGATATAAATTTTAAATGTAATTGTTCTAAAAGGTTTTTTTAACTCAAGACTATAAAAAATTTTCTAACCACATATTTTCACCTACTTAGGTGTTCTGTGCTTGGATTGACTGTCTCTTTTGCAACTATATTAACTCATTTCATACATCTCGTAGTTTAGAGGTCTCACTCGCTTTGATGGTATCCTCTGAAACATTAGTCAACATGAGGTATATTATGAATATCTCATACAATCAATTAACCCAGTATCATAATTAGCAAGAGGTATGTTGGACCTGACTCAACATATAACATACATGATGAATAGGAACTGGATTTTGTCTATTTAATTTTTATTATTAATATTGTTATTACCAAAGTTTAGAGGCCCTTCGACAATACAAGTTCATTAGGGCCTTGTATAAAGAAACATAGGGGAGAGTCATTGGAACAGATATATATAAATAAAAACAATACACTACATTAAAAAGATGGAACCTACATATTAAAATATAATTGGTTAAAAGGACAAAACATATTAAAATTTAATAAGTAAGTTGAAAAGACAAAATTTCTGTAATGGCTTCTTTAAATTCTAATTAATTTAAAAATATGAAACTTCTTTAATTAACTAAAAAATATGTTTAGTTATAACCACTATAATATCTAACCAAGAAATCCCCTGTTGAATATCTTTATTTCTGATTGAGCCACCATACACTGTTGGTGCAATATTTTCTTGCCTATGCTAGGCCCAAAATCATACTGGTTAGGTTTTGCAGTGAAATTATTTCCCTCCCTCATTCTTCTTCAAGAATATCCTAAAGGGTTTAAATGGCCAGTACTTAAACTTTTACAGTATCTAACAACTTATGTGTGTGAAGCTGAACTTTCATACTATGCAGCAACAACATCTAAATATTGTTGCGGACTGAATGTCACACCCGAAATGTGAATAGGTGTTTACAACCAATCCCAACTTTAAAGAACTATCTGAGACAAAGCAACACCATTATTCACACTAGTAACAGTATAAAGTAATATTTAATGTACAGTACATAATATTTAATGTATACTTTTTGTGTTGGCCTGGATTTTTTATAATATACATTATCAATTGTGGGTACCAATCATCTAGACATCCTATATGTGATGTGATTATCCATGGATGTTTTACAAGGCCTAAAGGGGTCTTCGAACAAAAACGCTTAGGAACCACTGTACTAAAGCAATGATAACTCACATACATGGGGAAAAAATGAGCTATTATTAAATTTATCTAATAAAAACCAATGAAACAAGTTGCGCGTACCTGCACCAATGTCAGAATTTTCTTAGTTATATTTTATTCTACTTACAAAACAAAGTGTCGGTCTTATTCATGAAATTGTGTGTTTTTTGCCTAATCTTTGGAATCGCTTAACTTATTTCTTAACCTATTTGTTTTAGCTTTTAATTGTGACAAAGAATTACGAATATGAAGATTTAAATCTTTTGTTTAATGGTTCGATGGTAAAAAGGTATTCAGGTATCAGTATGTACTGATTATTTTAGTTGTGAATTGTCCAAGTGACTTTCAGCTAGTAGGAAATAAGAAACCTCTGGTCTTAAGTGGAGTGAAGAAGCAATACATTATACTTGAAAAAGGATAATATCTTGAGAATGTAAATCATTGAATGTGTTCTACTTTTTTTTTTAAACTTAATTTAGCATTCTATTACTTGTGTTCCTGTATTTATTATTGCTATGTCTATCCATTTAAATTAAAATGGATATTTATAAAATTATACTAAGTAACTTCCTAATAGGTTCTTTAAATTGATAAATGGCACCTGGACATGGGTATTGAACCTGAGACAGCTTGTAAATAGTCATAATATTTGTGTGGACTTCTGTGTAAATCCGTGCACATGTTAATTTTAATTTGTTGGGATGCACGGCTCGTTGGTTTGTGACTAGTGATGTGGGCTAAAGATTACCACATGTGCTTTCTAATTAGTGTAGCACAGGTGCTCCGAAAATGGGGGCGTGCTTCTAGGAAATAATTTAAAAAATAAGCTAATAATTGAAGACATTTTTTATTATATTGCGATCCGTTTTTCCAAAGCCTGATTAGTGGTGTGTGTAACCAATTTTTATAGCTAGATAGTATTTAGTTATGAATTGCATCTATAATGATTGATTGAATCAATATTATAATTATGTTCAATAAAAAATTAAACATGTATATAATTTTTTAAATAAATATGTATCTAAAATTAAAAACAATTAGACAACGTTTGAATTTTGTCAACAATGAGGTAACCTCTAAACAAGAACTAAAATGAAATTAAATAATTTAAAAAAAGGTCACATTTACTAGAACAATATAGGAAATTATTTAAAATCGTCTCGTTTGAGTAGTCAACGAACATTTTTTGTGAAAATACTTTTAAGTAGAAATAGTTGTTAATGGAACCAAGATGTAGGACTTATTAGACCAAGTGAACCAAAGTTGGAAGTGGCACTTGGAAGTATTTTTGTGTAGAGCCCCGGGTTCAGGCCAGAGGCAGGTAGGTCTACATGGACTGTTAACGTGCATTAACGTCTTTCTTATTTCTTGAATTGTGTATAAATACACCTAATATGAAGAGTATCGCTTTTATAATATAACTCGAAAACTCATCGCACACTATATGTTCAAACCCAAAACCACTGTGCCTCACCTCATTAGGGCCATTCTTTACAGAACTCAGAATTAAGGAGTGTGGGCAGTGACAGTTTTTTTAATTTTAGAGGCCTGAAGTGTGATAAATAAACTAAAGTTTCGAAAACAGAAATGCTATGCTGAGAGGATCTTGAAGGGTTGGAATCAGAATGGGTAAATGATCGCTGTCACACGGTTCCGGGGGAATCTCCCAAAGGAAGTGTCAGCAATCCCGGAGATACAAAAAGTTAAATCAATGGCAACGGATTCACCGTTAAAGATGGAGGTGTTCAGTAACACCAGGTCAACCGAGACAAGAATATAATATACCCCGGGAGTCTGTAAAATTAGGCCTTCAAACCAGGGTATGAGCGGTAAAATCCCCCAAGATTATATAGCGGGCGGGAAGTTTTATAAAGAGAGCCTCAAGGCTTCTCTTTTAAAAACGTTAACCTGGTTTGAGGTAAATGGAACACATTTTCACCGCCATAGAAAGTGAGATTTGGAAAGCAATCAATCACGTGGCGATCAGATATAATATTTATACACTTATGATATATATTATTACTACGTGCGAGTATAGCCACACCTCCACAAGCCAGATCAAATAATGGATTGTCAGTACTATACGCAGCGTACCAACGAAGCATCGGACTATCAGCGGGGTGGAGTTGGGTCTCCTGAAAACACAAGATAGAAGGATCCAAAGAATAAATATGTAATTTAATTTCCTCTACACGAGCATAGAAATCCCTACAATATCGTTGTACTAGAGATATTAACTTTTGATATACAATTTAATTATTGACGCAATCCATTAAACTATCACATAAAAAAGAAATATTGATGCCATTTTGTTCCTCTTGCCTTACCAAGTCTCTCCTGGACCTCTCGCTTCAGGGGAGTCATTCGTTTCTCCAGGGAATATTGGGGCATTGTATCCTGGAGGGAAGACACTTATCGACTTTGACGCTCTTTTTATTTATATCGGAGGTCTTCTTTGCGCTTTCCGCTGACCACCAGTGGGACTCACCTTTGCGGCCTCATCTGCCGAGGAGAACTTAGGGGAGTTCCCCGAGAAGGACTCGGGGGTGCTCTACAATAAGGACTCCAAGCGGGTACGGGTGGGGGATAAAACTTTTGAGATGGTTCCCCCATACGTACAAATTTAGCTTTGGGCACCAACGGAGCCGGTGCATCATGACTAAGAATGTATCGAGTAAAGACTAGTGGCATTGTTCTAGAAGGCGTCTTAGAAAGATTAACTCTGCAATGGCAGTTGGGACAATTTATGTTCTGCTTAGCAGAGATGACAATAACTGTGTACCCTATTTTGAGAAAAGATCGGTTGCGTTCATGAGGGTCCGGACATAAAATTGGCACTTTCCCACACCCACTTGCTGCGATGACCTCTCTCCTGATGATGCCCCATGCAAAGGTTGTCATGTCAAGCGTCGTATGGAGACTCTTGCCTGGAGAGTTAACAGGGCCTTATGTGGTAGTATCAGCTGATATCACCCTGGGTCTACGATCCAAGTACTGTGCAGGCTGTCTCTAAAAACTGCATGGCCGAAGCTATTGTCACAGCTGACACCTTACTGTCCGCTGGCAACGTACTGCCAAACCTCACTGGCAACTCACTGCCCAGCCCCTCACAGGCCCGTAATAATGAAAGGAGGTGAAAACGAGAAAGGCCATCTAGCCCGATATCTAATAGACAAGAAGTTGTTAGGCCTTGACCTCGTTTCGTGATTATGTTTCTAATAGAGGAAGAAGAAAACCTCAAGCGTTTCAGCACATTTATACTCAAAAGAGTGATAAATAGTGCAGTGAAATCGAATGTTTTAATAATAAAACTGTGCGATGCAAATATATTGAGTCAGACAATGACTGACATTCAGTCTTTAAATATTTTGGGTTTATCTGGGATAACGATGAGCAACTCGGCCAATTTACAGGTGAAGGTGGAGCCACACAGGTTAGTTATTTTATGACCTCGACTGTGTAAGCATTGAGGATTATTATTATTTATATTATTATTACTATTATTGGAGTTTATAGGCACATCAAAACAGTGAGGTCACTAGGGCCTTGAAAGATATAAAAACATATTAAAATCTCCAGAGGGGATAGACATAATAACTCGCCTCTCAGAATATGCAGGTGAATGCAAAATATATTATATAAATATAAAAAGAATAGATATTAATATGATAAAATACCCAATTGAGACACTCCATAGGAGTGCTCAAATGGGATATTACCACAAATTGAGTGATACACTTGATTTTAAAAAATCACAGGTGTATACACCACATTAAAAGCACAGAAAAACATAAGACACACCGTCCCTGATGGACCGCAGCTAGTTCTGAGCAGGGGTAGAAACCCACTGGTCGTGTCAGGTGCGTAAGACCCCACACTGAACATAGCTCTTCAGTTCTAAAAACATGACACCATAATTAGCCTCAGGAGGGATATAAACCGCTTCCTTGGCTGCTTGGTCCTCCAGTTCACTTCTTGAAAGACCAGCATGACCAGGAATCTAACGGGAGACGAGCTGGTTGTTTAATAAATCAATTTAAAAAAAATATTTGTGTATCATTTAAACGAGTGGATTCCAGGAGTCCAAAGTGATCTATGCCAACAGATCACTCATTGAATTGTGGAGATGAGAACAGAACGGTGACAATTTCGCTATACAAAAAAAAAGTTTAAAAAATAGCGTAAAGTTCTGCTGTATAAACACTGGAATCACCAGGTAACCAAATTTAAAATTATTTCCCTCCGCAATTAAGGGGCATTCCACAGAGGCACTACACTTTGAACCATTCGTGTGGATGTGCTTAAAACCCTGAAAGCGAGTGGAGAGGAGCTTGTTAAAGGTCCTCTCGTAAATTATATATTGGGTGTCTCTTTAGGGAACTTGTCAAGATCAAAATGGCATTTCGGAAGGTGTATCTTCCAGAGAGAAACTCAACCTGGAGATGTGGGGATAACCTTTATCAGGACTCTCCCACACGTGTCGAAAACCGTTAGCTTCCGGATCCTATCCTGCCTTGTAATATGCCATTTGGTTTCATACAAGACACGATTGGGGTGATTGATCACAGGGCGGTAAGCAACATGCTTTGGCATGCAATACATTTTTGACAAGTAAGATGACAGAAGATAAGACCACCGGTAAGAAAAGGGGTGTAGGGGCTCACCAGCGTCGGCACAGATGTTGACGACTGGACTGTTACTAAAAGCAACAGTAACCAGACGAATGCAAGCATGGAGGACACTATCTAGCATCTTTAATGCCAAAGGTCTAGCTGAGCCATAAACAAAGCTGCCATAATCAAATTTTGATCTCACCAAGGCCCTATAGAGGCACATCAATATTTCCCTATTAGCACCCCAATAGCGACATCCACTACCTTAACCTAATTCAATGGTTTGACACACCTCGCTTTCAAGTCTTTGATGTGGGGGATCGAAGTTAGTTTAAAATTAATCAAAAGTCCCGAGAAACTTACGGTCTCTAAGACAAGTAAAACAACGTAGTTCATTCAAATATTGGTGGCTGGCTGTATTCCGTCTAATCTATGTAAGTGTACGACCGTCGACTTGACTGCGAAGAAGCGAGAGCCATTACGCGATGTCCACATCCATAGATTATTGACGGCGAGTTGTAACTGCCGTTCATCCCTGTGGAGACTCGATGAACTGCTATAAATTGCGTGGTCATCCCACTTTGTCCACAATGGCGTTCATTGCAATGGCGAACAACGTACAGCTTAAAATACTGCTGTAAAGCACCCTATTTTCTTGAATAAAATCAACTTATAGATATCATTTCCTTATACCCGGAAGAGTCAATCCAACATAAAATTAGACATAAAAACAGGGAGAGTCCATCAGAATCCCTTATGGAAAATTGATTTTAATATGCCGTACCGCCAGGTAGTGTTATAGATTTTCTCCAGATCAAAGAAGACAGCCAGAAGATGCTGCTTATGGCTAAAGTCGTCACGAACAATCATCTCGAGACGGACAAGGTGATCCACCGTGAATTGTTTACAGCGAAAGCCACATTGAATATTAGGTAGCAGATTACGAGATTTTAAATACCATTTAAATAGTTTATTGACCATTATTTCCAATATTTTGCATACACAACTAGTTAAGGCTACCGGTCTATAACTAGTTGGCTTTAATTTACCTTGCCACTTTTATGAATTCACTATAACGGTTGCTTGCCTCCATAGTGATGGAAATTGATGAGATTCCCTAACAGTATTGTAGAGGTCCAAAAGAAATGCCTGTCGGCAGGGGCCGTCTGGCGCAACCTCTCATAGTGAATGTCGTCAGGACTGGAAGCAGTGCTGCCCACCTGGTACAGGGCATAGGTCCGTTCATTTATAGTAAACGGGGAGTAAAAGTTCTCCCTCCGACTTTGACCAAAATTAAAAGTATGGCACTCGATGTTCCACCTATTCACTGCGAACTCGTTATATTAGCTCGCAGTGTTAAAGATTGCGGTGAACATCGATCCCAATACATTGACAACCTTCACAGGGGAGGAGACAAGCGAACTGTTAGACCTGAGGGTAGGTATATTATTAATGGAATTTTTGCCGCTACGTAATTTACGAATATTATCCCAAACCTTAGTTGTAGAAATGAAAATTGGAACAATAGAGATAAACACGGTGAGCTCGAGCACGTAGCATTCAGAATGACTCTATATTCTCCAAAGTAGGACGTCGGTAAAAGAGACTTAGGGCCCTCTGATGGTCATAAATAGCCAGCCGACACTCCTCGTTCCAACAGGGAACAGGATAGTGGCACGGATTTGGCAAGTATTTAGGTATGGAAGCTCACATCACCGCGATAACCACCGAAGTAAAATGCCCATCCTTAAAATCACTGTTAGGAGAATGGGGTTAAACAAATATAATGAGCTCGCGGATTTTATCCTAGTCAACACGTTTATCCCCCCATTGGGATACCCGTGCTGTGATGGGAGGATCTTTAAGTTGTGAAAGCAGAATGCGATCCCGGAACTACATAAAGTTAGGTCGATGGCAGAGGATACACCATTAAAGGTGGAAAAGTGTGTCTGGGTGCCGGTGTTCATTAAGACCTGGTTTCCCGAGACAAGAATATCCTCTACCATCCTCCCGTGGGCATCTGTAGAATTAGATTCCCACACTAGGTTATATGCGTTAAAATCCCCCAAGATGATATAGGGAGCGGGAAGTTGTATAAAGAGGGCCTTTAGGCTCCTCTTTGAAACACGTCCAACCGATGGGAGGTAGATGCAGTATACTGTTACCTTCATATAAGGGAGACTCTGACAACATTCACTTGGAGGTCAAATACAAAATTTATAGAATCATATATATTGCTACGTGCGAGTATGGCCACACCTCCGCTAGCCTGATCAAAGAATAGCTTTTCGGTACCCACGATGCATCGAGTTATCGGCAAGCCGGAAGTGGGTCTCTTTCAAACACAAGATGGAAGAATGCAGGGAAGAAATTACTAGTTTTATTTCTTCTACATGAACATATAAACCCCTACAATTCCATTATAGTAGTGACATTTAATCAAATAAAATATTTTAATCCTTGCAGTTCATAACACTCTCCCTTAAAAACATAAATTGGTGTAGGACATTTTTGGGCCCACGTGCTTGGGTGAGCCTCTGCTGGACCTCTCTCTTTATAAGAGGTTTTTGTTTTACCAGGATAGATTGGGGTGCATGTCCTTATGAGAATTCTCAGACACCGACTTTAAAATCTTTTTGTTTATTTTTAATTTTGCAATCCCTCACTGGGCTTTTTAATAGCACCAGTGGGACTCGCCATCGCAGCTCCACCTGTTCCACCTACCAGCTCCACCTCTGGTGTTATAGAGGAAAGAATTGGTGGCTCATCAACGGATGCAGGTTGATTTTTCCCAAGTGGGTTTGGGGAGGTTCCCCAAGAAGGGCTTGGGGGTGTACCTTGAGAGGGCTCGGGGGTTTGCCCCGAGGGGGGCCCAAGGAAGTTCCCTGAGGAGGGTCCCTCGGTGGTACGAGTGGGGGAGACGACCTTTGTTGCAGTTTCACCTCCTGTACAAATTTTGGTGCCACCGTATTTGGTGCTGCATCACTATAAACGTCTCGAGTAGAGACCAATGGCACAGGTCGCGTAGACGTCCTATTAAGATTAACTCCGCAATGGCAGTTGGGATAGTTGATGTTCTTACTGACATTCTGAATATATGAGGTTTAAAATACCGGTCCCTAGCTGGATACGTATTCCTTGCGTGCCTGGGTGTAATAAATCTTTTTTCAGATTGTATCTCCAGGACTTTTCTCTGTGTATTTCGTTTCAGATAGGCCCGAGTCTAGGCAGAGTGCGGATCCCTGCAGTTGACATAAAACTTCGGAGACTCACATGTTGTATCGTGAGCCTCCTGTCCGCAATCAATGCAGTTTAACTCACCACGACATAGTATCTTCGTATGTTCAAATTCCTGCTATTGTAAACAACGCTGAGGGTTAGAAACATACGGGCGTAGCCTGAGCACGTGGAAACCCGCTCGAGCCTTCTTTGGAAGGGAGGACTCGCAAATGTAAGGATATACGCAACCGTCCTTTTCTCTTATTCTCATTCTTTATTGGTGATAATACGGAAAACCTCGGTGACATGCTGAGGGGAAAGCTCCTCACGGATGTTCTCAATTCTTATGCAGTCGAGGTGATAGAATGTGACCACTCCTTGCAAACATTCAGGAACTTGTGAGACTCCACCTTCACCTGTCTATGAGCCTTATTGCTTAACGGTATTTCAGTGATCGCCATTATGTTTTATGGCAGTGTGCCATTCGTTGTCTGAATGATGATATTACCATCACGCAATTTCTTTATTGAGACGTCCGATTTTGTTGCTTCATTCATCAATATTTCGGTTATAAATGAGCTAACACGTTTAAGGTTCTCACTGGATTCTACTCAAGACATCAGGAAGCGCGTGTCAAAACTGCACTGCATGCCAAGGCATGTTGCTTACCGGCCTGTGTTCCATCCCCCCAATCGAGTCTTGTATGAAACCAAATGGCGTAGTGCAAGGCCGGTTGGGATCCGGATGCTATCGGTTTTTGACACTTGTGGAATAGTCCTGCCAAAGGATATCCCCACATCTCCAGGTCGAGTTTCTCCCTGGAAGATACGCCTTCCGAAATGCCATTTTGATCTTGCCAAGTTTCCTAAAGTGACCACTCCAAATGCTATTATGAGAAGACCTTTAACGAGCTCCTCTCCACTCGCTTTCAGGGCTTTCAGCGCATCTACACGGATGGTTCAAAGTGTGGAGCCTCTGTGGGATGCAGCATTGTTGTAAAAAGAAACAATTTTAAATTTGGTTTACCTTGTGAATAGTGATTTTACGGCTGAATTATATGCCATTTTTAAATCGTTATGTTTTGTTTAACTTAAGTGTCACCGTTCTGTTCCTATCTGCACGGATTCCATGAGTGCTCTGTTGGCATTGTCCACTCTCTACTCCTGGAATCCCCTCGTGCAGATGATACATGAACAAATATTAAAGATTGATTCATTAAGCACCCGGCTCTCCTTTTGCTGGATTCCTGGTCACGCCGGTCTTTCAGGAAATGAACTAGCGGACCTAGCAGCCAAGGAGACAGCACGCCTGCCTCCTGATGTGAGTCTGGGTGTCATGTTTTTAGATCTAAAGGGCTATGCTCGGCGTGGGGTCTTACGCACCTGGCATGAGCAGTGGGTTTTGACCCCTGATCAGAACAAGCTGCGGCCCATCAGGGACGGTGTGTCGCGGTGGCCCTCTTCTATACGAAAGTCTAGAAGAGAGGAGGTCATCGTGACAAGACTTCGCGTTGGACACACATCATTGACCCATGGGTTTTTATTGAGAGGGGACCCACCTCCAGTGTGTGAGTTTTGTGATACTCCTCTGAGTGTGTGTCACATTTTGGTGGAGTGTTGTGAATATGCTCTTATCCGCCAGGCTCTTGATTTCAAAGGTGGCCTACGTTTTTTATTACTTGATAGCGCGGATGGAGTTATTTGTTTACTCCATTTTATTCGCCAGGCGGATCTTTTTAATGCCATTTGAGTCACTTTTTTAAAGTGGCTCATTTGGACTTTATCTCATATTGAGATCTTTTTAATATTCTTTAATATTTTTGTTTTGACGTTTTAACAGTTTTAGTACACTTTAACATGTTTGTTTTGTCTTTTTAACGTATTATTATTTTAACATGGTGTGTCATTTTAATATGTTTATTTTGTCATTTTATTGAAGTGATATACCTGTGTTTTTTATAGCAGCTGTATCACTTAATTTATATTAAGAGCTCATCTGAGCACTCCTATGGAGTGTCTCAGATGGGTATTTTATCGCTTTTTTACTATTATTTTATATATTGTGTATTTACCTGTATATTCTGTAGGTGAATTATTATGTGTCTCCCCTATGCGGATTTTATTATGTTTTTAATATCTTTCAAGGTGACCTGGTGGTCTAGGGGTAAGGTGTCAGACTTCTGTGCTGGCGGCCGAGGTTCAATCCTCGGTCCCGGCACAGATTTATCTGATTACCAAACCCTTCCTTCACCTCTGACAAGACATCTTGTGAATGTGGGGAATGCCAGGCCTCCACCGTGGTTCGGATTCCACGTTAAACTGTAGGCCCTCCATTTCCTCTCACAATCACCCTTTCATTACACACTAGCGTAAGTGCGTATAACCCGAACGGGTAGTAAGACGCGGTGCTAATAATAATAATAATAATAAAAATAATAATCAGGAAGTGGGAATGAGGCCTCACCACTTCCTGGATTTTTCCTAGCATAGGGCTGAAAGGCCTTACCACTCTCCGCCTCTTATCATTAATACGGTCCTGTGAGGGACCAAGCAGTGAGTTTCCAGTGAGCTTTGGTTGTATGGTGCCTACGGACGGTAAAGTCAGCTTTCTCCATATTCCCTTACCTTATCCAATACAATGCCACTCTCCTCTTCACCTCTAAGTCCAAGGTCCAGATACCTAAAACAACACAAAAAGCGTATGTGGCAACAGTATTGTACGCTCCAGATAGCTTCAAAAGTACCCTTTTCTGAAGGCTCCTGATTTTCTTTCTGATTCTTTCCTGTCTGAGCCAATGAGCCCACGCGCCAGCTCTTTAACTCACAATGGAGACCAACATAGCCCGGTGATACAATTTGATTGGCATCAGAGAAAGTGGCTAATATCACCAGAGCAGGGATAACAACGGGACTTCAGGTCAAGAAATAACTAGAAGAGGAGTGGCAAGACGAGTGGGAGCGGAGCAACACAGGTAGAATAATGCATAATATATTTCCAAGCGTTACTTAACGGTTGTGAATGGAGTGCCTGCAGCCCTCTTAAGGTTCGCTATATTTTATTACTGGGCATGGTCCATATAAGGCCGCTCTCTTCTCTAGACGACTGATGGATACAGGAATTTGCGATTGTGGTAGGGAGGCGACGCCTGAACACGTCGTGGTGGAGTGTATTGAGACTGTGTAAGATAGAATTAAACTACAGATACCGTTGCAAGAGAGCACGGTTTATCACATACTGCGTGACGTGGACCGATGGAGTCTCCTGGATTCAAGCGCGGATAATGTGTCCAAATACAAAAGAGATAATTACTTAACTGCCATGAGAAATAGAGGACAAAATAGACTGATCAACTTAAGACAAGGGTACACGACGGAGAGCGACGGTGACATGACATTAGACAGTGACGTGACAACAGATATGAATGCCACATAACGGTACGACTGGACTAAGTGAATAGGTGTGACAAAGACAAACTGGATTATTGGCTGGCTGGGTGGACTGTGGTGGGGATCTCCAGGCAAACCGAAGCCTATCTGAGGGAAGGAGTGCTCTCTGGTTTCCAGGAGTGTGAACTGCTAATGATTGGAGGGCGCTTTGATACCAGCTAAGGAGTACAAGATAACAACATCTTCAACTGGGAGAATCAACCCCTCACACATAGGGTCCAGCCCACTTGGCGACAAGTGTGTGATGCTGAGCTGGAGCTGTCTGGCATCTGGTCCATCCTCCGATCCACCAGATGGCTACTCTCAGTTCAGAAAATGGATCGGCGATAGCAACTTAAAGACCCTGCAGCAAATTATCAGAATAACTTGTATTTAGGTTAAGTTAGTATTAATTATTTTTATAAATCTTTATGTTAGGTTAGTTGTAAGTTCATAGGTGGTAATATTGTAGGTAGTAAGTGAAGCGAAATCTCCGGTAGGGTGCCTCCCCAGGTGGTGTAGAAGATGATGCTCAGGCTCTCGTCGATCTGGGGACTATTAGATCCAGAGTGCGGTGCGGGACACTCAGCGGGCAGGGTAACGGGGGCGTAATATACCCGGGATGGACCAAATAGTAGGTTAGGTTTAGGAAAAAAGGACAAATAGGACATTTAGGTTTAGGTGCTTATTCTAAACTTACTATCATATTTAAAAAAAAAGAACATGGCTAAAAAGTTGTAATGTTAATTCAAGATGTAGATCTAGGTCCCAAGCTGCATGCTAGGAATCGGGATAAATAGTTTAAATAAATAAATAAAAAATGTTATAGCAGAAGAGAGTCTTGGAGGTGGTCTATTTCTACCCTTACAATTTCCACTCCCACAATTAAGGTTTGGGATGATTTTCGTAAATTACGCTGTGTCAAAAATTTCATTAATAATATACCAGGGTGACCTGGTGGTCTAGGGGTAAGGTGTCGGACTTCTATGCTGGCGGCCGGGGTTCAATCCTCGGTCCCGGCACAGATTTATCTGATTACCAAACCCTTCCTTCACCTCTGACAAGATATCTTGTGAATGTGAGGAATGCCAGGCCTCCACCGTGGTTCGGATTCCACGTTAAACTGTAGGTCCTCCATTTCATCTCACAATCACCCTACCATTACACATTAGCGTAAGTGCGTATAACCCGAACGGGTAGTAAGACGCGGTGCTAATAATAATAATAACAATAATATACCTGCCTTCATGTCTAACGGTTCGCTAGTCTCCTGCACTGTGGAGGTCGTCAATGTATTGGGCTCGTCGTTCGCCGCAATCTCTAGCACTGCGAGGTACTTTAAAAAGTTCGCAGTGCATAAGCGGAACATCGAGCGCTATACTTTTGATTTTGATCAAAGTCGGAGGGAGAACTTTTACTCCCCGTTTACTATAAATGAACTAACCTATGCCCTGTCCCAGGCGGGCAGCACATTTCAAGTCCTGATTACATTCACTGTTAGATGTTGCACCAGCCGCCCCCTGCCTGACAAGCATTTCTTTTGAACCTCTACAATAGTGTTAAGGAATCTCATCAGTTTCCATCGCTATGGAGGCATTTAACCGTTATAGCAATTCATAAAGGTGGCAAGGTAAATTAGAGTCAACTAGTTAAAGACCGATAGCCTTAACTAGTCGTGTATTTAAAATATTGGAATACATGATCAATAAATGATTTATATGGTATTTATAATCTCGCAATTTGCTCTCTAATATTCAATGTGGTTTTCCTCGTAATCGATACACGGTGGATAACCTTGTCCGTCACGAGATGGCTGTTCGTGATGCCTTTATCCATAAACAGTATCTTCTGGCTCTTGTCTTTGGTTTGGATAAAGCGTACGACACCACCTGGCGGTACGGAATAGTCAGAACACTTTTCAATTGGAGGTCGCGAGGGAACCTCCCTGTTTATATTGATAATTTTATGACACATAAACACTTCCAGGAAAGTTAAATAACATCTTGTCTGGTGATTTTACTCAAAAATTGGGGTGCCTCAAGGCAGTACTATGAGTTGCATGTAGTTCGCCATTACAATAAATAGCATTGTGGACAACGTGAGCTTACCGGTCCATTCATGCCTTTTTGTTGACGACTAAGCAATTTATTGCAGTTAATTGAGTCTCCACAGGACTGAATAGCAGATACAACTCGCTGTCAACAATCTATGAACTTGGGCATCTCTTAATAGCTTACACTTCTCCGCAGCCAAGACAATGGTCGTCCACTTCCATAGATTATGCGGAATACAGCCAGCCACCAATATTTCAATGAACTACGTTATTTTACCAGTCTCAGAGACCGCAATGTTCCTGGTATTTGATTTTAAATTAACTTAGATCCCCATATCGAATACCTGAGAGCGAGGTGTGTAAAAGCACTAAATCTACTTAAAGTGGTTAGAGGTCGCTCTTGTGGTGGTTCTAGGGAAACCTTGATGCACCTATATAGGGCCTTTGTGATATCAAAACTCGATTACGGTGGTTTTGTTATGGCTCAGTTAGACCTTCGGCGTTAAAGATGCCATTTGACTATTTACTGGTGCTTTTCGTACCAGTCCGGTCGTCAGCATCTGTGCCAACGCCGGTGAGCCCCCTCTTTCTTAACGGCGATCATATCTTCTGGCATCTTACATGTCAAAACTTCATTGTACGCCAAAGCATGTTTCTTACCGTCCTGGGGTCCTTCCCCCTAACCGTGTCTTGTATGAAACCAGATGGCGTAGTACACGGCCGGTGGGGAACAGGATGATATCGATTTTTGACACGTGTGGGATAGTCCTGCCAAAGGCAATTCCCACATCCCCAGATCGAGATTCTACCTGGAAGATACGACTGCCTCAATGCCATTTTGATTTTACCAAGTTCCCTAAAGCGACCACCCCGCTGATTACATATGTGAAGACCTTTAACAAGCTCCTCTCCACTCGCTTTCAGGGTTTTCAGCGTATATACACGGATGGTTCAAAAGGTGTAGCCTCCGTGGGATGCACCTTTGTTGTGGAGGGAAACAATTTTAAATTTGGTTTGCCTGGTGAATCCAGTGTTTTTAAAGCAAAACTATACGCCATTTTTAAATCTTTGTGTATTGTATGTCGTAACTGTCATCGTTTTGTTCTCATATGCACGGATTAATGAGTGCTCTGTTGGCATTGTACACTTTGTACTCCTGGAATCCACTCATGCATATGATACTCGAGCAAATTTTTAAAATTGATTTATTAAACACCCAGCTCACCTTCTGCCGGAGTCCTGGTCATGCTGGTCTTTCAGGAAATGAACTGGTGGACTGAGCAGCCAAGGAGGCGGCCATCTCCCTCCTGAGGTGAGCTTGGGTGTCATGTTTGTAGATATAAAGAGTTATGTTCGGCGTGGAGTCTTAACGCACCTGGCACGAGCAGTGGGTCTCGAGCCCTGCTCAGAACAAGCTGCGGTCCATCAGGGACGGTGTGTCGCGATGGCCCTCTTCTATACGAAAGTTTAGAAGAGAGGAGGTCATCGTGACGAG
This sequence comes from Timema cristinae, assembly GCA_039000515.1. Lineage (NCBI taxonomy): Eukaryota > Metazoa > Arthropoda > Insecta > Phasmatodea > Timematidae > Timema > Timema cristinae. The sequence continues at coordinate 34,338,190 of JBCFYV010002255.1, forward strand.
ACTCCGCGTCGGGCATACATTTCTTACCCATGGGTTTTTTATTAAGATGGGACCTACCTCCAGTGTGTGTGAGATTTGCGATGCTTCGTGTACCACATTCTAATGGAGTGTCGCAAGTATCTCCCTATCCGCCTGGCTCTTAATTTTAAAGGTGACCTTCGGTTTTTATTACGTGACAGCGTGGATGAAGTCTTTTGTTTACTCAATTCTAAACGCAAGGCCATTCTTGTAAACTCCATTTAAGTCGCTTTTATAAAGTGACTCACTTGGTTCTTATCTCATATTGAGATTATTTTTAACATTTTTAGTATACTTTAATGTGTTTGTTTGGTCTTTTAACCTATTGAATACACCTGCGTTTTTTTTAAGGAGATGCATCACTTCTCTTGTTTTCCAAACAAAGATTTTACTCTGTTTTTTTTTACGCTGCTAATGGCCTTTATGTGTCGACGCGCCTCTAAATCTTAATAATAATAATAATAATAATAATAATAATAATAATAATAATAATAATAATAAAATAATAATAATAATAATAACTTCCCCACACCCCGACCCCACCAATAGAATTCCCACCATCACCCAACAAACATAATTTACCCCCTACCATTATTTTCCCTTTTTCTTTAACAAGAGTTTTCCCTCTAAGCCCCACCCCGGCTCGACATCAAGCTTCGTACACCTTGACACTTACGCTACTGGTTGCATCAGTGGACAATGGATCAAATCTGGATTGAGCTTTGTTACGAAAGAAAACACGTGTTCTTCCTGCTCGTACATCACACGATCTTGTGTACGGTGTTTGTGTGTTACTTGTTGTAGGCTCATTTAAGATTTCAATTTCTTCTTGTCGCTGTTTGTATTTGGCTTCAAATCTTGCTGTCCCTCTTTCCTCCTCCTCCTTGGTGAGTGCATCGTTTTTAATAGGAGAGATGCCAACGACCATTTTGTTTCCTCAATTCATCTCTATCCGCCAGTAACTCATTTGCACATTGAAATTCTGTGTCTCCGTATTGACTTCGTTTGCCAAAAGGGCTCCTAGAAGTTTTGTGGTAGATTTTGATTCAGCAACCAGTGCTTCTTGTTCCTTTTATTGACTAAATAACCAAAGATTATAATCAATACTATTGCGCCGTTTCTTTTTTGATGGTGGTATCTGAACTTTTAGCCCACCACACATTATTATGGATCAGTTTTAAAGATGTCTTCTATCCTAAAACAAATACAGGGGGGGAAAATGAAAATACTCAAATCATACATACCCATAGCTAATCATACAAATTATTGAATGATTCCACCCGCATTGGATATTTGAGTACATTAAAGAAACATTGTGATTTTGCTTAGATTTATCCGTTTAAATCAATGTAGCAGTCAAACTATTGGGCTCTCGCAATACATGCAAGGTACATTTCTGCTATCTCTTAAAAATACCTTTCTAACGAGCTATAGAAAATTAAAATCGCTTAGATAATGACTAAGATACGGCGGTTTGTTCTTATTGCGATGGCAGCCATCTTGGATGGCGTCATCACCGTCACATACCACACCTGCGAGAGTGTCACCATGGAAATTGTTACACTACATAATGTTTACCGATTAAATGTCACATCGATATCTTCCCTTCATTAACTTTCTCACGAGATACCCAATGCTCTCTAACTATTTTATTAAATCTTGTATCTAGACATTGTTTTAACATTACAAAAAAAATGGCTATTTTCATTTTTCAATGAAAATGACTTTTGAGGGTATTATACGTATGCAGAAATTTCCAATTTTGATCATATTTCCCTAACTCTTTGAGATACTAAATAATTTATAATTGTAAATATTTAACACTTTAGTTTGAAATAACCTTTTACAAAATCAATGATCTCTGAGATATAAATATTTTTTTATTCAAGTCAGGAAATGAGATTGGTTGTTATGCTCTTTGGTACACACAGATGTTCCTCTTTTCTTAATGGTTTTGTAACAATGTATGATATGTTATTTGATGTGTGCGTTTTGGTGGATTGTGATGTATGCTCTTTTTACTTTGTCTCGACCCCTCAGAGTAATTGTAAAAAAAACAACCAATCAAACTCAAAATGTTGATAAATGTCAAGTTTCCTAATTCCCTTAAACAGAAAATTGGTTTTTGCGATGCCGTCTGTTTGTCTCTTTGCCTGTCTATATATCGGATTAGAACCAAAACCATTTTACCGTTCGAGCTAAAACTTAGTAGGTCCCTATCTGGAGTTTTCATAAAGTTTCTCCGAGGTATTTTTGGAATTATATATCTAACCCTAGAAGTAAGGGTAGTTTATTGAAGGGCAAAAAAAAAGATAAAAATCAAATTTCCCAAAATCTGCGCTAATGATTTTTATTAAATTTTGTATCTAAATATTGTAACAATACAAACAAAATGACAATCCTCGTTTCTTGTTATTGTTGTGAAAATGACTTTAAGGGCATGTTATATAAATCATAAATTTTCAATTTGATCACATAAAAGTGTATGATTTATATTATCTGTCATCATTTCATGAGGTAATCCATAAAGCACTTGCGTGTTTCTGACCTTTTAACCTCCCTCCATGTAACACCAAGTAGACAATTAGCTTAACCCCTTAACCCACCAACCTGCTTTATGTAACTTTTCACGGCAAGAGTGAACGTCATTATTTCATCAGGAAGTTTTAGTGACACTAAAGGAGAGACTCATAATTATTCTTTTTTTGGAATCCATTTTAAATCCTGAATACAAATGATTTCAAATAATTTTATAATATAATATTATATTAGCACCACGTCTTACTACCCGTTCGGGTTATACGCTTTAAGTACTAATTACACTAATGGATTAGGAATTGGGATGGTTGAATTAGAGGAAGTGAACCCGCATTTGCGTGGAGGGAGAGTGGAAAACCATTTAGGAGAAACCACCCCCAGTTCACCCGACCGAGATTCGAACCTCGATCTCCCCGTCCTCAGCAGTCGGGCTCAACACGACCTGCGCTTTAGCCAACTACGCCACCAAGGCGGGTAATAATTTTATAACAATGCTTTATTATGTTTATGTATAAACAATAATATTATTTTTCAACATTCAATAACGTTACGTGGTTTATGTGTGACCCGATATCATTGCTCAAAAATGACCTACTTAACTGTATCATCAAAATGGTATTCTTCATAACAGCAGCTAGCCCCTAAAAAAAAAAGTGTCTCGTCACGATGATAAAGATTTTTCATTTCGGATAAACTGTTTGACAGTTCTTTTTATCGGTTTATAATATTGTGTCAAAAGTTGTTATCCTCTTTGAAACGTAACTCTTTTCACTCTTGTCGTTAACCAAGTCTATAGGCACCCCTTTGAGAAAGTTGTGAAGGGGTGAGTATGCGCGCATGTGTGTGTGTGTGTGTGTGTGTGTGTGTGTGTGCGTCCCCGGAGCCTGCAACCTCCCACCCCACCCTTTGGTGGCACAATGGACTCTCCTCTACTGCTGAGCTTGCTTTGACCCGGCCGCTCCCATTCTGTTGAGAAGTGCCGGGCGAGTCGGACGTAGCGGGTGTGCTAGCGGGCTAGGGTTTGGCTCAGCGAAAATGTGGGCCAGGTAATCCCCACAACACTAGGGGCTGGGTGGGGCACCGCCACCAGACGTGTGCTCAACAATGGATGCCGAGCGTCGCGTGTCCTGACCCCTCAAATTTGTTTTATTATTCTTCCCGATTTGTTGGAGAAATATTAATAAACAAAACTCATTTCTATCGAACGGGGGTTGGTAATTTTGGTTAACCTAACGGGTTATAATAGTTTTAAGCGTGTGTGTTCTACTGTGTGAGTGTGTGTGGCTCAAAACATTGTAGCAACATAAAAATAGAACTACATTTTTCCTGACGGATACTTGATTTATTCTAAATATATATATTTTTCGCGTGTGTTTCAAACTTTTTAATTTTGCGAATCAGCAAAAAACATGGCTGCCTGCACTGCATCGTTCACTGAAGTGGTGAGTTAGGTCTCTCTGGATCCTACTTTTGTATGAACCTCCTCCCAAGACGGACAGAGAATTGAGTTTTAAATCTCTCTCTCTCTCTGCCCAATTTGACTATCAGCTAACCAAATGGCATCACTGTAAATCTATTGGTACACCGCTACACTCTGTTTTATGGTAAAATAATCCTAATTCCTAATGTTCTATTTACACGTGTTGTTAGATTTATTATCGCTATAAACGATGAATTTATCAATCCTTGAAAAGGGGCGTGGCTCGTTCAAATTTATTTTACCCCCCCCCCCCCCGGTTTTTAATTTATTTTTTATTTGTCCATCATTTAAGTTATTTAATTGCACATGTTCAGTGGAGGTGGGAACCTTTTATGTCCAAAGAAGGGGGGAAGGTGATATAAAAATAAAATAATCATGAAGGGGGAGGGGGGTCTTTGCCCCCTAAACCAGAGAAATTTATTCCAAATATGGATACCTATGATGATGGTTGTAGGGATTAAATAAATGCCGTTTTAGAAGCTTTTTCTTTTCATTTTATTAGCAAGTAGTAATTTGGGTTAGATTTGTCAATCTTGCACACACAGCTAAAACAACATTATTTTGCCTTTTTTCTTTTATGTGCTACGCGGCTATCCGCTAAGTTAAGGACACAAGAAGTTGAAGAGGGAGGTATAAAACTATTTAGGGAAGACACTTAAAAAAAAGTATTCATTCGAAGATTAATGTTGAATATATAGACCTAAACTGTATTTCCCTTCACAAATCGCAGAGCAGAATAAAATCTCAAGGCATTCATTCGCATTTGGTTTATAAAATTAAACGCGCTAAGAGTAAAAATATGATTTTAAAAGCAAACCTCCATCAAGACTGCTTTCTATTTTTAAAATTATTTCACTGCAGATCTGGCTTTCGAGTTTTCTATAATATCCGAAGGAGAGCAAAACAAATCCAGAGGGGGCTGGCACATTTATTCCAGGGAGGGCAATGACCGCCCCCCCCCCCCAATCCCTTCACACACATATAGGCCTACCCATTTCGCTCCCACTGCATATGTTTAGTAGTTAACTTTATCTATATTGTTATTTATGGAGGAGTAAACAAACTTTACTTTAATCGGACTATTTAACGGGAGTCAGTTCCGTAGTCTTAGTAGTCAAAGTTCCTGGCTACAGATCCAGGGCTCCCGGTTCGATCCCCAGTTCTGTCAAAAAATATATGTGAAGTAGTGAGTCTGGAATGGTGTCGAAAATCACCTCGCGAGGACAAATAAGGAGCTACTTGAATAAATGAGTAGCATCTCTGGTTTAGAAAACTGAAAGCAGGTTGGGGGGTTGTGCTGACCACATAACACCCTGTATCAGCAAATGTTGTCACTATAATTGCGGCGGCGGGCTGCTTGGTCGGTATAGCTCGCCTGAGGACTCCACCATGTAATTTTTGTTTGACGGGAAATTTCTAAACTTATGACTAAATTATCTCATGACAAACACATTAACTTAACCTAGAACACAGGTAGGACCTATATGATAGGATTGTTACATTAATAACCTTTTACAAGCCATAAAAGTAAATGCAAAGTATTAAACAATAGCAAAATGTCGGTATATTTATGTTATAGCTGACATGATTGACAAAGTTTTTTTTTTAAAGTGATAGCCGAATAACACTTGATAATATCTGACTTTGGGTGACCTGGTTGTCTAGGGGTAAGGTGTCAAACTTCTATGCTGGGCCCGGGGTTCAATCCTCGGTCCCGGCACAGATTTATTTGATTACCAAACCCTTCCTTCACCTCTGACAAGACATCTTGTGAATGTGGGGAATGCCAGACCTCCACCGTGGTTCGGATTCCACGTTAAACTGTAGGTCCTCCATTTCATCTCGCAATCACCCTACCATTACACATTAGCGTAAGTGCATATAACCCGAACGGGTAGTAAGACGCGGTGCTAATAATAATAATAATTGAATTATCGCATGAAAGTAGATCAGCTGACTCTGTTAGGGAAGGAAGGATCTTTCTAGGTGCGGCCCGGACCCGCCAACACTTTTTGAACATAAAACATATTTTTATTTTATTTATAACATATTTTGTGAAAAACAGTATGATTCTCCAAAAAATAGTGAATTACTCGATTCGTTATATAGTATTCCAGTCCAAAGAGGATTGAGTACTCGCTCCAATCATCACGCGACTGTACCAGCGCTTGAGACTCCAATGACTAAATGGAGAAGCTGATATGGGCCAGCCCCCTTCAGATAAACCCCAGTCATTCATCGGGAGAGATATCTCAAGGTCATTCCACTTCGACCAAAACTGTAACTAATGGGGTCAGCCTGAACGAGCCTTCGATTCGATAAAGATGGTTTATATTTTGTTTTAGCTTGTATTTATTATGTATTAAAGAACCAATAAGTAAGGTGACGAGTAAAAGTAGTGAATTAAAATGAATAAAATAGATTATTGATTAAAAACTGCGGTTTTTTTTCACTAAACTAAAAAGAAAAACTTGAAACTAAACGGTAAGAAGCACATCAGACTAGTGACTTTACATTTATTTAGGGGGATGGCAATAAAAAAAGAACTTTTTCTAATGTGCGGTTTGGTAAACAGTTGTGGTTAACTGTGAGTGAAGAAAATAAAACTTGTTTTGTTTTTCTTGTTTATTATTTGGTTTGTACAAGTAATGTCATCACTTGGTAGGTTTAATTCAAAACCTGTATTATTTTATTCTTTCTGTTTGTAGATCTGTTTAGTGATTTTGTAATTTTAGTGATTTTGAAAAATATGAAAACTTAAATATAATATGTTAACACGTGGTGAGAAAAAATCATTACCGGTAAGCTTAGAACTGGCCCCACCAAAAATAAATATCACGCGCTGCCCCTGGTTCTTTCTAAAGCAATCTGCCTGGCAGTGGATTCCAAGGTGCCGAGGGGAACATGTGTCAATATTAATAAAAGGTTCCATTGATTATAAGTGAAACACGGAGACTTTTTTTAAAACCTTGCCTTTCATTGTTATTTAATGAGATGACAAAGCGTCAGCCATTAAAATATTTTGATTTGTATTTATTATTATTAGCACCGCGTCTTACTACCCGTTCGGGTTATACGCACTTACGCTAATGTGTAATGGTAGGTGATTGTGAGATGAAATGAAGGACCTACAGTTTAACGTGGAATCCGAACCACGGTGGAGACCTGGCATTCCTCACATTCACAAGATGTCTTGTCAGAGGTGAAGGAAGGGTTTGGTAATCAGATAAATCTTTGCCAGGACCGGGAGATTGAACCCCGGCCGCCAGCATAGAAGTCTGACACCTTACCCCTAGACCACCAGGTCACCTACTTTTGATTTGTAAATTGAATAATTAATTAACTAAAATGTGTCTAACTTTGCATGTACAAAATTAGTCTTCAAACATATTAATCCATCCCAAATTGTATTTTAACAAACTTTTAATTGACTTAAAAGGCTAGGCTGAGCCTAAATTTGTTATTATTAACACACACACAAGATTATTTCTATCTAATTATTATGATTTAATATAACATATGTTTCAGTGTATTGGGGTTTGGGTTTTTTAAGTCGGTGATTCTATAACTTTTGTTTTCGATTTCTCCCCCCCCCCCCCTTCGTCGTTAATTGGGTTTGTGTAAGCGGGTTAAATATAAAGCTATGTGTGAAAGTTTGATTAAGGTGTGGCTGAAGGGAGCGTAAGCTTACATTTTTTATAGAATTGAAATTTTTTGGCTAAAATAAATCAAATATTTCTCCAGTAGCAACATAGAGTTTATTTTTCTGCACATGCTAATATAAACAGATCTTGAATATCTGTCAAGGGTGTCCTGGAATTTTCTCAACACTTTTTAAATAAAGATAAAAAATGTCGACCAAATTTCAGGAAACCCTTGACAGATATTCAAGATCTGTTTATATTAGCATGTGCAGAAAAATAAACTTTATGCTTCTACTGGAGAAATATTTGATTTATTTTGGCCAAAAAATTTCAATTCTATAAAAACTGTAAAATTACTTGCGTTCCCCCCGGCCGCACTTTAATGTTAGTTAATTCACTAAAATGTCTACAATTTGTGAAATAGGTGAGTCGAGCAAACTATTTATTAAATAGGGTGGGTCGTGGTAATTTGGGTATAAAAATGATCCTTTTCCAACGTTTTAGGCCTTTAGCATGCTACCATGATAAAGTTTTAAATTTTTCTCTCTTCCATCTTAGAATTGTGATTTTCTATAATGATCCTATGGTATTTTCATGTTTGTTAACCCCTTGTTGTCAAAATGGTAGCCATAAGTTTGACCATACCCAAATTTCCCATGGATGGGGTAATTTGGGTATAATATGTATTTTAAAATTAAAACATGCTTTAAGCTTTAATAATACCTACATAACCCCAACCATAGTTAAGTGTAGATATTCTAAGAAATAAGGTACAGAACAGTAGAAGAAATTTGTATTAATAGAACAAATTCATTGAATACATAGGCCTAGGCTACACGATAAAATCAAAATGTCATCAAACTGGCAATGTTAAAATGTATGAGGCCGAGGGGCTATTTTAAGAACTTAAAATACCTACTATTAAAATCAGGGACAGGAAAAACATCTGCAATTTTTCCAATAACCACACACTCAATATCATCAGTGTCGGAAAAAAATGAAATTGTGGCCTTCACCCCTTGCATTTTGTTAAAAACTTTACGGAATATCGATTGTTATTTCATAGAAATTGAGCAGTTATCTGGCCCCTGTACTCCTTCACTATGCTTCCACATTCACTTTGATAGTTCATAGATACCCATGAGCCTGTAGTTACTTTAGATTTCATTGTTGTGATAAGGCTGGCATTTTCTTTTGTTTTTTTATTTCCTCGCTATCAAAAAGAGCTCTCTTAGATGATTTTGCAGCAATCCCTTCTTTTTTTCTTAGGCTTAGTTTTGTTTGTTTTCTTTTATTTCTACTCTCTTCCTCTGCTTTTAATCTTGTTTTTACTTCATTGGTTGTAAGCACCTCTCCGACACTTCCTTGTATTCTTCATCGTTTTATTTTAAAATTATTTAAAGCTATAAGTACATATGTAGTTTGCTCAGGTGATAATGTTTTAATTATTGATTCCCTCAGTTTTTTTTATTGGTGATGGCTTAACTAGACCTATATCAGCACCCACTGATGATGGGCTTGGTAAATTTAGGTCTAGGCCTATACAATCATCTGGATTGTTAGTCAATGGGCCTGGCATTTTGGGCTTCGTCTTCATTTTGACTCATTGTTGAGGGCCTTGGTACATTTGTGATATATTTTGAGTTGTTAAGCCTAGTTTATGTGTCGGTAAGCCTATTAGGCATCGGACTCTCTACTGGTTTTGGCGAGACAATTCTACTGTCCAGAGCCCTTAAAACCTTCAATGACATGATCTGTTTTGAAAGAGGTTGCTACAAGTTTCTTTAAAAAAGTTGAAAATATAACCTTATCTATATTTTTTAGATAGTACCATGTCTGCAGGATATCTTCATTAGACCAAATACACCAACATCCAATGGTTGAAGGGCATGAGATGTGTTTAGAGGGAGGCACAAAAGAATAATGTCATTATATCTGGCTGTACAGGTGGCATCATAAGTCAAACGACTGCCATGCCCATCGAAAAGTACTAGAACTGATTTTTCAAGATGTTTCACTTGATTGACAAATGCATTTAGCCATTTTTCAAAGATGTAGTCCTGCTTCCAGCCAGATTCTGTGACACCATATAGTGCGCCAGCAGGTCCACCTTTTACCCAAGTATTTTGGAAGCCTCCAACCCCTTTAAAAATAACACATTGTGGATAAAGTTCCCCATCAGCACTTACTACAAAAGGACACTATGCTTTAATCTACCTGCACTCCCTGAACGTGAATAAGTCACTCTAGCACTTTTTGGGACAAACACTTTACCTTTAGTAGGATCAGTACCAAGGCCTGTCTCATCCAAGTTTAAAATCCTTTCTGGGTGTCCATTTAAGTTGGTTTTCATCAAGAACTGCCTGATATCGATTGGAAAACTCATCAGCAACAAAGTGAAAAAGTCCTTCAGCTCTTGCTTTTGTTAAAAGCTCGGGTTTTCGACTCACAAGGACCTCTTTCCAGCTTTTTTTTTAAAAAGTTACTATAAAATTGTAACCGGGCGTGTCATTCTTAAAAGGAGTATTTTCCCTACCGATTGCACGTAGCTATGCACCATTAATTGTAAGTCTTCTCTGTTTAGGGCTAACCACATTTTTCAGTGTAAACTAAAGCTACTACTATATACTTATATTCATCTTTAGTTAAGACTGTTCTCCTGCCAGCTCCTTTATGCGTCGGAGAAAACTCGTGCCACCACCTCAATGTTTCATATGTGTTTTTTGTTTGTTTTTTTGCTGCTGCTATATACACTGATGATACATTCTGAACGCCTTTTCTGGCATTTTCAAGATCATTTGAATCATATGTTTGAGGTTTCTTCTTGATGTATGTACGTGGCATGATTTAAAACAAAAAGTGAGGTTAGTTTTTAATTTCATGTAAAATTATACCCAAATTACCCCATGTTTTTAATTGTTAATAGTTTAAAAATTATAAGTTACATATGACGAAAACATATGTAACGCATACATACCTTAGTATGAATACTGTAGCTCATATGGTTCAATAATAGTAGGACTGTTTTAAAGTTGATGTTTCTTCACATATGGAACTATAAACAATTTTTTTATAGAAGACAATATCAGTGTTACCAACATTGCACTATATTATAGGTAACCATTATGTATCCACACACTATTTTTTGTGTGTGCCCTTAATATTTAGTATAGATTTTATTTAGTCAATAAATTTTAACCTATACCCAAATCACTCCACTATACCCAAATTACCCCGACCCACCCTAGTTTAGTACATGGACGGCTGACGTTTTTCTTGTGTAATTATTACTATCGTGTCTTTAAAAAAGTTCTCAAAGGGTCCCCACCACACAGACATTTGTGGATACAACCCTACCAATCTCGCTATGGTCCAATTTATATTAGGAAAAACCAGTTAGAAAATACTGTAAATTTTAGACGTAAAAAATGTGTATTATTTTATAGAAAATCCTATTGATAGTATATAAGTATTACACGGGGCATATGCAAATATTATGACGTGACATATGGTTACGTGAGAGTAGATCTTGTAACTCTTTTAGCTTTTATTTAGCACCGCGTCTTACTACCCGTTCGGGTTATACGCTTAAGTACTAATTACGCTAATGGTTAGGAATTGGGAAGGTTGAATTTAGAGTAAGTGAACCCTCATTTGCATGGAGGGAGCGTGGATATACGTTTAGAAACAACCCCCCCCCCCAGTTCACCCCACCCTAGAGCGTTAGCCAACAACGCCACCTAGGCCGGTAACTTTTATAGCTGTCAGATAAGATAGCCTAAGGAATCCGACGGCCGACATCTTAGCTCAGTCGGTAGCGTGTGTGTCTACTGAGCTGAGGGTTCCAGGTTCAATTCCCGGCATGGTCGGAAAATTTGTCATTGGTGAAATGTGTGTTTACCCTTTCACAGTGATGAATTAATGGTTGGGGACTGGATGTTGTGTCTGTTCTAGATTTAAGTTAGATTATAAGGCATATGACAGACCTAGCAAGACAGCAGTGGAAAATATATATGGCTTGAGTAAAAATACTGACCCAGTCCACAGGCTAGAAACAGTAATGAATGTAAAAAAGATAGCTCGAGTCGAGGTCCTTTCAATTAAAATTAGACCAAAGTATGCATTTATCAATTTAAAATGGGGTTTGTCCCCATTAACTGAGTGGTCAGGTTGCTGTATACTCGACAATTATTATTATTATTATTAGCACCGCGTCTTACTACCCGTTCGGGTTATACGCACTTACGCTAATGTGTAATGGTAGGGATGAAATGAAGGACCTACAGTTTGACGTGGGATCCGAACCACGGTGGAGACCTGGCATTCCCCACATTCACAAGATGTCTTGTCAGAGGTGAAGGAAGGGTTTGGAAATCAGATAAATCTTTGCCGGGACGGAGGATTGAACCCCGGCCGCCAGCACAGAAGTCTGACACCTTACCCCTAGACCGCCAGGTCACCTTACTCGACAATTAAATTACAATTTTGTCTGTTAACTACCCCTGCCAAGGTAGAAGTCAATTGATGCACACCAGGTATTTAATTCAATTCGAAACAGGTGGGTTGAATTGGCTACACCGCCAGCCACACCCCATTACCAAGTGGTTAAAAGAGCTCGACTCCAAGTCTTGGGAATCCTGGTTGAATCCTGGCGCTGTGGGTTTTTGTGAGGTTTATTTCATGACGTCCGGACTGAATGCATTTTAACTACGCTAATGTGGTAAGGACGAGGAAGGTAAAATTTAGAGAAAATAGACTCTATTATTCCGCGGAGGAAAAGTGAGAGACAATTTATAAAAATCCACCCTCGATTCACCCGGCCAGGATTCTAACCCAAAAAGTCTCATCACCGGCGAAGAATGGGCCGCTACGCTCGACTCATCAAATTGCAATATAGGCTCTTATGGTCACTTCCCCTCTCTTTCTAACACATCTTTTCCCTCGTTAACTCTATCCTTTTTCTACCTGGTGGGGTTGCCAGTTTTAAAAATGAATGTAGTTATTTCTATTAAAGAAGTATGTGATTTTATATAACATTCAAAATATGAACATTTAAATTGTGTCTCAGTTTTACGAATTTCCAAATATATCATATCTTAAGTCTCATTCCATTTGTGTGGGAAAGCCAATAATGTTATAGTGGTTGTAGCAATAATCATGAGCAATGTCTGCAAAGTCTTAAATCAATATTTCTTACACGTGATTAAAAAAAATACTTTGGTGATCGCATTGCTTTGAGCACTACTATAGCTATATATATATATACACACACATACACACTGCCACGCAAATGCGGGTTCACTTCCTCTAAATTCAATCTTCCTCATGCCTAGCTCTTTCACATAATTAGTATATGGGCGTAGCCTATAATCTGAAAAGATAATAAAAAGTGGTGCTAAAAAAATAATAGCGAACACAATAATTATTCACATAAACTTAACTTCAAATGTATTGATATATTTTAATATATCAACTTCGTAAAATTTTATAATCTATCTGAAGTGTATACGATTTGTCAACTGAGGGTCCATAAGAACTGTATTGCAATTTAAGGGTGGAACCACCTATAGACGAGCCTGCCATTTAGTCGACGTGACCACCATTTCATTAAATAATAATATAATATTTAGCACCACGTCTTACTACCCTTTCGGGTTATACGCTTTAAGTACTAACTACGTTAATGGATTTAGGAATTGGGAAGGTTGAATTAGAGGAAGTGAACCCGCATTTGCGTGGAGGGGGAGTGGAAAACCATTTAGGAAAAACCACCCAGTTCACCCGACCGAGATTCGAACCTCGATCTCCCCGTCCTCAGCAGTCGAGCTCAACACGACAAGCGCGTTAGCCAACTACGCCACCGAGGCGGGTCATTTCATTAAAAACCTGTTTAAATTTCTGGCGTTGTGTTGAGTGTCTTAGTTCAAGCAAGGTAACTTGTACGCTCTGTGTTGATACAACCCTATGATAAGAAAGGACAAGATATTATTAGAACCATCGCGGATTATTTGTGAATGTTGCATAGAATAGTTGTAATGTTCTTTATGTCATCCCCTACATTACTCTCTTCGTCGAATCGTATATTTCAACCACTTAAGGAGGCGGCTTTGGTCAGCGAGAAAGTATCAATCGTTGTCAGGTCACATGGCTTCAAATACAATGGTCTATGTTGTTTTATGAAACTAATTCTTTACAAGCTTATACTCTATTTCAGCCTTCACCTACAACCACCCTTCGTCATGTTAATAAGGAAGGGGGGGGGAAGAAACTACGAAACTTCATATCTCAAGATAAAGAGGAAATATCGCTGCTAGTTCTCAAATATCTTAAAATTTTATGTTGTTAAGCCCTACTTCGTAAAGTCTATCTCATAGCTCGGCAAATATGCTTAAAATGTCGTTCTATTAATAACACTCAAACTAAAGGGCCGTTAAGGGAAAAGAGCCTTGTTGTGATATTTTGGCGTGAATCATAGGCTATTTTTAAATAACGCATTGTAATATTAAATATTGAGTTAAGGTGAACGTCTGCGCAGCAATTTCTCGCTTACCGAGGTGGACCCCTTAATCTACTCGATGGCATCAGTGGGCTCATGGACCAAAATACAAGATTGTCTAATCTGGTTGGCGGATAGGTTGGAGCTTGAATGCTGGCCAGGTGTACTAAAGGTGTTTTATCCTAAATGATTTCCACACTCCTTCCATTAAATTCTGGTGCATTTCATCTAAAACTATACCTTCTTAATCCATATCACGTTAAAGTGGGAATAGACCGTAAAGGTGGTCGGTCACTGTGCAAATAAAACTCATTGAGACATCCACACAACCCCCTTCTTCAGCTTCGACCCACAGCGCTGGTGTGAGGCGGATTGCCTACTGTGACGGCTTAGTCTATTATAAATTGTTTATTTTTGCATTGCAGAGTGGACCGGGGAAAAAGCCCACACTTAAGAGATTATTGATTTACAAAAATATAAAACCACATCCATTCAATTTGTTTTTTAAATTTATAAAACATCATTATAATTTTGGGAACAAATGTAATTTATCAAAGATACCATCCTGTTAATAAATTTATGTCATGAATCAATTAATTACTCGAATGTATTTTAGGACTTTTGCCCCTGCCTTGGGGTAAAAGTCCTACAAAGTAAAACTTCCAATATTTTTTAATACTTACTAGTTTGATTGCTTAAAAAAAAAGTTAGAAGTTGTTTTTAATTGGAAAGTGGTATTTAATAACGTATTTATCTAACTCCAACGGTAGTCACACTTATAATCTCCAATTCCGTCATAAGAGTTGCACTCCTCTTGCCACCCACCAGTCCTTACATTTCCTATATTTGATTTCTTCTTCTGTGGGAGGATCAATCCACTCTTCATCTCAAGCAGGGCATTTTATTTATTTTCCTCTCTTCCTAGGTTTTATATCAAAAATATATTTTGAAGTATTGAGACTCTTAACTTTTGATGTTATCTTTATTCTCTCCCTTTCTTAATCATCCAGGGATTCTTTTGTATGAAGATCCTGAGAGTATATAAGAATGTTCTCCTTTTCTTCTTCTTTGTTAATTTTCTTTTGTTTTTGGAAGTGGTGCAAACTCAGAAGGTGAGCCATAAACTGAAGGTTGTATATCTTTAGTTGCAGTATTTGAATAATAATATCTTCCTCACTAGAGCCTGTCTCAGACAATAATAGATCAGGGCGTATTGGAGTAGACACACTAACTAGTCTATTGGATGTACTGGGACCTTGTGCATTGAGTGATTCAGACACCTCTTTCCTGACAAAACTTACAGTTGGGTCACAGTAACCTCTAGTGGCAATCGTATCTTCTAAATGAAAGCTCACTTTTTCGCTAGAATCAAGATACTGAAATTGGTCTGCAACAGTTGATGGCAAAAAAATCATCTTCTGTCAAAGTATGGGGGTTTAATGGCCACACATTTGAATTCTTTTTTTACTACTTTCGCCATCCTAAGTTCATTAGCAGCGTGACGTGCAGATGAGCCATCCTTAGTAAGGTGTCAAGCTCTTTCAATTACAGCAGGAGAACACGGTTTTCTGCCAGTTTTTCTTACGTAGTTCCTTCCGCATGAAATAATCAAATATTTAGATTCAGTTAAATATGATTTAAGAAAACAATGAATATACTATACACATTTAAAAGTCACTTTAAAAGTAAAATGTTAGTGCAATAAATTTATAAATATTTATATTTAATTATATATTTACATATTGCATAAATAATTAAAATGAATCAAATTAAGCCAATTGATTTTTTTTAAATGGGTGTACTAGATACAGTAAGCTTAAAATGGTTTTAGAATAAAGATTTTTAAATCAGGGCAAAATCCCGCACGGACTTTTACCCCAGAATGGATTGTGGACTTTTGCCCCACGTTACCGTATGGCACATTTGTATTATAACGCTTCAATGGGAAAGAAATTCGTAATAAACACTAAACAATATGATATATGAATGTCTTTATTTACATGGGTCACATCGTTGTTTATGTATATTTAACCATAACTTTGCTAAACTGTTATAAATACGTTAAAAATTACATCAAAGTGAGCTTTAAAACATCGTAACTCATAATTTGAAAAAAACTTTCTTCATACATAGTGTCTCTATGTCTGTCACAAGCTGCCATGACACCTTCCACTAGCAGACATCAGTATTGCCAACCAAATTATAGTAACAAAAATATTGCATAAAAGGACTCTTGCCCCGCGTGGGCTTTTTCCCCTTTATACTCTACTCCTACAATCTATTTTCAGGAGCAGTATCACCGACTTCAGATAATTTTTGGGGGGGCATGATTAACTGTTAACTGGTGTCATTTTCGTAATGTGGACTATCCTTCACTTCCTTGATCTTACTTCTAATCACAAATTTGTTCATTGTTTCGGGAATTTGCGAATTATTACAAACAAATTATAAATAAACGTACTGATAATTTATTTATGCTATTAATCGCAACACAACAATGACAGAACTGAAAACTGACTGACTCGGACACAGCACGATATAAACAAAGGAGGTGGAATAAATCGGCAACTCTTATAGTGGGAATTTGAACAGTGACTTCAGCGCTTGGGGTGGTTGTTAAACTAATACTGCTAGTTCGATACCGCAATAGTACTAGATTCCAGGACCTTCAAGATTGTGTTGCTCGTGAACGTACACTACAACTATATACGTGCGAACCAGACAACATCCAACTGTTAGACTTCTTATAAGTAAGATTCCATAAAATGTTCAAAACGCAAATTATTATTAAAAACCACTAAACACTTGTATCTTATAACACATTTATCAACAAATTTTTCCACATATGAATACAATACAGAATTGGAGGGTGGGGGTGGGCAAATTGACACTATGACCCTCCTAGGCAATTTTTGGGTGAGTAAAAATCACCTCACCCCCACCCCCCTCTAAGTTGGCGCCACTGTTCAGGAGTATAATAGTGCACCTCCTTAAAATTTCACGCTTATCTTGTCCCCTTAAATTATTTTTCTTGCACGTCTTAGTAACACGTTGCTATACATTAGTTAATAATTTAGGGAAGAAATTGGATGAGAGGGTTGAATTTTAAGACCGCATAAGACTGGGAACCTATACATTTTGAAAACCACCCAAGTTCATTTGTTCGAGAGTAAACCTGAGCTCCTTGAGTGAGAGTAAAGAGTAAAAACCAGTTCTTCAACCCTTCCAGTTTTGAAATTTAAAACAAGTCGATAGCCATAGCTGATACTTGAATAGTGATGTCCCCCTCCCTCCCCTTCTTCTAACATACTTAGATAAAAAAATAATTGTATCAAAGGAAATAATGCTTTTAGGCTATAAAGATTAGTGCTTCTTCACACTCACAATGACATTCAAACTCATAGCTCATAGCTTTGCAAAGGCTGCTAACTTCATTTAAGATTTTATAATTAATCTATAATGCCAATTAAATTTCGTGGTATGTTGTTCATGATATATTCCTTTAAACATGCTTATTTTTATGTTTTATTTTTACAGTATAGGGACATTAATTAAATTGTAATAACACCAGAATCAATTTACAGCCCAAACAGTGCTCATCTAATAAAATTGAATGTTATTGGATTTCAATCCGCTGTGGAATGGAGATTATAATATCCCCGCAGTATTCCCTGTTTGTCGTAAGAGGTGACTAAAAGGGGAACCCCAAGACTAAGATATATACAACGTGCTAAGGACCTGCATAGTATAGGGGGTTCGTATTTCACTAAAGTGGTTACTGTTTTCCAGCCTTTCATGGGAAAACTGGACTTTGCTCCAGATTGCTTCTTTTTACCTGTATTTTCCGTGGGGACAGAATCTTAACCTCAATTCACGTGCTGGCATTGTACTGCCAAACCTTTATTACAAATCACTGCTTGAACACTCACGGGGCTGTAGCTCTGATTAGAGATGTGAACGGATACGGCCTAGGCCCCAAATACGTCTCTTGGGTCCCAATTTTTCAAACGTCGTTTAATAATTTAGTCATTCAGAATATAAACTGTCCAAACTGCTATTGAACAGTGATTATAGCAAAACAATTCTCTCAACCTATACCAACAGTCTCTGCTCGAGAAGTCTGTAATCCAACCATGTCCAAAAGTCTGAATCTAGTGACGCTTTAGGCAACACCCTAATTCAAGAGAAGAACATAATGACCATGACCATGAGTCGTTTTCGGGTATACCCTTCGAAATCTCTAAATGATTCCCCACTGAAGTTTCCTTTGGGAAATTCATGTGGATTCTTCTCGGGTCATCCCCTCGATCCTCAGAGCATTGTGTTGCAAACTGTTGCTGGTATCCTTCCATCTTATGGTACCTCATGGGACTGTCTGGGTGACCCTCTGCAATGGTAAAAAAATACCAACGAGAAAATGTCAAAACATAGAAGTTAAAATGAATTCAAAGATTATTTCTAAATATTTGAAAACAGAGGTAGTTCCCCAGACTCTCCTGGAGAACCAAAAAATTTATAGCTCCAGGATAGACATGGTAAGGCTCGCAATTCACATACCTTTATTATATTTGTTTTTAAAGGACGGAAATATATATTGTGCTGATTCTAGCTTGGATTTAAACTGATAATTTCGTTCCTTCATCCTTGCATCTTGATTTTATACAGTACCCATTTACTCCTTATTGATTGAACAATACTGCTTGGTACGATTTATTGAGGTCAAGCAACGAGGAAGGCTACACTCCAGAGGTAAGTTTGGGTGTATCGGTTTTAAATTTAAAGGCCTATGTTTGGTGTAAGGTCTACACACCTGACAATAACGATGGGTTTCAAACTCTTGTTCAGAACAAGTTATGTCAATTAGGATGGTTTGTCACGATCGCTCTCTTAAATACGTACGTAAGTATTTAAGAGAAGAGGTCATCGTGACAACTCATGATGTTTTTTTGAGAAGTGATCCACCTCCAGTGTGTGAATCTTGCGATGCTCCCCTTAGTGTGTACCATATAATGGTGGAGTGTCGCGAAGTATCCCCTATTTACCTGGCTCTTCATTTTAATGGTGACTTTCGTTATTTGTTACACGATAGTGTGGACATAATTATTTACTCTGTTTTATACACCAAACGAATCTTTTAAATTCCATTTTGAGACTTAATCGTATACAGTGTTTCATTTAGTTGTTGTCTCGTCTCATATTGAGATTTATTTTTAATATTTTTAGTATGTTTTAAACATTATCATTTAAGTTTTCTATCAAATGCTTTCATCTAATATTAAGATAGAGTTTTGTATATATTACACGCCATTGAGGAATAAAATAATGGTTTCAATTTTTTTTATATATTGTTCAAATTACTTCACTCTTTATACGATTGTCTCTCACCTTTTATTTACTCGTAGTTTTTATTTTCCTTTATTAAAGTATAAAACTTAGAGTGTAGTTATAGTAATAATAATTAATAAATAATTATTATTGTATTTCAAATCATTTAATCAACAAAACTTTTTAATACCAAATATACATTATTTTTATGTCCAGCACTTATTGCTAACCACCCTAATTATCCTAATATTCGTACTAATAGAATATAAAAAATAAGATAAGAGTTAATCAGAAACGTATCCGTATTTGATTTATGAGGTAAATTTATGAGATAAAAATCTTAGTACACTCAGCCGGGATTCTAACTTGACTCTCTCCGTAAACAACAAACCAGAACATATGAGGTGTACGTAGTCTTTGTGTCCAACAAACTGATGCAAATAGTAAGATTTATGGTAATGTTGAGGAAGCGAGAAAAGCCCAGTGTTCTTGCACTTTTTACAACAAAACTTATTTTGGCCAAAATAAACATAATACTGCTTCAGCACAAACATAGAGTTCATTTTTCTTCGCATGGTGCTATCAATAATTCTTGAATATCTTTCATGTACCTAGCGGCATTAGATGACACTTTTTTTAAACTAAGATAAAAAAATTTCATCAAATTCAAGGACACCCTTGGCAGATAATTAAGAATTGTCGAGGTCATCATCTGAAGAAAATTAAGCTCTATGTTTGCACTGATGTAATAATTTATTTATATTGATAAAAAAGTTATACATATATAACTATATAAAAAATGCTGACCTTTTCTCGCGTTCCATACATGCCCACCTTAATCTCATCCCTTATCTTGTTAGTGTTACCGTAACTATTCTTCCTTCCCCACAAATCTATCTTCTGTGATTGTCACTAACCTAGATCTCACAGAATAACTATGCTTATTTCTTGTTACACTATCAATATAGCGATGTGACCATTTGTTGGTTCATGTCTAGTGAACTCACTACTCTCCCATTCCGTATTTAACTAATTATAGGCCTATAACATTACGTTACTGTTCGAAAATTGAATATAAAAAGTACACCTGCAGGGTGGGGCTTAGAATAGTTCTTCCCCTGCTTGTCGTAAGAGGAAGCTTCTACACTGGATGTTCAGTCTTATGTGGAAGCATTTAGGCCCCCATTGACGACTTTGGCAACATACATGACTTCCTTTGGATAATTATTGGATACAATTGCACTTGAGTTCCTTCATGGAAGTGCTTCGTTTGTAATATTTTACTAGAAAGGATCTGAGGGACAATAACCGGTTACCCTACTCTGAGAAAAGATCGACCAATTTCTTTAGGGTCCCAGACGTAAAATGGGCATTTTCTTGTATCCATGTGTTGCGATGACCTCTTTCCTTATGATGCTCCATGCGGAGGTTGTCATGTCTAGCGTCGTATGAAGCCCCTTTGGGAGAGTTAACAGGGCCTCATGTGGTAATACCAACTAGGATAACCCTGAGTCTACGATCCTAGTACTGTGCAGGTTGTCCCAAAATGGCTTGGCTGAAACCATTGTCACAACTGACACCTTACTGTCCGTGGGTACCGTGCTGTCATCTCACTGACCGGCCTTTCACAGGGCCGTAATGTAAGGAAAAGGCGGAAACCGGTAAGGCCGTTCAGCCTTATTTTTAAAATAGCCCAGAAAGTGGTGAGGGTCCATCCCCGCTTACTGGTGATGTATTTAGTAGATGAAGGTGAGAACCTAAAACGTGTCAACCCATTTATCCTCGAAAGAGTTATAAATGGTGCAGATAAAGCAGACGTATCTATAAGAAGATTGCGTGATGGAACTATTATGATAAAGACATTCACTCGTCCAACATAATGGCAATCTCTCTTAAATACTGTTGAACAACTCGGATCATTAACAGGTGAAGGTGGAGCCTCACAGGTTCCTCAATGTTTGCAAGGGAGTGGTCACTTGCTATGACCTCTACTTCGTAAGCATTGAGAATATCTGTGAGGAGCTTTCCCCCCAGCATGTCACCGAAGTTTATAAAATAACTATTAAAAAAAGAATGGTCAAGAAAAAAATACGGATACATATATCCTCACTTTTTCAACTCCTACCCTTCTAAGGGAGGTCCAAACTGGTTTACATATACTCAGGGTCCCCAACCCTCACTGCTGTTTTCAGTGCCAGGAATTAGACTCAAGATACACCGTTCACTCCGTTCTGCGTTAACTGCAAGGGTCTGCATTCTGCCCCCCTGAATATCATTCTTCAGGGCACTCCACCAAGTCCTCCTTGGGGACCTCCCTCCCCCCGATACCTGCTCATGGAACACCTCCTCGTTCTCCTTGGGGAACACCCCTGAGTTCTCGTAGAACACCCTTGAATCCTCGGGGAACGCCCTCGAGATCTGTTCGGTGAATAATCTCGAGTCCAACATTAGGAACCAAATCACATGCAGCCATTGTTGAGACGCCCACCCACACCTTTGGGACTCCAGAGTCTAGGTTGGGTGGTGGAACAGATTAGGCCGCAAAGGTGAGTCCTACTAGTGCTTTAAAGAAAGCCTAGAGAAGGCCCACCGATATTAATATAAATAAAACGACGTCGAAGAATATATCCAAGCCTTCGCGCAAGGATGCAACCAACGCCCCAGTCTTTTCTGTAGAAACGAAAGCCTCTCCTGAAGTGATAGGTCCAGGAGGTACTCGGGAAGGGAAGTGTACCTTGAAAGGTCCTAAATCAGAGATAATTTATGGATAACGTGGATGGTTAAATCTTATAGCAATAAATACTGTCACTACTACAATGGAATTGTAAGGGTTCCTGTGCTCGTGTAGAGGGAATTAAATTTCTACTTTTTACTTTGCATCCTTCCATCCTATATTTGCTGGAGACCCACTTCCGGCTTGCCGATAACCCGATGCTCCGTGGGTACGCTGTATATAGTAACTACAAGCTAATTTTGGATCATGTAAGCTAAGGTGTGGGTGTACTTGCATGTAGAAATATATACCATAAATATATACATATTATGTCTGATCTCCAAGGGATTGCTATCCGTGTTTCCATTTCTATGGAGGTGACAGTATACTGGATCTATTTTCCAACAATAGAACATGTTACCAAGAGAAGTCTAGAGGCCGTCTACATAATATTGCGGGATTTTACCACTCATAACCTGGTGTGGGAGTTTAATTTTATAGACGCCCGTGGGATATTGGTATAAGATATTCATGTCTCAGGTGGCCTAGTGTTACTGAACACCGAGACCCAGACACACTTCTACACATTTAAAGACGTATCTTCTGCCATGGACTTATTCTTTTTTTTTTAGCTCCGGGACTGCTGTTCACTTCCTATGGGGGTTCACTCGAGCCTCTTTTGCAGCGATCATTTTCCCACTGTGCTTTCCCCATTTCAAGATACTCTCAGTATCTCATGGGTAACCCAATGTCCTACTTTATTTATATATGTTAGAAATAAAATAAAGAATCAAGACAAAGCTCAGCTAATCTGAATGAAATCTTATTATGATTGTAGAAAGTGTTTGTTCTAGAACAAGAAACCAAATTTGTGAAATACATGTCAACATGATCAAAGCTGTTTAGTGGTCTTTCGACTCGAGATACCCACCTCTTAGCTTATGATATGGGCAGAATAAATTCCATAACTTGCCCTCAAAATTGGAGTGGTAATAAAATTGCAGGTATGGACTGATTTCAAGGGTTCATGGCCAGAAACCAAAACCTAAGCATTCGCAAACTAGAAGATTGCATTTTATCTGGGGCAATGTCCTCAAACAAAGTAAGTGTTGCGAGTTTTTTATTTTTATTTTTTACTTTTAGAATAGATATAAGGCACATATCATTCTTTTGCCGCCACAGTAGCTAGGGTGCACAATCTTTATGAAATGTCTACTCCAACAGCTAAAAAAACAAGTTTCTGATAAAAGATTAAAACAAGTGCAGAAAGGGAACAACTGTGTTATCATGCTGCATTGTGAGTGCTAGAGGGAATACGTACGGTTCCTCCAGCTTTTGTATTTCCCTGTATGTATTTCAAGTCACATATGTTGAAGAATGCGCCACCGGGACCTCTTGGACTTACCCATCTGGTTGGATGACCGCAGAACTGTTCATAAAAGTCATGTAACATTTTATTCAGTATACTAATAATTCAAAGGAGTCTCCAACACTTTTACTTCTTAATAATCATGAGACTCATCTATCAGATAGAAGTTATTTGGCTAAAAGCTGTGGTGTGACCTTGCTAACATTTCCACCACGTACTATAAACTACCAGCCACTTTAGGTTGAAGTTTCAATATGTATTCTGCTCTTGACTAGTGGATGATGAATAGTTCTGGAAAAAACTTTTACAATTCATACTGTAGCCGATGAATTTGCTAGGGATCATAAGAAGGCAATAACAGCTAGAAGTATCAAGGCAGGTTTTAAAAAGACAGATGTATCCTTGCAATGGTGAGGTTTTTACACAGGTGGATTTAATATGCAATGTTGTTACTGACCATGCCTTATTTACATGTCCTAGTTGGAGTATAACAAGTGCGGCCTCTGTGGAGACAACATCTTCCATGACTACATACACTATAGCTACAACTTCTATTGTAGATTCAGGCGTGCCTGAACATCCTTCATTCACACTACAAACATGTATTAAGCCTTGAAGATTTAGAGACTACCCTAAAGCAGGTCAGAGAAAGGATGAAAACAAATCTTGACCTAAAGGTAAATGCATTGTGGTTACAAGCACTCCCGAAAAGAATGCTCTTATTGAGAGGAAATACAAGATAAAACCCAAAAAGAATGGCCAACATTTTAAGCGATATCTTTTAAAAAAAAAAACATGATTCACACGTCGATGAAAATGATGATAGAATGGTCATGAATTATGATTTTTGTGACTCAAAAGATTTCCTTGAGGACTATATCGAACCGTTGGACTCCATCAATTTTGAGGTCGAAAGGGACACCAATTCTGGAGATTATATTTTAGTAGAGTTTGAAATAACAAAGAAAAAATGTGTGCTTTACATTGGGAAAGTGATTAAAGCTTCAGAACTTGAAGTTAGCTTCTTGAGAAAGAGCACAAAATTTCTGGAAAATTAAAATCTATCGGTAATTAACACTAGCCAAGTTAAAATAATTCTTCCAAAATCCATTTTATTTGATAAAACCAAAAAGCAAAGAAGTTACAGGTCCTTTTGTTTTGCTTCTTTAATAGTGAACGTGCACTAAATTCATGAGTTTAACTTGTTATTGTAGTAAAATTTTCAAACTATTAATTTGTATTTTCTTTTTCATAACTTAATCCAAATTATTATGTTTGTATGTTCTTTTATTTAAAATATCTTTTTTATTTTTAAAACAATACCTCAAGGGTTAATTTAATGTATCCCATCCTTGGGGCACACCAAAACAAATGTTTGATATTAATTTTTTTAACTTTTTTAAATTAAAATAATTAGATATCACTAAAATACTCTTACTCAAAAGGTAGATAAAGATATGTGCTTTCAGTTGGGTTCTAAGATAATTAATCATACTTAAATGAAATTGTTATTTTTTAAGGATTTAAGTTTCATTGTGCTTTCTCTTCCTACGTGGCTGGGGATGTAAGTCACTTAATTTTGTAAGCCTATGAGTTTTCAATGTAATAGTTTACTGAAAAGACAATGTGCTGTGTGTCTTATTATTTTGATACGAGTCCTATTAGGCCTAGTTAAAAAAATACTACCGCTACTCGTTTGTTTATTTATTTATTTGAAGTAGTACTAGAGGCTTAAGTCATTTGTTACTCTGGGTAAACACACTTTGGGTACGCCCCATTAATTTGTTTAATTAGCTAGGGTAGGCCCCCTAATTATTAGTACATTATTTCTACAGGCGTGGGCCTGGGTTTTATTTTTATTATAGTTGTTAAAGTGATAACGTGTTCTCTGATGGTCCACGTATTATTTACTTTTTGTAAATACAACCATTTGATTCTCACAGTGCTCTTGACTAAAATAAGGGTAAAGGCGGCAAGAAGTTCCTTTACGTTATTACTGGGAAGGTATCGGATGTGCGGACATGTTCCTGATTTAAATGCTTATTTATTGCAATTCAGTTCAAACAAAGAACTTAAGTTTTGTTGACATTGTATATAATTATATATATATATATATATATATATATATTATATTTAATTATACAATTTAATTTGACTTAATCAACGTCAATGTTGTTTACATTCTATTTTTCTTGTTGGATCTTGTCCTTTAAAGTTTCCTATGTTTTAGTTATTACTAAGGTTACAGTAAGTCGGTTTATTCAAAGTGCTATCTATGAGCACACACATTAAATCAGAACACAACGATAAAATGTAAAATCACAATAAAACATAAGTGTTTAATAAAACTACGGGATTATTCTTATTAATAGACCCACGTTTAACACAAAGGAGGATATGACTTATTATAATGGACAGGGTTTGTAAAGATAGCTTAAGAGGAAACGTACCTACATTGTTATGTAGAGAAAGTGGTAAAACCAAAGGGATACACAATACCTGTCTAATATCACCCTCAATACACTCGGTTTGGATTCAAATCTTGACCTTTCCGTCATCGAAAATCCGGTATATTGTGGGACTGATGCCTTAAGGCAGGTGGGTATCCACTAATGCGTATCTGCATGTCGGGTCATCGTTTCCTATCTCGTGATACGATACGGTGCAACACTGGTCTGATTTTTTTCCCTATCATCACCGCTTGTCCATATTAAAACTGAATACACGGGACTACGATACAAATCGGACTTTACTATTCAGTTATAGTTTTTCTTCAGCAATGAGCACATCTCTGCAAATAGCAGCAGCCTCTTACATTTTTATTCGATTTTGAAAAAAATAAGAAACGAAAATCTCCGCGTTGGTGGGTGTCAAAACTGTATGCAAAGCAGGGAGGTGTACGTACAGTGGAACAAGTTTATTGTTTGACTTAAATTTCCAGTCTGTCAGTGGATTGTACAAAAATTTCACCGGAATGCACCTAATTGATTTTGAGTTTTGTTATCTTCGTTTGAGTCCAAATTTTTAAACAAGATACTACATGTATGTTTCTATAATACGTGTTCTCTTCCTTACTCTACTATATTGGGCTAAAACTATAGTAATAACAACAATAAAAGAAAAATTCGTACTAACAAAAACAAAATCTTTACACAAGGTGGGCGTCCTCGACAGGAATGAGCATGTAACGCGGTAAATTGGTGGCCTGACTACAAATGTTTCAACCTTGTGCCGTATCATTCCTTTGATGTGACGGCGAAAAACCGACAAATGACCGATCGGGCCCTTTGCTTATCTTTGTATCACATTTAACACGCCATTTTGCAACAATTTCCCGCCTAGATTGATACACAATGGTGACACGACACGCTGATACGCAACAAATGGATACCCATCTTTAGATTCTAAATGAGTTGTTCCACAAGGGGATGTCGAGCATGTTAAGACGGATACTTTTCGTTGCAACATCGCCTCGGTCCGAACGGCGAACCAAATGGTAGAACTTCTGGCGACCACGGAAGGAAACAAACACCCCGTCACAAGGTTCCTAGGTGGCTGAACCCTCTGAACAGAGCCACATGTTCAAGAACACGCAGTGAGCGATTTTATGAAAACGTCATCACCGGGTATTCTGGGAAAAAACCTTGGGGCTAGCAGTTGGCCCCTCCATGTGTGACCATCAGCGTCACTGAGGTGGTCAGAATCTCAGCCTTAGGTATAACCTTGGTTTCACGAGATATTGACCCGAAGTTCCCAGTGAGGACCTCGTGGAGGTGTCCTGATCAGGCGAAACCGGGTACGCACTACCAACCCATGAGTATGTGGCGGGTGGGGCACCCCGACCCCTCACATATGACTAAATAGATTATAGAGAGATCTAGCCACCCAATACCCCCTCCGACTAGATGGTGGGCTGCTCTGTCCAGCCAGGCCTAGGACGTTTCCTTGAAGCCGCCAACGCGGGGGACCACTTCTGGGGAGAGAATCGGGGCCAATGCGTAACTCCACTAGGGAATAGACTCGGTTCAATACCCTCAAGAGCGCACAGCAACAACACAGTGCTGACCCCCCCTCCCTCTTGACGCCTTAGGCTGTGTGACCACTGATATGGGTTACTGTGTTTGTTTTCCGTGTTTAAACGCTTTGCATTTCAAGTTCCCAAGACGCATTATTTCAGTGACGCATCCAGAAATTTTCTTTGGTGTTGTTGATGGTGGGAAACTGTGTACCTAAGGCATTATTTATGTACTTATTTTCCTATGGGTAATTTGAGGGGCCCTTTAAATATATACCTTTTGGATATCG
Organism: Timema cristinae; assembly: GCA_039000515.1. Classification (NCBI taxonomy): domain Eukaryota; kingdom Metazoa; phylum Arthropoda; class Insecta; order Phasmatodea; family Timematidae; genus Timema; species Timema cristinae. The sequence continues at coordinate 34,366,078 of JBCFYV010002255.1, forward strand.
ACATGTAATTCAGTACTTTACATTATAGTTCACATTAATTTATTATAAAAAATACATAAAAATGATGATGGGGCTGGTAGGGTTGATGGAGGAAATACTAAGATTTCCTTACTATCACACACCTATTGGGTGTGAAAGATTTATTTTCTCATACCAAGAGACAGACTTATTGTAGTCGTGAAAATTTTCTACCTCAACATTATAATTAATCTTTACGTTTTATGTACATCCAAACCCAAAAAAGTGGATGTTACATTTTCTGTTCATTTCTGGCCACGGATCTGAAACGGTTTAGTGGGTTTTGTCCAAACTTGATTTCTAGATATTATAGGGAAATACTTTAAAACTTTATTATTATTTTGACTCTAACCCTCAAATAAAGGCTAGTTTACTGATGAGGGAATTATTTTTAATTCAAAATTTTTTGAAAATGGCTTGAAATTTTTTGTTTAAAATGAATTTATAGGGAGCGTTTAACCTCTCAAATAGCACTGTATACTTTTTTGGGAGTAAAAATTCGTTAAAGAGTAGTTAACTGATGAGTGATTTTCGAAAATTCAAAATACTTTGAAAAGGGTTCTAACAATTTGGGTTAGTCTGAGGAGTGTTTGAAATGACAAAATTTGTTTTTATGGAGAGGAAATTCCTTTAGGGGTAGTTTATTGACAATTGGTTTTAAAATAGAATTGAATATTTTTTAAATGGCTCTATTAATTTGGTTCAAAATTGATATCTGAGAAGTTTTTTATTTATTAATAAGTGTATATTTATTTATATAAAAAAATCATTATATAGTAGTTTACTGATAATGGATTTTTGTAAAATTTGATTTAAAAAAAACTTTAACGATTTTTTTCTAAATTGGTATTGGTATTGATCAATAATAATATATGTTATTATTTCTCAAATAAATTAATTTCCGGCTGCTTAACTTATGACAAATTATAGGAAATTTGAAATTTTTTTGAAATTAGCTTTGAAGATCGAGTTCAAAATGGTAATCTGAAAAATCTTTTCATGATAAATAAGAATAAATTTTAATTTTTACTGCACTTAATGTCTCAAAAACAACCCACCCTCTTGCCTTTAACTATTAATCTCTACTTGAGACCTCCATAATACCGCCCCGCTTGAAATGTTAACACCTTTGTCCCCGGGAGGCCAGGACCTTCGATCTCCTTAAGGAGCTCCCCTCGGGGCCCTTCCCCGATTCGATTGTGTTGGGGAACATCTAAGGGTCCTCTTAGGGCTTTATCCAAGGCCGTAGCCAGCCAATAATTTCAGGGGAGGTTTGGCTAGAACAAATTCTAAATATCAAACAGCTCTAGAAGCTCTCTGAAGTGCTTTTTGTGGTAACATAGCCCCCTAATTTCTATTTATACCCTAATTTTGATTGTGTTTGAACCATAAATAAAGCCATATATATTTTGTTCATAAGATTTTGGGTGGGTGGGTTGACCTCCCCCCCCCCCCCGCCCCCCCGACTACAGTCTTGGTCTTGTCCCTTTGTCCTTGGAAACTTCTCATGGCCATATTTAACTTGTTACCAATATTATTATTATTAGCACCGCATCTTACTACCCGTTCGGGTTGTATGCACTTACGCTAATGTGTAATGGTAGGGTGATTGTGAGATGAAATGGAGGACCTTCAGTTTAACGTGGAATCCGAACCACGGTGGAGGCCTGGCATTCCACACATTCACAAGATGTCTTGTCAGAGGTGAAGTAAGGGTTTGGCAATCAGATAAACCAGTGCCGGGACCGAGGATTGAACCCCGTCCGCCAGCACAGAAGTGTGACACCTTACCCCTAGACCACCAGGTCACCGTTACCAATATTAACTCAACCCATCTGCTCTCTTAGGTGCTGATTATTTTGGCCAGACTGGTGAAACTACAGCCAAACATTAAATAAAGAACATTTGTACCTAAACTATGGTTCCAAGAAGACCCCACGTGGACTTTTAAAACCGTTTAGAAAAAAAAAAAACGACGTCCAAGATAATATTTCCAACCAATGCTTACCTCAGTGACTCTTGGTTCAAAAAAAGGTATATTCTGCAACGAGAGGTTCAGGAAAAACTTAGTAACGGGGTTATTTCTAAACAACTAAGCTTATTGTTAATATCTTAAGGATTCTAAAATAGTGCACTTTTGACTAGTTTATTGCTGTCAGCATTACAATTACATTGTATGTTTTATGTTTGTGTCAAGGGAAGTAAATTACTAATTATTTCTTCCATCTTGTATTTGCAGTAAATCCACTTTCGTCTTACTGATTTCCCGATTCTATGTGTTTTGTACTGACAAGTCCATCTTTGACCGGGCAATCGAAGAGTGTGTTATAATGGAATTTTTATACGGATGGCAATGTTTATCCTCTACCATTATATCGTTGGTTCAAGCCCAAACGGTTACACGTTAATAAGAGCAAATTAACATGAGAGAAGCGTATTGTTCCAAACTCCCTTCGCGCCTCCTTTCCATTAGTATTACCTATAATATACGTTTGTATTATACTAAATGCCTGAAATACAACAATTATAATATACGTTTGTATTATACTAAATGCCTGAAATACAACAATTATAATATACGTTTGTATTATACTAAATTCCTGGAATATAACAATTATAATATACGTTTTATCATACTAAATGCCTGGAATATAACAATTATAATATACGTTTGTATCATACTAAATGCTTGGAATACAACGATTATAATATACGTTTGTATTATACTAAATGCCTGGAATACAACAATTATAATATACGTTTGTATCATACTAAATGTCTGAAATATAACAATCATAATATACGTTTGTATCATACTAAATGCCTGGAATATAACAATTATAATATACGTTTGTATTATACTAAATGCCTGGAATACAACAATTATAATATACGTTTGTATCATACTAAATGCCTGGAATATAACAATTATAATATACGTTTGTATTATACTAAATACCTGGAATACAACAATTATAATATACGTTTGTATAATACTAAATGCCTTGAATATAACAATTATAATATACGTATGTATATACTAAATGCCTGGAATATAACAATTATAATATACGTTTGTATTATACTAAATGCCTGGAATACAACAATTATAATATACGTTTGTATATACTAAATGCCCGGAATAAACAATTATAATATACGTTTGTATAATACTAAATGCCTGGAATATAACAATTATAATATACGTTTGTATCATACTAAATGCCTGGAATAACAATTATAATATACGTTTGTATTATACTAAATGCTGGAATAAACAATTATAATATACGTTTGTATTATACTAAATGCCTGGAATATAACAATTATAATATACGTTTGTATATACTAAATCCTGGAATATAACAATTATAATATACGTTTTATATACTAAATGCCTGGAATATAACAATTATAATATACGTTTGTATTATACTAAATCCTGGAATACAACAATTATAATATAGTTTGTATATACTAAATTGCCTGGAATATAACAATTATAATATACGTTTGTATTATACTAAATGCCTGGAATATAACAATTATAATATACGTTTGTATATACTAAATGCTGGAATACAACAATTATAATATATGTTTGTATCATACTAAATGCCTGGAATATAACAATTATAATATACGTTTGTATTATACTAAATGCCTGGAATATAACAATTATAATATACGTTGTATTATACTAAATGCCTGGAATACAACAATTATAATATACGTTTGTATCATACTAAATGCTGGAATACAACAATTATAATATGTTGTATATACTAAATGCTTGGAATATAACAATTATAATATACGTTTGTATATACTAAATGCTTGGAATACAACAATTATAATATAGTTTGTATAAATAATGCTGGTTTCGTTGTATATACTAATGCCTGGAATAAACAATTATAATATACGTTTGTATAATACTAAATGCTGGATATAACAATATAATATACGTTTGTATTACTAAATACCTGGATACAACAATTATAATATACGTTTGTATTGTACTAATCTGGAATATAACAATTATAATATACGTTTTATCATACTAAATGCCTGGAATAACAATTATAATATACGTTTGTATCATACTAAATGCTGGAATACAACGATTATAATATACGTTTGTATTATACTAAATGCCTGGAATACAACAATTATAATATACGTTTGTATCATACTAAATGCTGAAATATAACAATCATAATATACGTTTGTATCATACTAAATGCCTGGAATATAACAATTATATACGTTTGTATTATACTAAATGCCTGGAATACAACAATTATAATATACGTTTGTATCATACTAAATGCCTGGAATATAACAATTTATAATATACGTTTGTATTATACTAAATCCTGGAATACAACAATTATAATATACGTTTGTATAATACTAAATGCCTGGAATATAACAATTATAATATACGTATGTATTATACTAAATGCCTGGAATACAACAATTATAATATACGTTTGTATCATAATAAATGCTTGGAATACAACAATTAAATATATGTTTGTATTATACTAAATGCCTGGAATACAACAATTATAATATACGTTTGTATCATAATAAATGCTTGGAATACAACAATTATAATATATGTTTGTATTATACTAAATGCCTGGAATATAACAATTATAATATACGTTTGTATTATACTAAATACCTGGAATACAACAATTATAATATACGTTTGTATTATACTAAATGCCTGGAATATAACAATTATAATATACATATGTATTATACTAAATGCCTGGAATACAACAATTATAATATACGTTTGTATAATACTAAATGCTTGGAATACAACAATTATAATATATGTTTGTATTATACTAAATGCTTGGAATATAACAATTATAATATACGTTTGTATTATACTAAATGCTTGGAATACAACAATTATAATATATGTTTGTATCAAACTAAATGCCTGGATTATAACAATTATAATATACGTTTGTATTATACTAAATGCCTGGAATACAACAATTATAATATACGTTTGTGTTATACTAAATGCCTGAAATATAACAATTATAATATACGTTTGTATCATACTAAATGCCTGAAATATAACAATTATAATATACGTTTGTATCATACTAAATGCCTGAAATATAACAATATATTGAATTATGTTCAAATGTATAGCACCCATAACCCTAATTATATCTAGCTAAACCTAATTTCTCTCTTGAAGCAAATTTAAATTAAAAAAATCTTTTCTATATTAATTTGGAGTAGCCTTTACTTCACTATGGTCCATTTCAGGTATGACACCTCAAAAATAAATTTCTTGGTAGGGTCCTGTGAAGCTACTAACACTTGCAGAAGCAGTTAATTTTGAAACATTACTACTCTGCCAGCTTTCATATCATATTAGTGTGACGGTGTATTGTTTGTATTATTTCGTTGTTCTAGTTTTGTTAAATAAGAGTAAACATTGACATGCTGGTGGTATTTCTAGAGCACCGATTCATGCATTCTTAGGTAGCCGCCATGATGTATGATACATAATGGTGAATTGGCACTTTGTTCAGTCCAATGTTGCAAATTATTGTTAACCTGAATTAGCCTCTGTGTGCTGACTTGATGAACATGGCTAAACAAACAAGCAGAAGGTGATCCCCTTCAGGTTGATAACTATTGAGGTTTTGAGTAGAGCGCCCCATTCTGTTCCAGTCTGCTAGACGATTCTGTTGTACACACACTGTGGCTGAGCGTTGGATTAGACCATTTGTTCCCAATGTTCGTGGATTAGACCATTTGTTCCCAATGTTAGTGAAATCTTCTAAGGGGTCAGCCAAAATATTTCCGTAATGGCAGATTTTTAAAGAACAGTTTGTGAAATTTTGTGAGGCACATTTACAAGATTTTATTATCTTAAGTTGATGAGGTTTCTGTCCATTGTCTCTTCAGAAACCTACGCTAGCTACTAGTCCACCAATAATTTATTTCGCTTTCCACAACAGAAATAGGCTCAGAAGTTCTTTGCCATCCAAAGCAAGCGCATCCTTCTCACTAAGTCACGTGAAGAGGTTAGTAGCTGTTAAAACTTGTAAAACAATTTTGAAAATTGAATCGGCATGGCATTTTTTGATTACAGGAAGGTACTTTAGTTATGTAAAAGCAGAAAATTACAGTACCGTGAGCCCGGCCCATTTCGGAACAGCAATTTCCTAGCAAGCGGGCATCGAAGCCAAGAGCTTTTGTAAGTTTCACGACGGGGTTGCTGGTAGCGTTAGGAGCTACATTATATATGCTGTAGTCATATTGTAGTAAACTTTCACTTTTATAATAAACGACTAAAAAGAGATCCACGCAGTTATTTGACGTTATCTAAAGCCATTCTTGACAGATTTACCCACGGGTTGCACAGGTAGCGACTTAGTATAAATCTTTCATAAGACAGATATTTGAAACATTCTTTGCTCGGAGGTGGTTTCCCATCGTTTAAAATAAACTACCTAAATGTGTATGGCAATGACTAATAGTCATAGATTATCAAAACTTTTAAATAAAGTATAACCCACTTCGGTGGCCGCGGGGTCTAACGCGCTACTCTCACAGTAGACTAGACTACCGATGACGGAGACATCTAAGTTTGAATCTCCGTCGAATGTACCGAGGGTGATGTTCCAAAATGGTTTTCCACCCTCCCTCCACGCTAATGTGGGTACACTTCCTGTGCACATAACCTTCTTAATCCCTAAAACCAACAGCTTAATTATTAGTACATAAGCGAATGACCCGAATGGTTAGTAGGACGCGATGTTAAAAAAATGAAGAAAAAAATTCCAATAAGCTAAGACTAATACCTACCTAGTATAAATTCCAATAAGCTAAGACTAATACCTACCTAGTATAAATTCCAATAAGCTAAGACTAATACCTACCTAGTATAAATTCCAATAAGCTAAGACTAATACCTACCTAGTATAAATTCCAATAAGCTAAGGCTAATACCTACCTAGTATAAATTCCAATAAGCTAAGGCTAATACCTACCTAGTATAAATTCCAATAAGCTAAGACTAATACCTACCTAGTATAAATTTCATTAAGCTAAGACTAATACCTACCTAGTATAAATTCCAATAAGCTAAAACTAATATCTACCTAGTATAAATTCCAATAAGCTAAGACTAATACCTACCTAGTATAAATTCCAATAAGCTAAGACTAATACCTACCTAGTATAAATTCCAATAAGCTAAGACTAATACCTACCTAGTATAAATTCCAATAAGCTAAGACTAATACCTACCTAGTATAAATTCCAATAAGCTAAGACTAATACCTACCTAGTATAAATTCCAATAAGCTAAGACTAATACCTACCTAGTATAAATTCCAATAAGCTAAGACTAATACCTACCTAGTATAAATTCCAATAAGCTAAGACTAATACCTACCTAGTATAAATTCTTTGTCGTTGTAATACTTTTTTTTAATCAACTGCGTCTTACTCTCTGTCCAAGCCATACAAATTTTATTTACACTAGTAGAGTAGGTATGAGGATAGAGATAGAGAGGAAATGTACCCTCATTTTTGTGGAGTAAGAGTGGTAAATCATTTTGTAAAAAAAAAAAAACACTCTCAGAACGTCAGACTGGGATTCGAATCCCAAATCCCCCGTCACGGGCTAACCATAGATGAGCCTGATTTTTTTAATCCACGTGACTTGAGTTACAAACCTTTCTATCCCATGTCACAACCTTGGACTTGGCTGCATGTTGGGTGTTAACTGCTTATCTCTCTCGCCCTTCCAACACAACCTTGGACTTGGCTGCATGTTGGGTGTTAACAGCTTATCTCTCTCGCCCTTCCAACACAACCTTGGACTTGGCTGCATGTTGGTTGTCAACTGCTTATATCTCTCGCCCTTCCAACACAACCTTGGACTTAGCTGCATGTTGGGTGTCAACTGCTTATCTCTCTCGCCCTTCCAACACAACCTTGGACTTGGCTGCATGTTGGGTGTCAACTGCTTATCTCTCTCGCCCTTCCAACACAACCTTGGACTTGGCTGCATGTTGGGTGTCAACTGCTTATCTCTCTCGCCCTTCCAACACAACCTTGGACTTGGCTGAATGTTGGGTGTCAACTGCTTATCTCTCTCGCCCTTCCAACACAACCTTGGACTTGGCTGCATTTTGGGTGTCAACTGCTTATCTCTCTCGCCCTTCCAACACAACCTTGGACTTGGCTGCATGTTGGTTGTCAACTGCTTATCTCTCTCGCCCTTTCAACACAACCTTGGACTTGGCTGAAAGTTGGGTGTTAACAGCTTATCTCTCTCGCCCTTCCAACACAACCTTGGACTTGGCTGATGTTGGGTGTCAACTGCTTATCTCTCTCGCCCTTCCAACACAACCTTGGACTTGGCTGCATTTGGGTGTCAACTGCTTATCTCTCTCGCCCTTCCAACACAACCTTGGACTTGGCTGCATGTTTGGTGTCAACTGCTTATCTCTCTCGCCCTTCAACACAACCTTGGACTTGGCTGCAAGTTGGTTTTTAACGCTTATCTCTCTCGCCCTTCCAACACAACCTTGGACTTGGCTGCATAGTTGGGTGTTAACAGCTTATCTCTCTCGCCCTTCCAACACAACCTTGGACTTGGCTGATGTTGGTGTCAACTGCTTATCTCTCTCGCCCTTTCAACACAACCTTGGACTTGGCTGAAGTTTGGGTGTCTAACAGCTTATCTCTCTCGCCCTTCCAACACAACCTTGGACTTGGCTGCATGTTGGTTGTCAACTGCTTATCTCTCTCGCCCTTTCAACACAACCTTGGACTTGGCTGAAAGTTGGGTGTTAACAGCTTATCTCTCTCGCCCTTCCAACACAACCTTGGACTTGGCTGCATGTTGGGTGTCAACTGCTTATCTCTCTCGCCCTTCCAACACAACCTTGGACTTGGTTGCATGTTGGTTGTCAACTGCTTATCTCTCTCGCCCTTCCAACACAACCTTGGTGGGTGGGCGGTGCTCCACTAGGGCAAGACTAGGCGACGACGCACCATAGCACCATGAAAATACCATTCTTAGTTTTATAATATCTAAAGACTGTGTGTTGTGGTCATAGTATTTTAAACTGTAGTTTTTATCAGCCAGCATAAGGCCTTGTAACTAGCGTTTCAATATTTTTTTATTCTTTAATCAAAGTTTTTGAACGATGCCTAAATTTGGCCAAGTATTGACCTTATTTTTTCCATGTTTAGAGTATAAAAAACAGCAAGGGACAAAAATACACTCTTTGATCCATCAGATTATTTTGAGATGATCATATCCATATTTCAAACCTTCTCGGTGGAATAGTTGGCTAACGCGCCGGTTTCGTGTTGAGTCAGACCGCCGAGGACGGGGAGATCGAGGTTCCAATTTGGGTCGGGTGAACTGGAGGGAGGTGGGGGTTCCCTAAATTATCTCCCACTCTCCCTACACGCAAATGCGGATTCACGTCCTCTAAATCCAACCTTCCCAATTAGAACATACATGTTTCGACATTAAATCGGGAGCTAGAAAGCGTCCTTAAGGTGGAAGAGTGAAGGGTACACGAGAAAAGAAAGATAAGTGTTTTTGTAGTTTTTATAACAAAACTATTTTGGGCAAAATAAATAAATTATTGCTCCAGTAGAAACATAGTGTTTAATTTTCTTCACAAGGGGGTATCAATTTGTTGAATATATGTCATTAACATAATGACATTAGATGATAAACTTTATAAATGAAGAGAAGAAGTTGTCATTAAATTCCAAGACAACCTTAACAGATATTAAAGAATGGTAAATATCGCCATGTGAAGACAATTAAACTTTATGTTCGTACTGAAGCAATATTTAATTTATTTAGACCAAAAAAGTTTTGTTATAAAAACTGCAAAAAAAATACTGACCTATTCTCGCGTCCCCTATATCCCCACCTTAACTGTGACCGATATAATTATTGACGTTTTGGTCCGGACCTACTGTAAGCCCGTGGAAGAACCGACATTCATTTCGGTCAGACTCTCTTGTTGAAGGCAAAGCACACATTTACCTAAAGAACATTTGACTACGACGAATGGCTTTGATTTTTGTCCCTGTGGTTCGTTTGTCAACTGAGGGACTTGATGGATTTCTGCACATTAGGATTATTTGATCCTTTTTCCAAGTCTATACCGGTGCACTTCCAAAATCCCCACTCATCCATATCTATTAAATTAAATAGATTTAACCCCTGGTTTCCAGTACTGACCATGTAAAATACGGAAACCATGAAGAATAGAACCCACTTCGGTGGCCGCATGGTCTAAGACACTACTCACGTGGTAGACTGGACTGCCGATGACGGGGAGATCGAGTTTCGAAACTTTGTTGGGTGTACTGAGGTTCACAAATGGTTTTCCACTATTCCTTCATGCAAATGTGAATACACTTCTTATTAAAATAACCTTCCTCATCCTCTTAAAAAACCAATAGCATAATCAGTATATACACGAATAAGCTGAGCGAGCCGCGGAGCTAAAGAATATATATAATATAATATTATGTGAAAGATGTAAAGTGATCGAATCATCTTTTTTCTTAGTAATCAGGGATGTTTGTAGGGTTACTGTTTTGCGTAGTAAAGTAGTCTTGATTAGAAGATCCCCTATCGTTCGGCTTGTCCCAAGAGCCGAAGTACTTGAGTGGGGCGGGGCGCTTAGAGAGGGACAAAGAAGAAGCGACGAGTAACATGGCGGATCAGAAAGACAGAGAGAAAGAGAGAGAGAGAGTGAGAGAGGGGAGGGTTTAGATCAATAGCCGCATGCAGTTGGGTTGGGCGCGCGCTTAGCGCCAGCCTCGCCCTTCTTGGGCTCTTCCACAAGACCCTTCCTCTTTTCTCGGCGCCCGTGAGGCGTCCCCCCGGCTTATTATCACCTGATAAAACCGCAGACAGTCTTTCCAGTCTGAATACCCCACGCTGGACCTCACTTGGATCATTTGTCAACTTACCCGCATCGGTGGTCTCATGGTCTAACGCGTCACTCTCGTGTTCGACTGGATAATCGATGACGGGGAGATCGAGGTTCGTATCCGGGTTGGATGCACTGAAAGGGTTTTTCAAAACATTTTCTCATTCTCCTTGCACGCAAATGCAAGTGCATACTCTCTCATTCTACCTTCCTTATCCCTATTCAATTAGAAATATTTATGCGTCTAACCAGATAGGGTACTAAAGACGAGTTGAAAAAAATTATTAACTCAAATCCTATCTTCTAGCATTATTTTATTATTATTACTATTATTATTAGCACCTCATCTTACTACCCGTTGGGGTTGTACACACTTACGCTAATGTGTAATGGTAGGGTGATTGTGAGATGAGATGTAGGACCTACAGTTTAATGTGGAATCCGAACCACGGTGGAGGCCTGGCATTCCACACATTCACAAGATGTGACTAATACACGTCTTGTCAGAGGTGAAGGGAGGGTTTGGCAATCAGATAAATATGTACTGGGACCGAGGATTGAACCCCAGACCCCCAGCACAGGAGTCTGACACCTTACCCCTAGTCCACCAGCTCACCAGCATTATTTTGATTCTCACATACTCCTTGGTGTGAGTCCAACGGCAAGCTATACCGACCGAGCTGCCGCCGCCTTTTGAGATAATGGTACAACATTTGCGGATAGGGGTGTCATTTGGTCAGCACAATGAACCATCCAACAGTTTATCTCAGTTTTATAAACTGGAGCTGCTACTTCTTTGTTCAAATAGATCCTCATTTGTCCTCAGGAGAATAAGTTCGACCTCTTTCCAAACCCACCGCTTCACAGATAAGTTTTGGAAGCGCCTGGGATCGAACCCGGGACCTCTGTTTCTGTAGTAAGGAGCTCCAACCATTAGCCCATAGAGGTGGTCTCAATCTTTAAGTGCACGTGCCAAAATATAAGCTAGGCATATATATATATATATATATTCCTAGATTCAAAATAAGAACTCGTGAAACCATGAGGAATATGAATGCTTTTTAAACAAAAACACGTAAAAAGTAAACGATGGAACAATTTAATAAACAAGACATAATTTAACAAGAGTGAAACCTGCTTCAGTGGTTGCGTGGTTGGAGAGGCTAGTATCTGCGTAGGGGTAGAGCTGGAAATTGATGGACCCTATTATATATTGTTATAATAAAAACCCTACCCATTTATTACATCAACTTTCTAGCAGACTTACCCTAGAAAAAATAGTTTTTTATGCTCTTGGAGGTTAAGCTACGAATCCCAGCTGAGTATCTTTGTAGTTTGTTTTTTTACTTTCTCTCAACCCTCAAGGAGAGAAAGTATTATGATCGTCAAGAAAATCGAAATCTAGATTTTGATAAATGTTGACTTTTCATGACCCCCTTGAAAGTGAAAAAGTGGTTTTGGGGATGCCGTCTGTCCGTCTGTCTGCTGCTATCGTAGCGAGTGGACGTGTATGTAGCTTTGCCCTGTTAAATTTGTGTGTTACGCTGTGAACTTTGTATATATTAACCTTAAGGATCTGTTTACTTTGTTGTGTTGTGTTGTCCTTCACATTAGTGGAGGTCACTCGAGTGTGCCGGATTCGAATCCTGGACATGGAGTGCCGTCGAACAGGCCGAACTGCAAACTGGTTATTGATTTGGACCCTATTGTTCCCGGTAAAGTGTTTGATGGTTATTTGGTTAATGTGGGTAATGTTCTGGGAACACATAATACTCGTTGTGCATCTAATTTAGATGGCGTATGAATGTTTTTTGTTTATAGCGAATGATGATTGTGTTGATAAATGTTAGAAGATGGGGGAGTGTTAATAGACAGTATTTTTGTTCCAATTTGAAGATGTTTTATGTAATCTACTAAAGGAGACCCGCCTCAGTGGCGTAGTTGGCTAACGCGCTTGTCGTGTTGAGCTCGACTGCTGAGGACGGGGAGATCGAGGTTCAAATCTCAGTCGGGTGAACTGGGTGTGGTTTTCCTAAATGGTTTTCCACTCTCCCTCCACGCAAATGCTGGTTCACTTCCTCTAATTCAACCTTCCCAATTCCTAATCCATTAGCGTAATTAGTACTTAAAGCGTATAACCCGAATGGGTAGTAAGACGTGGTGCTAAATATTATCATTATTATTATACTAAAGGAGTGTTGTCTAATATCACACCAGATATTACAAAAGATTTGTTGTTAACGAGCTTGTAAAAATATGGGAAAATTACGAATCAAATGAGAAAAAATTAAAATCACCTCTAGATTTCCCCAGTTTTGTCATGGCTACTCGCTTGGACATATTTTTTGTATTATCCCTTACAAGGGAGACACTTCCTTAGTATATTAATTTGACAATAGATAATATGTCATGGAGAGTACATATATTCACTGATGATGCTAAGTGTTTTCGATGCTCGCTTCCAGGACACGTCAAGGAACTGAACACAAGATGTGTCGGCCACCGAGTCTCGCTGAAAAACTAGGCTCTACATTTAGAGATGTCGCTGGCACTAGCAAAATGACGCGGTTGACTTAGGCCAGGGGCAGCGCTGACCCCCATACATTCAGTCAATGTACCATCTCTTGACTATCTACCAGCTGTTAGTATACTTAGTGAGTCACTTTCAGAGATACAACAGAGAGGTGAGGTCACATACAGTTCCCTAGTATTTGGGAATGTGGAAACTGACAGTGAACTACAGTATGATAAAAAGTAATCCGATAAATTGTGTGACTCTCATATGGAGGATAATATTATGGCGGGAGGTCAGTATCACCTAGTGCTATCAGCTCTATTGGCGGAAAAAGGTAAATTAATGTTCTTGAAGAGTCATCGGATGCTATTGAAGACGATGTAAATCGTCAAGCGCTAGAACATAGTGATGACTGATATTATAATTGATCCTTTGTATCAACATTTTCTTCGAGCAAACAGGGAGAAAAATTAAAAATCAAAGATGCTTCAATTAATGATTAACTAATCCATAGATTCAATTTTAAATAAAAACAATATCTTTTGAAGAAAGAAATATTTTCATGTTTTTAAAAAAAGTCTAGGTGTTTTAAAAATTCTGCACTGGCGTACGAGTTCACAACAGAATAGGGACCTTGCAGAAATGTTTAAGGATTCGTTGTCCTGTTCCCGAAGTCACAATTTAAGGCGACGATTGTTGCTTTTAATAAAGTCACGGTAAGCAGGTTATTAAGTTTCAAAATATTTAATGATTCATTAATATAACAGCACAATGTATTTCTATAATGTTCATGCCATCTTTGTGGTCGGGGTTTTGACACGATAATTACAGCGCCTTGGAGTCTTAGAACATGTGATTCTGGCTGGTGATTGGAACGTAACGTTTCCACCAGAAGACCGGATTAAATGTAGGGGAGACTGGGTAGGTTGACCCAAATTTTTATTTTTATTTTTCTAATTTTTTTTATTTATTTATAGTATAAGTTTTTAATAATATCATTTTGCTCTTTATACTTTAGGACATATCTTCAAACCATTATTTTATACATATCATTAATTTATTACTGTATATAAAGCGTATAACCCGAACGGGTAGTAAGACGCGGTGCTAAATATTATTACTGTATATAAAATAATTTTTATAGTAAGTAGTGGAGGGAGGTTCAACCCATGATGTAGGAGGTTCGACCAACGTATATTAAATACAGGGAAAGAAATATATAATCAGAACAAAGATAAAAGTTGAGTTTTAATAAAGACAACTAGGCTTTAATAGAGAAATTACCTGTCTCAGTGACCACATGGACTAAGGCGTCATTCTCTTATTATACTGGCGTGGTGAGGATGGTGAGATCGATCGGGGTTCGAATCTCGGCCAGGTAAAATGAGGGTGGTTTTCTCTAAATGGTTTCCCCTTCTCCTTTCACGCAAATGCGGTTGGATCACCTCTAAAATACTTCCTTCCTTATTCCTACCCTATTAGAGTAATTATCTTATATTCGTATAGCCTGAACAGGCATCAAGACGTGGCGATAAAAAAATAGATCAATTACTATAGGCCCTACAGAAAACACATTAATTCATAGTCTTACAATATAAAAACAATTGCATGGTAATAATATTGTTCTAAACAAAATACACACAATATTTAATTCAACCAATAAACAAGCTTGCAAACAAAAGTCAACATTGGTTTTAGGCCCAAAAAAGTTAATGCTGGGCCTATGCCTTAAATTAAGGAAACAAAACACACAGGCTAGAATAACTATAAGCAACTTATTCTTGCACACCTAGTGTACAGGTTGGTATTTAGAAAAATTAAAATCAAAGTTCACTTTTAGTGCCACTCTTTCTGTCCCATCACTAGAAGTTGGAGAAGGTAATTTAATAAAATCTTCTCTCAAAACATTTGATGTGTCTTCTCTTTCAATACATACAAACGAATAAAGGTCTAGACCTGTTTCAGATCGACGTAAAAATGTAACATAATGTCGTTGCTTTCTTTTTTTAATGATTGTTGAAACAAAATAGCAAAAACGACATTTTTTTTAAAAATTTACCAGGGCAAAGGCGCCTTTCATCAATGGAGTAAAGAATGTCTTCATGACCAAAATTTAAATCATCATTGCTGGATTCTGCCCAAATAATGGGCTTGATTCTGAACTTTTTACAAAAACAATTGTTCTTAATTTGCTTCTTGATTATTTGTGGTTTGATAAGATTACTTTTTTTTTATTTTTTGTCTTTCTCATTGCATGTTCACTTTCAATTTGAATTTTTATGGGTGTGTTTGTCAGAATAATTGATTCGGCAGGCCTTCGACCACCTTTTCTTTCCTGGGGCCTACTTTAGGATAAGGACAAAGCACTTTAGAGATTACATTCCGATTAAATTCATTTGAGCTGGACAAATGTTTGAGGGAGATCAAACATGTTGATGTACTAGCTTCATGTATATTGTCTAATCTTGAAGTTAAATCAAGAACAGAATTAACTTGTAAAGAGTCAGGTACATGTCTGTCAGTCACATCATCACCAAGGAAATCAGGTTCAGATAAAATGGCAGCATTAAATGGCTATATTACAGTTTATAAAAAGCCCTCTTTGGATATTCAAGGGGTTGAATGCTCTTGGAAAGGCCTTTCCTATTAATTCATGAATATCATACATCGTTATGGGTTGAGCTGGGTGATTTATCATAAAGTAATCTGAACATTCATTATAATATGTTTTAAAAGAGCCAAACACAGTGCGATCAAGAGGTTGGAGCCGGTGACGTGTGTGGAGGCAAAGTCAACAAAACAATGCCATTGTTTTTGCCAATTTGAAGCCCTTTAGGTGTTATATGGCTGTCATTATTGTATACTATAATTAGAACTTTATTTTCAACATTGCATATTACATACTTAATTAAAATGTTGTAAAAATAATTTGAAATTATCTCCATTAATCCAGATACTTGAATGAGTAGGTAGTGGCTAATGTTCCTGAAGGATCACCTCTTGCCATGATGTCTTTTACACGCTGGCTGGGGAAAACAATAAATGGTGTAATTGTAGCATTTGGCTACAATTAAAGAAGATACAAGTCGGAGGGAAATAAACAACTTACCCCCATTTCACCATCCCATCACCTCTTGACAACAGTTCAGCGAAACAACGAAAACATAACCGAGCATAATCGCGCCGCATGATGGACTGACCAAGCCCACCCAGGTTCAAACGGCGACCACTAGAGGTCGCGGGCTGTCAAAACTTTCCTAAGAACTTAAAGAAGGAAGAAATGCCTGTTCCACTCTATCCGAGAACATTCCAGTGCGTTGGAGTTTGTTATCGAAGCTATGTTTGTCACGCGTATCCCCTCTTTGTGATCTTAATATGTTTCCCCACCATGCTCCTTCCCTTCCATGTTTCTCTGGGTTTTCAAGCATATATAATGCCGGTGGCAATATGTTGGGCACTCTTGGACTTGATTCTAGGTTGAGGAGTACGTAGCCGTGGTTACAAGTATTTAAAATGTAAAAACAAATTTATTTTCGGCTTAAATATGTTTTTGTGTATCCTTTTCTAAATTCATTTTCGACCTTTTTATGGTTAATTTTTTATGGGTTGTAAACTTTAGAATCATAGACTAAAATTAAATTTGATATTATGAAATTATTCAAAGACTATGATATTGAGACATATGTTTATTTTGTTGAGATCGATATATGTCTAATTTTGAATATTACTGTTCGGTCTGGAAGATAGACGAAATAAATCATGGTAATAAGATCTGATTTTGTGGTTTGTTAATGAATATTTCTTTGTGAATTTTCATTCTATCTTTTACAATAATGGGAAAGGTTATCTTATTATTTGAAATTAATCTTGCGAGTTATCTAGTCTTTTCTTTATATTACGTATTTTAATTGAAGATGTTGTCTTATAAAATGGGGGTATGAATTAAAGCCTTTTTGTAGATTAATGACTGATGATAGAGGTCTTAATGACTTATTTTTGAATCCTGTCTGGTTCAAATAGTTGTTTATTAACATATATGTGACTTGTGGAGGTATGTATAAATTTGCAAATAGTTTTTTTTACAAGGGGTTATATAACGTAATTTAACAAGTAAGTTATTTATTTTCTATTGCAAATTTTCAAATGCTATGATATATTTAACTTTGATATAATCTTTATATTAACCTTTCATATACATGAATGTGGCTAAGACTTAGATAAAAACCCAAGATAATCACCCAAATAAATCAAGTAGATTAATTTAACAATTATTTCAATTATTTAGAATGAAAATTGAATGACTTTAGATTAAAATGTGTGGTTGAATTATGCTTAAAATTATAACATAGTGTCATATAGAAATTTTTTAAATAACATATATTAAAACTAGATAGCTGTTGCCCGCGGCTTTGCTCGCGTGGAAGTTGATTATATACAAATACGAAAATATACATATGTATTTACAGATTAATTTAAAATATTACGTTACGTTGATGACCATAACTTGACCTCAGATCAAAAATAATGCAAGTCCGATACAAACTTTCACCCCTTTTTCATCCTTATTAAATAAAATTTCCAAAATTCCTGAAACAGTATTTATTTGTTTTACGTCAATAACCGAAATACAAAATTTTGTTTATGTAACTTTCAAAATGACGGACTTTCATACATATTCATACAATATCATCCCCTATTTTGACCCCTTTGGGGTGGAATTTTCTAAAATCCTTTCTTAGTGGGTGCCTACATAACAAAATGAATATACAGTCCGAATTTATGCTTGTAGCCTTGATAGTTTGCGCTCGGCGATGATGAATCATGTCAGTCAGTCAGTCAATCAGGACATGTTATTTTAAAAGTATAGATAACATTGTCAAACAGTTAGTGAATAAATATAAGTTGACGACAAGTCTAAAAGTACATAAACGACCATTTAAAATTACAATATTAATAACGAAGATTAGAAAATAAAGTCCAAGTTTACAATACAGCCCATGTGGATGAATATTTAAATCCTAATTAAAAACCACATGTTTAATCACGCCCAAAGTTATGACAACGGTAGTTAAAATTCTTGTTGTAACGAATGGAACAAAATAATAATAATAATAATAATAATGTGAAGGCTGGATAGTAGATCTAAGTCCAGTCTTGGTTATTTCCTGTTACTCCTTTTAGCAAAAAACAGCGTTTAGAAGAAAGCTGTTTTATATGTTGCCGACATGTTTCGGTAATCTAAGTACCATAATCATGGCTACTGTAAAAAGAAATAGAAGAATCAAAGCGAGAAGTTAATTTTAAAGCAAAAAACTTAATAACAATCAATAAAGTAAAAAATTGTTTTAAAAATTAAATTTAAGTGAACAAACAAGCTTACCAAAATTGTTGGGGTGTAACACGATGTGAGGTTGAGACTGACCAGGGTGTGGATGGAACAGACAGGTTATCGGTAAAAACAAAAGACTAACGAAAAAGCAATGAAGCATCATACAAATAATATGAGCACGGTAAAACCTGATGGATGCGAAAAACTATTGAAACAATGAAAATAAAAGAATAAGGCTGTGAAACAAGGACGGATATATAAAATGGAAGGATAAAAGGTGAGGGAGTAAGGGAACTAATCTTCTCGACTCCGGTTCGGACGGTTCATTATCTACGATGGAAGATAGAGCAGGACAATCGAGGTTATAAAATTTGGATGTTTTTAGGTAAATGTGTTATTGCATTCACAATGATTTGGTTAAATAACTGTATTTGTTCATTAATGATTGGCTTATTTTGAAATAAAGCTGCACGTATAAAAAAAATTCACAGCTGTATTTATTTTTGTACCTTTATAAGATAGGTGAAGGGGTTTCATACATTTATCTATAGGTTTGGGTTGATGGTTGGAGTGTTTTAAATGGTCAGCAAATTTTGATTTCGTTCTTTTGTGAATTAAGTCAGATATATGTTCTTTATAACGTACTCTAAAATTCTACCCTCTTTGCCATGTATATGCTATTGCATTCACACGTAAGTTTGTATATCCCGTTTTTGTTGTATTTATCGTTTTTATTTAGATTGTTATTGCGATGAATTTCAGGACCAGTATATGTGAATTTGAGCCATTTCTTTTTGTGGTTAAAAAGTTTTGGTTATCGTTATTAACAGTGCTTACGAAATTGTTCGAGCTTATTGAAGTTATACTTCTTTAGGCGCGTTATGAAAAAATAATGAGAGTGAATTTTTAAGATGCGCGCGCATCACTGTAACACAAAAGTAACAGGTTGAAGCTAAACCGCTCATTAAGTTTCGAAAAAAAAAAAAAAAAGCTACCAACAAAATAAAAATAGAACCTCAGTTAGTCGCGCATGTTGGTACGCTCGTCGCCTCTGATCACTGTTTTCATATATATATAATATTTATTCACATGTTTATAGTTTCTACATTCACAACACGTGTTTTAGTTTCATACAAGTGCGAATTATATATGTGCTAATAAATTATATTCAGTAGTGATTTAAATTGAATAATTTGATTAATATTATCTACTATTCGTAAATATTAGTGAAAAAATTGTGCTTATAGACTTTTTCAAGTGCTCCAATATAATTGAGGTTAACTATCCGTATGTATTATTTATTTTATTTAACATAATTAATACTAAATATTATTAAATTGTTATTGTTAAATATTTATTATTGGTTATTTAATATTTACAAAATAAAGAAATAAAATTAATAAAACATTTAATAAAAGATTTGTGATAAAAATTTAAATCGAACATCAAATTAAAATATTAATTTTTAATATTTATTATTAAATTGAATAAATAATAAATATTTATAAAAATAAATGAACAAATTTAATGAAAACTTTTGATAAAATTGAAAAGTGAATATTAAATTAAGAAAATAATATATATTTAAAAAATGAATAAACTTTAATTCAATTTTTGAATTTATTATTAAATTTATTCATTTACTTTTAAAATATTAAATAATCAATAATAAATATTTAAAATTAAGAATCTTATAATATTTAGTACAAATTATGTCATATATATTTATTATTTTCTAAATTTTATTTTGAATAATTATATATATATTATATATTATTATTATTATTATTATTATTATAAATTTATTTATTATTTTTATTTTTTATTTATTTAAAATTAAGAATCTTATAATATTTAGTACAAATTATGTCATATATATTTATTATTTTCTAAATTTTATTTTGAATAATTATATATATATATTATTATTATTATTATTATTAAATTTTAATGATGCCAAAGAAGTATAACTTCTCACGCGCGTACATAAGTACACACACCCATCTTTTTGTTTGTTTAGGATTCTATAGATGGTGGAATTAGAATATCCATTATAGGTTGCTATTAGCTTGATAGTGTTGAGTTCATTTCTGTAATTTGATTTACTCAGTGAGATATTTAATAAGCGGTGGATTAGACTATTGAAGGCAGCGAGTTTGTGAGAAGTGGGATGATTCGAATCTTTAGGAATGATAGTATCGATATGTGTAGGTTTCCTATATATATATATTGTAAATTAATTGGTTGTTCAGATTTTTGGAAATATTGAGGTCTAAATAATTAATACTGCCATTGTTTTCATTCTCAATGGTAAAAGAGAGACTAGGGTGGATGTGATTGATGAAAGTGGATACGATAGAAAGATTTGATTGAGGTTATTGTCATACAAAATTAGGATATCGTCCACATATCTGCAGTAGAATTTGATGTTTAATACATTGTTAAGGTTACTAAGGATGATCGGATCAAATTTTTGTAGGAATATTTCTGACATAATGCATGATATAGGGGATCCCATAGCGAGTCCATCTTTTTGGGAATAAAATTTATTATTGAATTGGAAATAGTTTTGATCAGTGACAATTTGAACTAGATTTGAAATTTGATCAATGTACTCTTTACTGAAGTTCTGAAGTGCAGGAGATTCTTTAAGGATGTTGGTGGTTTCTAATACTGGAACATTGGTATAGAGGTTGGAAATGTCCAAAAACATAAATTTAATATTTGAATTAATGGAAACTTGAGTTTAATTTCTTTGTTCGGTGAATGGAACTTTAAATGATGAATTTGTTAGGAATTTTTAAGTTTTCAGGAGGGGGTTTGGGGGTTCATGTTGAGAAATCTGAAGGCATCATTTTGTTGTATTATTAAAGGGGATTTCTTAATAGCGTTTATGAGGGTTTTTTGGTATTTGATAGTTGAATCAGTTTTTTATTCGATTATTTGTTCTTCTGAGTGAATTCAAGGGTTTTGGAAATATAATAATTTTTATCCATGAGGACAATATTATTACCTTTATCAGCTTTGGCAATGACTATGTTATTGGATTTCAATTCTTGTTTTAGAATGGATATATTTTTGGTTAGGTTGGGTGATTTGTTTTGTCTGGTATGGTTGGAAATAATTTTATGTATTTGATTAGTAACCATGTTTTTGATCAAATTTTTCTCATCGGAAGGTATTTGATTTATCGCATCCTCGCTATCAATTATTAAAGATTGAACCTAATGTTTGATAAAAGATTGTTTGAGATTGAATTTGTAACTCCGTTTGAGGATATCTTTGTCCTTATTGTTCAATTGCAATTTTGATAAGTTGATAAATTTAGGATAAAATTTGAAACTGGGATTGTTTACTTTAGGTTGATGTTGCATGCTTTGGTATAAAGAACTAAGTTTTTTATTTAATACTTGATATTTGTTAGAAATACTATTATCAATTTTGGTATTATTGATATCTAGGGTGTCATTTAACAAGATAGGATGAAGTGATTTGGCTAGTTCAAGAAAGGTTTGGTAAGATTGTTTGTTTAAAGTTTGTGATTTCATATGAAGAAAGGATATTTCCCTTTTGACTCTCTTGATCCAAACACTTTTTTGTAGTTTTAACGTTCTTTGATAATTACTTTTGAAAGAGAAAGAAACATAATTATGAGATAAATTATTCTTAAGGCATTGATGACTGAACCATAGATTGGCAAGGGTTTTCTTCAATTTCAATTTACAGTTGAATAATGTGTACGAAATTTGTGCCTGGGGGGCGTCGTATATCATTTTAGAAAACATTCTTAATAGAAAAAGTAAGGAGTGATAATGTGATACATGATTGATCTTATATATTTACACACTCTACGACTATCGTAATTTTTTTTTTTTGTCATACCATCATATATGGTTTTATCTGTTGAAATACATACATACATTTATTTAATTATATTTTCTATGAATAAATATCAAAAAAGGCATTTCTTGGTTTTTGCTTAAGGTTATCAATAGTTGTGCATACCCTTAGGATATTATTGTTTATTTATTCTTTATTCTTTTTGGGAATTTATATATTTATGATGACGGCCATCTAACAATTACTTCCGCAACCAGATGAGTTACAGGTGTCTGTACTCAGACAATTGGAACAATTACTCAAACGACTCACTCTGATTGTGTTAATATTTAAAAAAAAAACTATTTGAGCCTTCTATTTTGATTGGTTAGGTAAAAGAGGTTACACAAAGTCAAAAGTGTGTCTCTTTCCCCGGACGTAGCTTTGTAAACTAGTTTCTTACCCTTAGATGCGATGATCTTCCTTGGTTTGTGAAAGGTTTTAGTCTAGATTCATCCACGGTGAAAATAGACTTGGGACGAAATTTGTGCTTTTCCATCACACAACGCAAGTTATTGAAAAATTCACTAACAGTAGTTTGGTTAAATCCAGTTGCCCTACCTAAGCTTAGTAGACTCTGGTCTTCTCAAAAGCAGTCTTTGATGTCAATCTATAATGTAATTTTGAAGACATTATCAAATATTTTTCAATCACAGTTTCTTCTTCGGAGGAAAAGATTAGCAAACCAGCATAATTAGCCTTCATTTCAATTTCTTTTTCATCTTTATTGGTTTTAAACTTAGTCATATACCTTCCCAGAGTCTTGCAATCCGTACCATATTCTTTTGCTGTTTTATTAAGGCTTCCTTTCCCTTCAACCATATTTATTACTGCAGCTTTCATTGTTTCTGGGGAAATTATATTTCGCTTACTGGCTCCATTTTTCGGTTTCCAAAAAAATGGCATCTAGAGAAAAATTATTAATTAAATATTAGGCTTAAATGGTTTTAAATTGATAATATTAATAAGTTTAAACTACTTAAAGATATGACTTTATTTGTAAATTCTTGACTTTAAGATATTAGGCCTACAATGCAGGTATCTAGGTTGGGTTTATGTCAGGTCATAGCCAATAGCACATAAGATTAAATTAATAATAAAGGTGTGAACCTATACATAGTTAATTAGGTACTACATTATTGAATGTGAATGGAAGAAATAATGTTTTAAATAATACAATTAGTATTTTTAAGTTTGCTTCTTTATTGTAAGAGCTCTTGGTTAAACCTCCCCAAGACACCATATTTGAAGGAAAAAAAACCCACAAGGAAAATACTAACAGTTATTTGAAGGTTTTATGTAAGTTTGTATATCAAGTGTTATAGATTCACTACTTTATTATAAAGATTATGTTTCATTTAATTGACTAGTTAGCTATTGTATTACCCTAGAGAATGAAATCAAAATACTGGCTTTTGCATCATAAAATCACAAAAATTAATAAAGTTCCAAACTTCTAATTATTACAGTTCTGATATAAATATGGCTTCTTAAGCAGAGTGAAGGATTTGTTATTCACCAGGTAGCAGCATGGTACAACTAAAAAAGGAGGGAAATTTGAATGTTGCTCACACCTCCCCTATGGACAAACCTCCCCAGTCTCCCCTACTGAGACCAGACTAGCACTTAGCGGGGATCTTCAGTTCAAAGTTTCACTTAATAAATTGTTGGATGTATGGAAAAACGCTTATCCTGATGAAATAGGTTTCACATATGCGGGGTGTTCATAAAAATGTGCCTCGTTCACGATTATACCGCATGTATGAAAATCCTAGTTGGGTGTATTCTGTTATACAACAAAAAATAGTTACATCCTTTTCTTACCACTCTGGATGTATTTGCATGCTTCAAGTTGATGCATATATATATATATATATATATATGCGTGTTGGAGGCACAACACACAGGGTTAGAGAATTAGTGCTTCTTATTAATCTTAATTAATATCGTCAGTTTTTATTCAGAACATATGTACCGTAGTAAAAACCCATTGCTGTGGTGGGACGAGTTTATCACAAGTACGTGAAGTTTCTATGAGATTCTCCGTGAACAAGTTCAGAATTGCTTACAGTGAAATTAGTGAATTGAGAGCTATGGATCAACAGATTCAATCTAAAGGTATTTTGACGTCAGATTAAAATGACTTAATTCGTCTTTGTGAAGCAGATATTAGAAAAGTGTACATTTGAATGGCCATTGACATCCAATCTGTTGAGCGGTTCCGATATAATGATACACAGGTACCAGAGTTTCTTTCTCCGTCTAAACAACGTCCTGCTCAACGTTCTTTAGCTTCTCTGAATATAAACGGACAAACCATGCTTGAATCCAGTAAAATTCGTGTTTATGCTTGTGAATATTTTAAGTTTCCTTAGTGAAGTTGGAAGAAGCCGTTTGTGCATTCAATAAATTAAAACTCCCGTATAAGATGGTCTGCCATGTGAGTTCTTTCATTGTTTTTGGAATCAAATCGTACTAGTGCTTTTAAATATGGTTCATATTGCTCTGGAATTTGGTAAATCATCGTCAATTAATCAAGCTTTTCTTATTTACTTCCTAAGGACAGGATTAAGTCTTTATGATACATAATTATTGGAGACAAATTTCTTTACTTAATGTTGACTAAATTCTATTGTCTCGTACCATAGCTTCTAGGATGCAAGCTGTTATCCCCGATGTGATCCATTCTACCCAGACGGTTTGGATCCCTCGGCTGTCCATATATGAAAATTTGCATCTTATTCGAGATATTATTCACAGTGCCAATACCAGAAATATTCCCTTTGTACTTTCTCTTGATCATAAAAGTGCATATGACTTCATTGAACACATCAACATGTTTTCGACTGCGCCAATTGCTCTCTTATGTGGAGTGGAGCAAGGTGACCCATTATCCGGCCTATTTTTCACTATTTGCAAAGAACCTTTCTTACATATGTACAAACAGACCTCGTCAAATTATGGTTTAAGATTACCATCTTTTACTGAAGCGATAGTTATCTCAGCATATACAGATGATGTAACTCTTTTCGTCACTCATGATGATGGTTACAGGAACATTCTACAGCATATCGTTATAAGTCTGGAGCAGAATTGAATGTGGTCAAGACGAAAGCACTTTGTGTTGGAAATAGGAGAAATATAGGGTGTCCGGGAAGTAGGGATGAATATTAAAATGCTATAGAACATACAAAATTTATTGAAAATGTAATTAATTTTTTTACAAACACACTAAGTAACTTCTCCCATTTATGTATGAAAAATTATGTCCCCCATATGACCACCCAAGGCCACGTGGCAACGAGCAATGCGTGCATTGAAGTTCTCGATGACGCGTCCACAAACATCTGGGGCGATGCCGTTAATAACCCTGTTAATTTCATTCTTCAATTGGTGTATTGTTTGTGGTTTGTTCACGTACACATTTGATTTCACAAATCCCCACAAAAAAGAGTCACAAGGCGTAAGGTCGCATGATCTGGTAGGCCATTCCTGGTTGCCACACAAAGAGTTAACTTTTTGAGGAAACTTTTCATTCAGCAGAGCAATCGTTTCACGGGATGTGTGACATGTCGCTTGTTGAAACCAAAAATCGTCATTTTCATCAATACGTGGGAAAAACCAATCAGAACGCATGTTTTGGTGACGGTCGCCGTTCACAGTGATGGCAGCTCCCTCATCATTTTCAAAAAAGTACGGGCCGATCACTCTCCTGCCCATAACCCACACCACACAGTCGTGCGTTGTGGATGCATCTCATCTTCCACAGTCACTAGCGGATTTCCGTTATCCCAAATTCTGCAGTTCTACTTATTGATGTATCCAGTGAGGTGGAAGTGCGCCTTATCTGAGAAAATTATTATTTTTATGAAGTTCTCGCTCTCCGTTTGTCGAGCCAAGACCCATTGAGCAAATCGATGTCGCTTTCCATGATCTGCAGGCTTCAACTCTTGTGTAAGTTGAATCTTGTACGCATGCATTTTCAAATCTTTTGAAAGGATTTCATGCAGTGAACTTGGTGATAATTCAATTGTTGAGCTCCATGGTGAACCGATTTTCTGGGACTTATGGTCACGTTGTCACGCACGACATTAATGTTTTCTTGTGTTCGAACAGAACGTGGTCGTCCGGTTTTCTTGACCCCGCTCCCTTGTTTGCCTTGAACTATTCGCTCTGAATGTCAGAAGCGACTTTCAGAGGGAGTAGGCGGCTTGTTTATGCCTAAAGTACCAATCTGTAGTCACAGATCATAACCTTTATGTCTAAAAGTGTAATTTGGTTGTGAAGGGAAAATGGAGTTGGTGAGTGAAGGTTTGTATGATGGGAGCAAAAGAGTTTGTGTTGAGTTGCTAGCTCGAGCCCTCGTACACTGTGATAGAAACACAAGCGCAGTTAGGCCCGATGTGAGTGGTGTAGTGAGTAAGTAAGATCTAGTGAGCTGAATGAAATACATGAATAATATTAGACACTCAGCGAAGATGGCTATGATGAAAGTGAAGTTATGAATAAAATGATTCTAGTTTCTAGTTTGTGGGCACGTGTGAGGATGGGGACCCAAGGATTTGGCTAAGCTGAGAAACAGGAGTGGTTAGTAGGAAGGGGCTGATTGGGAAGGTATGCAGATGGATTTCTCATACGAGTCGGGGCTTCTTGTATTTTCTTGGCTCTTGGGGGTCGTACTGGCCGAGTCTTCTAATTGTGGCGTTGTCTTCTACCTCGTGGGCTCGTTTGTAAAATCTGCTGCCTCGCTGCCGGAAGATTTCCTGTAGAGTCACACTGCCAGTTGTTGCGTGTATGTACTCATTGCTGGTTTAGGTGTTCACACCCAAGATACATCTAAGTACCTTGTTTTGTACAGCTTGTAGAGTTTCTAACACTGACTCGGAAGCATACCCCCACGCCTCGCATCCGTATAGCAGAATAGGTTGCACTAAGCTCTTGTACAGTAGCAGCTTGATGTTGTTTCCCAGCACTGGGCTCTTGAACACGCCGTAATTTGTAGTGAAGGCCCTCATTGCTTTTTTTCTTGTGTAGTCTACATGCTCCTTCCATATGAATCTGGAATCCAACATCACCCCGAGGTATTATTGAATTCCTGTAGGGGATATCCTCTTCCAACACTACAAGCTGGGCCGGTGTTTGGGGTCTCCTCTTAGTAATTAACATGGCTGTCGATTTATCTGCATTGACTCTTATTCTCCATTTTTCCAGCCAACTGCTGAACTCGTCCAGGTACCGCTGCAAGCGGAGATGGGCGTACTTCACGTTCTTGTTTGCAATGTAGAACAGAGTATCGTCTGCGAATAGCCTAATCTTAATCAACGGGCGAAGGCTTTCAGTCGCTGCAGAATTATTTTTTCAAATAATTTCCCTATGTTGCTAAGCAGACTGATAGGCCGCCTGTTCTGTGGGAATTTGCGGTCCTTGACTGGTTTTGGCAATGAGACGACGTCGGCAACCTTCCATCCCTCCGGGAAGTAACCTGCCAGCAATGTCGTTGAAAACATTCTTGATAAGAGCTGAATCACACCTTCCGGAACGTGTCGCAGCATCTCGTTCGAGATCCTGTCGTGACTAGCCGCTTTTCGTAGCTTCAGCTTTTCCACCTGGTGGGTGACTTCGTTTCTGGTGATAGGGGGTGGTAGCTCTACATCTGGATCTGCTAGGTATACCCCAACCGCTCTTTTTACTGTTCTGGTAAACTCTTCATCTTGAGGCTCAGAGTTAGCCTTGAACTAATCTTCGAGTGATTCCGCGATGGCCTCTGCCTTGGCCTCACTCCGGTATTCCAACCCTCTTCTTCCGTGAATGACCGTGGTCCCTGCCTTTCCGTTCGTACCTTTGAGCTGTCTCGACACTTTCCAAACGTTGGCATCCCCAGCCAAAGTGTTCGCTACTATACTCGTTCCAGTTGGTGATCTTCAGCTCTTTATCCTTTCTACGCACAAGGGCCCTTAGCCTGTTGTACTCTTCCCGATGCTGCTGCCATTTCCGACGTGTTTCCCTCTTCAGGGCTATCAAGTAGCTCAGCTCCGGTTCGTCCCTCTTCAACAACACTGGTGGCGTCTCGAATACCGTTGTCTCTCGGTATGCTTCGAGCAATGTGGCTGTCAGAATAGTGATGGAACTGTCCACTTCTTCCGGGGAGTTTACCTCCATGTTCAGTGGAACTGCATCTGACAATACCCGCTGATACTCGTCTTAGCCAAATCTGGGGATCTTCCTCCTAAGGTACGACAATCTTGGATTTGTCTTCAGGGATATCCTTCCGAAGACCGGGAGATGGTCGGAGTCGTAGTTCGTTTAAAGCTTCGAGATCTTCCAGCAGCGTGTCAAGATCCGTCAGGACGATATCCAGAACATCGGGAAGATTCCTGTAATTTTATGGGTAGAACGTCGGCTCGTTAGTTGCAGGACTGTGTAGTTCTTGCTTGCTGCCTGGCCAGCAAGTGTCCGGCCTGCCTGATTAGACACGCGACTGTTCCAACTCGTGTGTTTGCAGTTGAGATATCCCGCTATGAGGAAATCCTTTCCTGACGTGAGCCTGTCTAGGTCATCGGTGGTGAATGGGACAGCAGGGATTCTGTAGACAGCGGTAAACACTATCTGTTTCCGCCCTGTGGGCATAGCAATCGAAGTGGATTCGATATGGTCCATAGCCGGTAAACTCGTTTGGTAGTGCACAAGGTTACTGCGCAAAAACACGGCTGTGCCCCCTCCCCTGCCATCTGTTCTATCGTTACGATACATCTCGTATCCGAAGAACCACATCTTCTTCTGTTCCGTTAGGTGGGTCTCACAGATCATTGCTACGTCGACTCCATACGTCCCCAGAAGTTGTCGAAACTCGTGTTCTTGTTGTACTATTCCATTTGCATTCCAGAACAGAATGTTCAATGAGTCTTCTACACCTCTTCCCTGATCAGTTGCCATTGCAGAAGAATTCGGTTCAGCTTCCAGAAGAAGCATTACTTTTGTTGTCTTGTCTGGAGCATTCTTCATCCTTACAAGGGACTTTCCTAAGGAGTTGGAGTAAGCCCACAACGTTTATTTCCTTTAGAATTTTCACAAGGTCCTTCAAGTCCAAGGATTCATCAGTGTCACAGTCTTCTTGTTTGTCTTTTTTAGCAAGCCTCTTGAAAACTCCACTGTAAGTTGGTTTATTCAATCCAATATTTGCTGGTGGTGTTGGTTGGCTAGCAGAAAATTACTGGCCAGTTGAGGGTTTAAGATTCCGAGCCACGCGGGAAGAAGGATTAGCAACTTTACTTTCCCCTCTTTTTTCTTTTCTGTCACCTGGTTTTTCTTCTCCAGCTCTCGGAGAAAAATAGGGCAGTTCGATAGTTTGCTGCGTGTTGTCCCTTACAGTTCGCGCATTGTGCTGGTGTTGTTTTATCTTTTTTCTGGCACTCTACCGTCAGGTGCTCTCCTATACACTTGACGCAGCATGGTTTTTGGGCACAGTAGTTCTTGGAGTGTCCAAAACGTTGACATCGATGGCACTGTAGAATTGTACTCTGTAAAGCACGATACTCCTCAATCTTGACTACCGTGTGGTTGATGACCTGTACCTTGAAGACCTCACCCACTCCTTCTGTCCTCGCAAGGGTGCCCCACAAATATCGGTAGGGGTCTCGGTGTCGCTGATTGTGGAGAAGATTTTGAGTATAACTGTCTCACGTCAGTCGGCGTGAATCCCCTGTCCTCCAGTTCCTCCTTTATATCCGAGCAGGGCATACTTGCATGAAGGCCCTTGATACAGCCTTGAAGGTCTTGTCCTTGGGAAGAACATACGTGAAGTGTTCCAACGTGTTTTATTTAAGCAGCTTTAACGAAGCGGAGTAATCCCTGAAGGAGGTCGTGACCACCTTAATGCCCTGTTCAATACAGTACACCTTGTAGTCATCCTGCAAGCCGTTGTTAAGGAGTTTTATAACCTTGTTGTATTGTGTCGCATTTGTTACGATCACCGGAGGGGTCTTTATGCGACGTGGGGTGGAACTTTCTTTCGTACCTCAACTCGGTTGCCCCATTTGTCCAGTCGTTGGTTCATCACGTAGGCTAGACAAGCTAGCAAACTTGTTATTGACTTTAATAGCCTTCGATTTTAGAACTTCTGTCCCGGCCTAGTCCTGAGCTTCCGCTTGAGTCCAGAAACTGGCTCAAAGATTTTATCTGTTTCAGTGTTGGATGGCCCCCTTCCGCTGGTCTTGGTCTTCCATGTAATCATCGTCCGTTCCTTCAACGTCTATATCTACGTCCGAGACGGAGGCCATTTTCCCCTCTTTACTTGTCCCTTGCGGTATACCACCCTACCCGACTTCAGTCGGCATGTAATTAAATCACGATAAACACTAATAATAATAATATAATACAAAAATACACTCGTTGACGACGTTGCAATGCACTTATGCGTTTTGTACAAGCACTGTTGTGTTATGCTGTTTTCGTTCAACTCACTAACACTACCCGACCTTAGTCGGCACGTAATATATCACGAATAAACAAAATACCCTAGTTGGCAACGTTACACTACACTGACGCGTTGTGAACAAGCACTGTTGTCATTCAACTCACTAACACTACCCGACTTCAGTCGGCACGGATAAATGGCACAATGAACAAATAAACAACGTTTCACTGCACTGACTGAACTTAGACTGCGTCGTGTCGTGCGTGTCCTGACGTCGTAAAAGTGTTTTCTTAACGTTTGAAACAGAACCAGTTGTCTCAAACCTCCAGATCAACTTCCAAACTGATGATTCGGTTGGAGCAGCATTACATCCGAGTGTCACACGCAATTCACGAACGGTTGCCGTGGGACTTTCACTGTTTTTGTAAAAACTTTTTATCACTTGGATACGTTGCTCAGTTGTCATCTGCTCCACGATTCAGCCAACAGTTGGTGGTGAGGATTTTATTCCGTTCGTCCTGAAACGAAGAAGAGATATGCCGACCATCATATGACAAAATGGCACGAAAGTCAAATTCGTCCTTACTTCCCGGACATCCTTTAGAAAGGATGATCCAATAATTACCGATGGTCTTCTAAGGGACATAAATATCTTTATAACTGGATCGAGGCAGAAAATAAATTTTGTCGGCGTTTTGGTGAAGTGGACTCGTTGACTGTACATGACCTCTTATAGAGGGAGAATTTTGTTAATAAATAAACTTTCTGGATCTAAGTTGACCCATTTGCTTACAGTAATCCAACCTCCAGAGAAATTTATTTGTGATATTAACAGGTTGTATGTCAATATGTTTGGGAATGGTAATCATGGTTTAAAGTCACATTATATGTTTGCTGATATACGATTTGGGGGAGCTGGAATCACCCACCTTCCTTATAGAGTCGTGTCTCTTCGACTCATATGTCTTAAAAAAATGGCTGAGACAAAACTTAAAATTTGTTATTTTACAAACTCCACCTTGTAGGTTTGAATAATATTTCAATTGGTGTACTGTCAGGTTTTTTTATAGCTCAATTCGCAGTGCTTGGCAAATGTTTGTTGTTTAAAAGTTACCTGTATACAACAAATACAGGTTAATACAAATGTGACTAAGTAGTCCTACTTGACTAGTCTTCTTGGGAAATATGTTGAATTTCCTCAACCACGTAAGAAACTGTTTATTGAGTGTATTGCCAAACTGATTGATGGTGGTCTTCCAGACGGTAGGTCTAATTGGAGTGATGTGTTCCCATGGAGAATATTGTACCAGCACCCCACGGATAATTGCGATACAGACATTTCTTGTAGATTTCTCCACGGCCACCTGGTTACACCTGTTTGGTAGAGATACCAGACTGACTTGTGTCTGTGGTGTAATGTTCCTGGTAACTGCTATGCACATGGATCTGCATTGAGCTCTCGCTATAATGGTTTGTTTGTCATGAGTTTAATAAGAAGATTGTTGAACAGAACTCTTGTAGAAGGTATGTTCTATAATTCATGCTAACCACTCAAGTGTATCTTATATAGCAAGACAATTGATAAACTTTCTCATTGTACTGGCAAAATCAACAATATACAGGACATATAATTACTATTTACAGACTAGTCAGAAAATACCTAATTCCCATAATGTCTTCTGTGCAAGGTAGAAATACAAATTAATATCTGAATTTGTAAACTATACAAGGTTTAATGAATATAGTTATTTATGGACATATAGAAATATTTTAGGCAAACTAACTGGAGGAAATTTGGCTATACATTTTTAGAGAAATTTATTTTAGTTACATTATGCAGATTAATTTTAACTTGAACTTAATTATCATACTGATTTTATTTTACTTCATGGTACCCTATATATTTTAATTAGACAATTTAGTGTATTATCATATTAACTACAGCTCAATAAATAAAGTTTATATCTCCAATTGGAACCGAAACCCTTTTACCGATTGGGCTAAGACTTGGTATTTAGGATTTTAATAAGGTTCCCACGAAGGTTTTTTGAAATTGGATAGCTAGTCCTAAAATTAAGGGTAGTTTACTGATGGGCATAAGGAGAACAAATTGTTTTTCTCAAAATTCGTTACTACGATTATTATTAAATTTTGTATTGAGACAGTGTTAATTTAACATTACAAACAAAATGGCGATTTTCACTTTTACACTAAATTGACATTTCGGGTACTAAAATTGAGTAGAAATTTTGAATTTCGTTCATATCTTCCCAACTATTTAAGATACGAAATAATTTATCATTGTAAAGATGTGGTACTATTTAATATAAAACTCTTCTGTTTTAAATATATTATATTTATTAAATCAATAGTTTATGAGCTATAAGTAAATATATATTTTTGTATTCAAGTCTTTGAAAATAAAATTGATTGTTATGCTATTTGGGGGTGTTCATATTTTCTCATTGTTTCTGTAACATTGTATATTATTTCTTTCATACTCTTTGGTGGCGTGTTTCTACATAGAACAGTATACATTATTTCGTTTCATAAATTTTACGAATTTTTGGTAGATGTCTCTATTTTAAGATTAAAAAGAGAGAAAGTATGTGCGATGCACCGTATCATATTTTTTTTCTTAAATAATACTCACTCATCTTTCATTTATCTGAGGGTACATTTCCAATAAATTCTACCTTCTTTGAGCCTATCCTCTTAATGTAATAAAATTTGAATAACCCAGACCAGTAGTATAACCAGAACAAACTAGGTTAATTTTAAACACTCTACTACTGCAACTCAAAAGTTTAAATCATTGGTTTTCAACCTAAGGGTCACGACCCTATTTGGGGTACAGGCATGTTTCAGTTATAGCTTTATATTTACTTTGGTAATTTGCTATAATTAATATAGTGAGGAGAAAAAATTCAAATACAATGCAAGTGATTATATAATTATTATAATGTTTAAGTTATTGCTCAGGTTATTTCTTATCGCCCAACTCAGGCCTTTCGCCTGCGGAGATACTAAACTGTGATATGACTAGTTAGTGATTGAAGTTACGAACTGGTCAGTAGTGGGTTTTTACTTACGTTTCGCACACCATGCTACGCAAAAGCTGTGGAATTTCAATCATTTTTATACATTCTAGCTGCAAGAACCTTCTTATGGCTTCTAGAATATTTAATATTTATTAAAATAATGTCAAGTGACCCGAGCTCTGTGGAGGATTTGGTTGGATCTCTATTATTATTACAGATATAATAGACGCAACAAGAAATATTTTAGATTCATCCATAGAATGAAAAGAATATAAACTGCAGACTAATAAGATGATAATAATAATAATAAACTATTTTTCGTGGCAAAGGGACTGCAACAAACTGAAGCAAAATTTAGATCGTTGTACTATACATAATGTCGAAAGAAAGCTACCGTGAATGGACATTAAATGTTCAATAATTGCTCAATCAAAAAGAGTGAGCTTGTAACTGAGGTAGTCTGGCGACTAGCATGTTGAGTTTCCAGCGACCAACCCCGGACGCGTCATAAACTGGTTAGCAAACAGCGGACTGCTATTGAAATATATTATCTGTGACGCTCAAACTACTGGTTGGTAATTTTTGTTTTACTCGCGTCACTTTTGAATCTTATTTAAGTAACACTATTGGCATTGTGCCCGGCTAGTTGAAATTAGCCCACACACTTAATTATCTCAACCTCCAACAAAGTAAATACCGACCCTTAAAGAACAGTGGATGGAATTGGACTTGCCATGGCCTAGCCGATGCGGTGGTTGTTTTGTGTGATCGTTGTTGAAGGGCC
The DNA here is from genome assembly GCA_039000515.1 of Timema cristinae. Lineage (NCBI taxonomy): Eukaryota > Metazoa > Arthropoda > Insecta > Phasmatodea > Timematidae > Timema > Timema cristinae. The sequence continues at coordinate 34,401,030 of JBCFYV010002255.1, forward strand.
ACATTTAACTCTACTGGAATGGTAACTTACGAAAAAATATTGAAATACATTATTTTTTGTTTTGGTTCTCTCATCACCTGCTCTTCGCGCATGCGCCAATACACGCTTCAGGCTTCCTTCCACCTCTACGAGTGCTGTCGCTCCGAGACGTGATTGGTCAACCCCTCCTTTTCTTCCTATCCTAGGTGGGTGTCAACCGAGGAGCCTATTCAACATGATGTATCACCTAAAATAGACACAGAACTATATTCATTTCTCAGCAGAACATATTAATAGCTTTGTGTTACTCCGTTTAAACTACTAGCAACAAGAGTAATCAACTGCATAGGACGCTATGGCGTTGGACTCAGCCATGGCCAGGATCAGCGCCAGGTAGCATCCTGGCACTTGGAGAAAATTCAACCTGTGGACTACGCGGTCTGTCTACTCAGCTTAGAGAGATGGTCCGTTAATTAGCGCACAAGTATTACAATCCCTCTAGGGATTTTAGGATTATATATACTAGTCACATTATGACTATGATTAGTTCGCCCTAGCCAAGAAGTTGGCTTTACTTTGCTAAGTAGCAATCCGTCGCTTAACGACTCAGCTACTTATATATTTTGTTTAGATTGTTATTGATATTTAATAGTTATTTATATCTAAGTATATCTATAGCATAACTGAGGGCCATTTGGTTCCTTTCAAACAAAACTTGTTTGTTATGACAGTGTACACCTTTTAGGTCTGATTAGACATGTTCGGCTTCGTGCTGCTTCATGACTCGGCTAGTGCTATTAGGATGAACGGTTGACTGTATATTGTTTAGACACAGTTAACTAATCTAGGATATCCCTCTAATGACTTAGCCATTACTTAATAGTCGCTTAGTGACTCCTTGTTGCTTGTGTTGTTGTATACTAAGTCTAGCCACTCTAAATATGTATTTTTGCTAAAATGAGACTCACTCTCCATTTTTACAGGGGAAACATCAGCACCAGGAAATTAGGAATTAGCTATTAGGAGTTCAGGGCTTAATTAGCTCTTTGCCTGAGTCATTGCTTCGTATTCTCTTTATTTAGGAACATTCCCTATTTTACCTATTTGCCAGATATATTTCCTAGCTTGGCCTCTCAGGGCACTTGTAAATGTGTGTATTTAAAACCACTTAGACTAGTTTCTTAAGATACTTCGAAAGAACGCGTCCGCCTTATCATGTATACATTTCTTTCAAGTTTTGATAAAGGGGGCATTTCAGAGAAGTTAATGATTATGTCAGTGCTGTCCTGAATGGGACGTATTTATCCCTATTGTATGGGATATGGTCTTGACGTTCTCGCAGTATATAGACGAACTCTTAGGGGCTAGTAACATTATGATTATAATCGCCTAGTCCCCAGGATATATGTATGTATAGGATAACTAGGGCTATATGAGGTTTCATTCGAATTAATAGGAAGGGGAATAGATTTTTTGTGGCTATCTACTTACAACCTTGTCCTTTATAAGTATTAAGCTAAATAGGCTAACTTATTGCTGAGTTATAGCTGCAAGTTTTAAAACTTTTGAAACTATGCAAATTACCTTGTTCCCCTTATTGTAGGTTTTTACTACTCAATGTTGACTACCTAATTTTGTTTATTATATTGATTCTAATATTACCTCATAAATCTCCATTAATAAGTATTAACATAATAAGTCTATTTGTGGCGAGCCTGATATATTGTTCATCAAAGCTTACCTTCTCTACTACTTGCTATATTTATTGTATTATGTTGTATACTCAGAGAATACACCGTGACACTCACTAATGGGTAACTTTATTTATATGTAACCTATTATCTGTTAAATAAATTATTGTATGCCATGTACTTGTTCTTTCAATCATAACACTCCCTCCCCAAGGGAGGTTTTTGTCAGCATAATTTCCAAAATACCCGCCGACGTAGTTGATTCTCTTTTGATACATCTTAGTCACATTCGTGAGATAGTTACCAAATAATAGTAATTAAAATACGCATTGATGATCAAGTGGGGAGGTCAGGATTCAAATTCCGGCTTAGAGTAGCCTACTGAGATGATTTTTCCTAATTTAGTTTCCTCCGTTACCTCCACACAAATGAGGATACGTTTCCTTTAAATTCAATCTACCCCACTAATGTGGTCCATTAAGAATAGCCCGGAAGGGTAGTAATATGTAGTGAAAAAATATTATTTAAACGTGTGTGGGTTGTAAAGGCACTCTCACGAAAGTCTCAGAGACGAAAATTGTGGTTAAACCCTTCAAAAGAAACCACTGCTTTAATATATTGAAAGTTAAGGACACCTATTGAAATCTTTCCGAGGTTTGGGAATTCCCAACGCAATTTGAAGTATCATCTCCATCAAGTACAAACTATATATTTATTTCTGCTTGTTAATATTTTATATCTCTTACTTAAACTATAGTAAAATTTATAAAACTACCATTTAACGATGTTTAAATTTATAGAACCAAACGTTTACTATTAAGTTAATTTACAGAACTATTAATTAACAATATTGGGATTTATATATCCTTAAATTACGTATATTAAAATTTATAGAACTATAAAGCCATCAGTTAACTACCAAGGAAATTTATGGAAATATTAATTAACAATATTAGGATTTATATAACTTTCAATTGAATATATTAAAATTTATAGATCCATCAGTTAACTACTAAGAAAACTTATAGAACCATTAATTAACATTATTGGGATTTATATAGCCTTCAATTGAATATATTACAATTTATAGATCCATCAGTTAACAACTAAGAAAATTTATATAACCATTAATTAACAATATTGGGAAATATACAGCCGTAAGTTAACTTTATTGGGATCTATAGAACTGTTAATGAATGACTTGAGATTTATATAACCGGCAATTATGACGGCGTTAGCATGCTTAATGCTAAAGGATAAAGTTCTAGATTTTTACACCATGTGTCTTAAATATTTTCATACTAACGTTGTTTGAACAGAGCTAATGATGAGAAAAATCTTTAAAATAGCGTTTGTGTCAACGAGGATAAGGTGAAAGTGTATGCTAACGGTCCGTTCCGTTTGTACCCTTTTACTACCACTGGGTACATTTTTCCCGATATCATGAGTAATAATGCGTCACTGCCGAACACGTCTTATTCCTTATTTTACGTGGCTGGGTAACGTTTCACTTGGAAACTAAACAAAGAAAACCAAGCTCCATCATAATTCACCGATGATTTAATTTTAACCTAGTACGGGCAGGTATACTCGAATCCACTTATCTGTCATCCTACCTTAACACTTTTCACAGTACAATCCTTGCCTCGTTTCTCATCGTCCGTCTCGTACCTCAACCTCGACTTCACTGTCCCATACTCCACTACACCACCTTTCCTCAGAGCGAGCGAGGTGCCGTCTAGCGGCACACCTCCCAATCAGATAACAAGGTGTGACGTAAACGGTACACACTCCCCCCCTTTTACAAAGAAGAATTTTTAATATACAAACAAAAATGGAATATTACCAAATATACTTAAATCAGTATAAACACAGAATTCAAACTTGGACAGAAAAAACACAGAGAATATTTCAGGTGGCCACCGAATTACACAAATTTATAACCATAAATGCATATGAAGACTTACAGACTAAACCTTTAATAACTAAATGCATCCCTATCCCGTTTCATCCAAACTCGTCACCGGTCTGGCGTAAAACAAAACTAGCCAAAACATGTCAAAATCACAAGTTATACCAACAAAAGGTGGAAATCCCCTAGTCAGAGGAACCTCCTACCCCTCTTTTCAAATCTACTTTTAAGCCGTGGTACTGACTTGAGCCTTACGAGTGAGCCGACCCGACTCCAGATCCCTTAATTGCACCGTAACTGGTGTCAAAAACCATTCAATAATAGCAAGAGCGGACCACCTAAAGTCAAGTTTAGCGGTAACTTCTTCTCCAGCCTTGCTTATGTTATGCATCGTCTCCTACCTTGTATGGGACTGACTCCCTAACTTTGTTGTACCGTCGGGATACAGTTTCATGAGCCTTTTTTAGACGTTCTAGAGCCTCGATCCAACGCTGTACTGACGACTGGGAGGGCATCTCCTCCCAGTCCTCCAGGAGTATCTCCAACTGGATATTAATCGGTTGTAATGGCTCATACCCAAGTAAGAGTTTGAATGGGGTTCTTCCATGGCCCGTATGTTCAGCTGTGTTAAATTTGAGTTGCAGCCATGTCAGGTTCGCATCCCACCTCCTATGATTCGCGTGATGATACGCAATAAGCGCGTTTTTCAGGTTCTGGTGGAACCTCTCCAATTGTTACGGGTTGGGATAGTAAGGGGAAGTATTAATATGTCGAATGTCCCTCGCAAAGCACATATCCTTAAAAAAAAAAAACTACCGGAACTTACTCCCGCTGTTGAATACTATAGTTCAAGGTGGTCCAAAATTTCAGAAGATGTTCTCATCCAGTAGTTTCATTGCCACCTCCACCGTCGCTCTTCTAGCGGGCATCATCCAAACGTACTTAGTAAATCCGTCTATTGCTGTCAAAATATGTATACATACTACTTTCGACTGGGGTAGTGGTCCAAAGAAATCGATAAACAATCTTTGCATTGAAAAGCTCGTGATTTTCGAGCACGACGCACCATTCCTTATCATTTGGGCTAGTTTAGCACGGGTACACGTCCCGTAACTCCTCACGCGTTCTCTTATATCCTGGTTTATACGTTCCCAATAGAACATTTTATTACTTTCGCAATTGTTTTTGCTATCCCTAAATGTCCTCCCAAGGGACATTCGTGGTAATACCTTATCACGACGTCAGTATGTATCACCGGGACAACGACCTTCCAGTCCATCTTCTCTGAGGGTCTAGTCAATAGAATTTCTCCCTGTATTTTGAATTTGGCCACCGGTTTTGCCTCAGAAAGAGCTTTACAAACCTTTTCCAAAATAGGATCATTTTTCTGAGCTAACCTAATGGACGAAAAGATCTTCGGCATTTGTCCCAATATCTCTAGTGGAACTGGGTCCCCTATTTCCTCTCTACTGGCGCCAATCTATCTTCTTCAAACATCCAAAACAGGCCATCCGCAACGCAGTTATTCTTTCACGGGATATGGACTACTTCAAACCTCAGAGATGCCAACCTTTGCTATCCACCTCCCGATCTTACCTGTCTATCTGGGGTGATTCAGTAGCCAGGAAAGTACTTGATTGTCGCAATGCAGGTCAAACTGGTTATGCTCCAGATACGCCCGGAATCTCTCAGTCCCGAACACCACGGCCAGAGCTTCCAGTTCATACGTAGGGTAATTCTTCTCGTGACTGTAGTATCCTACCAGCATTATCTACCAGCCGCATACCCCCCGCTTCTATCTGGGCCACTGCTCCCAACCCAGTTGATGAGGTGTCCGTCTGTAATATGAACTTCTGTTCGAAATCCGCCATCTTTAGGACCGGTGGAGTTACAAGGTCCTCTTGGAGGCTATGGATGGCCTCCTTGCTGGTTTCTGACCATCTGAGAAGGTTTCCCGTCTTCTTGTTCTCGTACAGTGCGCCTGCTTTTGACGAGAGATTGGGGATAAACCATCCATAAAATCCTACCATTCCTAAGAACTGGGCTAATTTTCGTCCCGTTTTGGGTAAAGGAAACTCTCGTATATCTTTTGTCTTCTCTGGTTAATAGACAACCCCTTGGATGAGATACGGTGTCCCAAAAAGTCAATTTCTGACACAGCGAACAGCTTTCTTTTCAGGATTTACCGTTAATCTTGACCTTCAGAGCCTGGTGAGTACTTCTCTCACGTGTTCCACGTGTTCTTCCCTGTTTTTAGAGTACACCACTAGGCCATCCAAATAGTTGAACAAAAAACATGCTGTATGTCCCCAAAAATTGTGTTTAAGAGTCGTGTGAGTATTTGGGCCCCAGTGGCTAACCCAAACGGTAATACGTTGAACTCGTACAACCCAACCTGTGAAATGAAGGCAGTCAACGGTCTGGTCTCTTCGGACAGTGGTATCTGGTAATATGCCTTGTTAAGGTCGATAATTGTGTACACTGTGGTTCCACCCAAGAACTGCAACGCCATCTCTATGGTAGGCATCGGTGTCGCCTCATATTTGCTCTTCCAGTTTAATTTTCTATAATCTATAACTAACCGCCCCTCTTTGTTTTCTTTAGAAATCAGAAAGCAAGGAGAAGCGTAGGGACTGTTTGAGCGTCTTATTATACCCTTCTGTTCCAAAGATTGTGTGTGGTCTTTTAATATCTGAAACTTAGGAGGTGCATAGTAATAAGGTTTGGATCTCACCGGGGTTGGATCGTCTAGTCCAATCGAGTGTGTCATTACGTCGGTACACCCAACCTTGCTTGTCACTACGTCAGGAAATTCTTCTATCAGACTCACCAACTCCACCCTCGTTGAGTCACCTATTATACTGACCGGCCTCTCTTCCAAGCTACCTATAACCTCTAATGGTACCACAAATTCTGTTGAAAACGGAACGTCACCTCCTCCTTGTGAAAATCTATTTCTGTCCCAAATTCCCTATGAATCTCTTTCCTAAGATGACATCCGTGAACAATGAAGGGGGATATCAAAAACCAGACAGGCCACGTAAATGGTCCTATTCTTAGCGATACTTTGGCCTTTTATTCGACCTTCAAGGGTTGTCCATTGGCTAATATACATGTTAAGGCACACCTTTCTACCCTTTGTACTAATCCGTTTTCTTGGAGTTTGTGGTAGAATTCTCCAGAAAGTACATTATCTCCCGCCCCTGTATCTAAGAGAGTGACAGTAGATGTTTTCCCATACTGATTCTCACTCCCCGTAACAGGTTATTTCCCTTCTTTCCTGGCTGACACTTTGCGCTACTTGGTTCCTTGAACGCAAACAAACTTGCAACACTCCATTAAAACTCCCCGTGGCGTCGTATTAGGGTCAGGATGTCCACTAGATACTCGGCCACACATTCTCGTGGTCCCTGTTGTCATCCTCTGATATCGTCTTCTAATGTCATCTGGTAATTTGAAGGGAAAAAGTTAAATCTAAAACCCTTATGAAATCGTCCCAGGTTTTCCAGGTGATCATGTTGTTCCGGACCCAACTTAGTCCTCTCCCTGTGAATAGTTCTGGCAAGGCTTCCAACCTCTCTTTGTCCGTGAGTTGATACATTTATTTGAGTTCAGTTACTCTTTCGATAAAGTCTATCGGTTGTATCTGATCCGTAAACTTGACTTTCCAGTCACGCACAAGATTGAGAACAAACACCAGCCGACTTCTTCCCTCAGTGGGTATCCTGTGTGTTAAACTCTCCAACACTGGCTCGTTCCAACGGGTTTGGTCATGTTCTGCTTCCGAACGAGTTACATTGAGGGACGCTCCTTCTGTCAGTGAACTAGTTCCCTGATTGTTGGTCACCACCTCACCTTTCCTTGTGGTGTTCGTCCCCGGTCCTACCGTGTCTGTCCGTCCCAACGTTTTCTGTGCGTCAAATTACCTTATGTCTGATTTCTTCTCCTCTCCTTTAGGGCCCTTTATTAAGGATAGGAGACATGTAGGTAATTGAGATCTTTATTCCAAGGAGTTTTTTTATTTATTCCTCCAAAGATGGGTCGTCCAGTCGGGCACGCTCTGCTCTGTCGAGAATGTGTTGACTCGTAGTTAACCATTTCTTCCCTTGGGAATAACTAGGCTTCGGATTCCCCCTAGTTTCTTCTCTTAATATTTCAAGCTTACGTAACAGGTGAGGGCCCTCTGTTGCAAATCCAGGAAACAGTTCCATCTAGATCAATACCCCCCCTTTCGTCGTCCTCTCGATCTACTAAGTACGACAACTAACATCTCATCTCCACCACTGAACTGGCCGGGGTCACACCCCTTATTGAAATCTCGTAGAACAATTCGTCCTTTACCAGCCTAGTCGGATCCATCTCTCCTGGATGCTACACGTCAACCAGGACAAAACAGATTCCCCCCGCGTTGTTAACAAAAACCCCAGTATTCTTGGTTTAGTAAACAAATGCCCCGTAAATTATCAACGCTTTCAGATTGAGCCGAGACACTCCGAGGTGACATATGATGTAAACAATTTTAAAATCATCCTTTGTTGATTTAAAAAAAACTAAACACCCCAATATTATAAACTTAATCACCGAACAACTGAAAAATCTATGCATATTACACAATGACGAAATAACATTATCGACGTAACATGAAATATTAAAAAACTGATTTTGATATACTACGCACACTCAAAAATTTGAAGTCCATGAACAATTATAAAGTCTCCCCTCCCCCCCCCCATCATAAACAGAGTTCCATCTTTTGTTATAAAAAATTCAGTACGCTTAGTTTATAAAAAGTGTCCTGTAAATTATCAAAGTTCTTTGGACAGGCCATGAAACTCCACGCGACATACAATATAAACAATTTCTAAACTATACATTTGTTGACGTAATAAGCCCCTTAACACTCTAATATTATATGCTAAATAGCCCAATGTTTGGAAGTTTATGTATATATTGCACAATGAAGAAATAATATTGACATAACATTAAAGGATTGAAAAACTAATTTTGATTTTACTACACCAACTCGAAAAAGGTTAATGTCCAAGAAAAATTACATAGTCCCCATGATAAACATAGTCCCGCCTAATGTTAATAACAAAATCTCAGCATTCTTAGTTTGTCAAACGAGTGGGCTTTAAATCATCAAAATCCGTTGAATGTGCCTAGAGGCTCCACGTGACATACAATGTAAACATTATCTAAACTATATCTTAGTTGCCGTAAGAAATCCGCCAACGACTTAATATTATATATGGAACCACCCAATATTTGTAAAAATATATAACGCTATGACGAACTAACAATATTGAAGTAACATAAGAAGACTGAAAGCTAATTTTGATTCACAACCCCAAGTCAAAAAGTTAATGTCCATGTAAAATTATAAAGTCCCCAGAACATTTTATCCGCATTGGATATCAAACGTCCTACATATTATATTATAAGGTTAAAGATAAACATAATCAAAACTTATTAACAACGGTTTAATATAGGACCAACGTTTGTTTTTAAGTGAACCTTAGTAGAAAATAATTCTGTCCAACTACCAATGTATCCCAACATCGTAAGATATGTAACTGTTACTTCTTAAAATCACGAGAATTTTTATGAATATATAGTAAATCAATTTTGTGTACAAACAATATAGATTTAGTTTATCAAAGCAAGGATCAAAAGATTAGTCCAAACAAAATATAACCGTTTGCATTTTGTTCAATGTTGGATCACTCATCCAATTTCCAATAACAAGTTTGTTTGCGTTTTTTTTTAAATGTTCCCATTTAACATGTTCCTTTTTAACAACAGTCGACCTGTTTTACACTCTCCTAGTTGCTGTGTAAACATCAAGTTGACTTGTCTTATGCTGACATGGTATATATGTTCAACAAATATTGACTTTTTTTCACATCAATATCAAACCCGTGGACCACCACTATAACTTGCTATATTAAAATTTTTAAAAAAGGTGTACAATTTAGTCTGGTGGAAAATTTTCGTCCCTTCTTCAAAAGTGAACTTATACACAATATACATGTCATCCATGGCTACATCCATGGTCACATCGTCACGATTAATGCCCCAAAGGGTCGACACCCAATAATCATACCAATAAAAATGTTTTTCCAGTTAATGTTTCTTTGCACACTGTAGTCCAAACGAGTTGATCCGGCCCACGACTCAATAGTACCGGTCACTATACTATTACAAAGTTGTACCTTTCTTCTCCCTATTGATCAAAATAACTACTCTAATAATGTTTGGATATGAGTGTACTTAGCTTTTTTTTTAAGCGGGTCACCCTCTGGCATTCCCGAATACCTGGAGAGTTGTTAAGATGCTCCGAGACTCTCACGTGACGAGATAATTCGGTGACCATTACCTCACTTCGGCCCATCCATTCTTGTCCCAGCCGATTGTTTCTGTCGTGCTTTGTTGTTACTTTGTGTGGTCAGTCTGGACGTCATTCGACCCGATTCTTGGATCATTCCTTGTTGACTTTTGGATCGTAGGACGTCGGGTGATGTTTCCTTCGCAAGTTATTCCATTACCTCACTCGCGAATTAAATTAAATTAACTAATTAATTAATTAATTTAATTTTTCTGAAAATTCTAGTTGCCGTTTCGTCACTAAACCACGCTCTGCTACCATCTATTGTACCCTTTTACTACCACTGGATACATTTTTCCCGATATCATAAGTACCAATGCGTCACTGCCAAACACGTCTTATTCCTTATTTTACGTGGCTGGGTAACGTTTCACTTGAAAATCAAACAAAGAAAAGAAAACTCTGTCAAATTTCACCGATGATTTAATTTTAACCTAGTACGGGCAGGTACACTCGAATCCACTTATCTGTCATCCTATCTTAACACTTTTCACAGTACAATCATTGCCTCGTTTCTCATCGTCCGTCTCGTACCTCAACCCCGACTTCACTGTCCCATACTCCACCACATTACCTCTCCTCAGAGCAATCGAGGTGCCGTGAAGCGGCACACCTCCCAATCAGACAACAAGGTGTGACGTAAACGGTACACGTTGAGGACCAAAAAACCTATCTTCGTCTGCGGTGGAGTGAATGGAAAGTCTTGGGATGAAGCTTTGGGTAGGGCAGGGAGGGTAGAGGGAGGGGGCGGATTAGCAGGTAGACAGTCTTCTCTGGCTATTATGAATGAAAACATTAAAGCCCTCCCCACAGGCTGGTAGGTCCGGCCTGTGAAAGGCCACATGCTGGACCTGTCAGAGGCCAGAACTGTTGCCTCGTTTGTCCACAGACCTAGAGGCTGCAAACGCAGGTCTGACTACGGATGAAGCGCCAGTTTCCTACAAGCACTTATGACGAGAGGTTCATAATGAATCGGAAAAAAATGGCAGCTATTATTGTAGTAGTAAGTGTCATTGAGGAAGAGAACAGAAGAAGTAAACGTGCTATGAAGAGGTTTTGGATTAAGCATTGGTATCTAAAAAGGGATCATTTATCTGACATGGTACTTTTGGAGGAGTTACGGGAAAACAACCCTGAAGATTACAGAATCTATCTTCACATGAATGATGATTTGATTGACTTCTTGTTTACGCTAGTGAAATATCTCATTGAAAATAAAATACAAATCAAATTATATAATAACAAATTCACCACACTACACTTGAAGAATTAAAGTAGCAACAAAACTCTAGTAATGAGGAGAGCAAAGTGCATTGAGCATGCGCATTGAGTCTCGCCTGCCATAGATCTCGCCTTTCGCCTCCACAGAGTGGGAGGTTTGGTTTGGCATGACATGCCACAGGTATGGAATTCCAAACCGGCCGACAGGCCACTCGCCACCTGTCCTTCCAAAATGCCTACCCCACACATTGACAATTTTCTCACGGTTCTGGCGTGTGACAGGTCCATCATATGGGTCTTTCACGCTCTGGACCTGCCAGTTTGTGGGGGCTTAAGTCAAGGACCAAAATAGTATCATTATTATTATCATCATCATCACCACGTCTTACTACCCGTCGGGTTATACGCACTTATGCTCATGTGTAATGGTAGGGTGATTATGAGATGAAAAGGAGGACTTACAGTTTAACGTGGGATCCGAACCACGGTGGAGGCCTGGCATTCCACACATTTACAAGTTGTGATTAATGCACGTATTGTCAGAGGGCAAGGAAGGGTTTGGCAATCAGATAAATCTGTGCTGGGACCGAGGATTGAATCCCTAACCCCCAGCACAGAAGTCTGACACCTTACCCTTAGACCGCCAGGTACCCCGGGACCAAACTAAACCGTTGGTTCATTTTTAAAGTTAACTTAACTTGATTTAAACACTAAGCTCATTTAGTTTATTTTAACGATAAACGGTGGTCAGCGTTCAAATCCCGAATGGGTAAATACAGGGTGTATCTTTCTAAATGGTTTCCCTTTGTCCCGCCATAAAATTTTGGGTACATTATTTCTGTTTTGAATATTTCTCATTACTAACACTAATGTAATTAGTAAAAACATAAATATTATTTACACTAAGTGTACTATATAAACATATGCCAAACAATAGATTAAGTATTTACATGATGTCGAATATTAGTATCAGTTAATTACGGTTATAGCCTCACCTACATATTATTTAAATTAAAAAATGACATCTGGACACGGGAATTGAACTTGGGACCAACAAAATATGTTTGATAGTTGTTATTAAACTAACTCATTACGTCTGAGCAAAGGGAGACAATACAAAGAAATTTAACGAGAAAGGACATACAAAGATATTATAATTGTGGAGTGGTAAAGGGGAAGGTGTAACATTGATGTAGACATTCTGTGCATAAATACACATATTGTTAGTGTCCATCTGGACACGTCTGTAACCTGAACCTAGCTCATACATACAATAGTGGCTTTCAAATTATGTTACGTGATGCCATTGTAGGTTGTCGGTGCTGTTTTTTAAAACTTTTATTTTAGCGTCTCGTATCTTACTGCCTTTTCAGGTTGTACTCCTTTGTACTAATTACTCTAATCTCAAACCTAGGACAGACACAGAATCCATCCCCCGACCGTCACTTTATCACTGTGAAAGGGTAAACCCATATTCCACCAATGATACATTTCTCAGCCATGCCTTGGACCGAGCCGGGCTCTTAGCTCCGTAGGTGGACGGACTACCGACAGAACTAAGCTTCGTAATTTTCTAGCATGGTATTTTTTTTTCTTCTAAGTTATATCTACAGACAAATTTATAGATTTTTTTGTGCAAAAGGGCTGGGTTTTTTTTAATGTGGGGAGGATGTACAGCATGGACTTTCTCGGTACTGTAAATAAAAAAGACATATTAACTTAAAACTCGTAAGATATTTGAAAAGATATTGTTGCACATTTTACCAAAGAGCATAAACGAAATAATATACACTGTTAGAGGAAAGAGGAATATCACACCCACAGATCATTACAACAATTTTCAAATTTAAAGACTTCCGTAATATATATATAATGTACTTATATGTATATATTTATGTATATATATTATATAAATGTATTATATGTATATATATATTATATATGTCGTATGTGAATTTAAAAATCCGGCTTAATGCAAAAGGCACCGTCAGCTTACAATAATCCAGGCTAATTGGAAAATAATAGTATATTTACTTATCAGCCTGATTACTTTTAGGCTTATTCCTATGAACCCATACAGAGTTAGGCTATTAAGGAAATGCTCCTTTGTTCGCTTAATCAGTCTAGTTTATTCCAGGCTTATTGCAATAAGTCCAAGATAGTGAAGGCTTATTAAAAAGTCTACGGCAAAGGCTCCTATACTGTGGGACGTACAATTATTCCTGATGGTATGCCGTGAGAATCCAAACAAAACAGTGTGTGAGTGGTTTCGTGCACAGGACTCTTATACCCTACACAAACCGGTGATAAAAAAAGTTTCCACGCAACAAGTACGTGGTGTCAAACATTGACGATCTCTGGCAAGCCGATCTCGACGATATACGAAGTCTCGGAAAATCAACGACGGTGCATTGTATTTGCTCACCGTCATCGACGTGTTTAGCAAGATGGCCTGGGTGAGAACGCTTCCATCCAAGATGGGGAGCGTCGTGAGAGACGCCTTTCGGGACATTTTCAAACAAAGTGGCCGTAAACCTTTAAGTTTACAGAGGGACAAGAAGACAGATTTCACGACACGTCTAGTCTGGAAATTTCTCAAGCAAGAAGGCGTGCATTACTACACCACTCATAATCCGGACGTGAAGGCAAGCATCGTGGAACGATTCAATAGAACTCTGAAAGGGCGCATGTGGCGCTAATTTACCACAAATAACACATGTCGGTATGTGGATGTCCTCAAAGATCTCGTCAACTCTTACAACGGCGCAAAACATTCCAGTATCAATATGGCGCTTGCCTACGTTTCAGAAACCAATGTGCTTCAAGTCAGAGAAAATCTCTATGGCAAACGGCGTCCAAACTCTAATAGTAAGCTAAAAAGAAAGTCGGTGACACGGTGCGTATTAGCAAATCCAAAATGCTGTTTGAAAAGGGCTACGAAAGCAATTGGAGTGAAGAATCTTTCACCATCAGCAGTGTCGTGTTGCAACAACTAGTCGTTTACAGGCTGACCAATCTGGACGGTGAGGAGGTGGAGGGAACGTTTTACGAACCCGAAATAAAAAGCGTACGTCTTCTCAAAACCTTTAAAGTTGATAAAATACTACGTGTCAAGGTTAAAGGCGTCAGAAAGAAAGTGTACGTGCAGTGGAAAGGTTACCCCTCCAAGTTTAATTCTTTGATTCCTGCCAGTTACGTCAGAGCCCTACAATGAAGGAACAGTTTTAGTCACTTTGCCGAGCGACAGCTCTATGGGATATTTCCCGAAAAATTTCCTCACGAATTTCATTACGCAACTACCTTACCATCTTACACTCGAAGGCCGGTGGGAAGTCGCTCTCACCGAATTCCAATATCCGCGTTCTTTCACCACCGTACCCGAGGGTCAAAATATTGTATGGTACAAGTGGGTGGACGCTAACGGCGTAAAACAAATATTCAAGGAGCACATCCCTCCTGGAAGCTACATAACTATACATGAATTGGTTAAAGCCCTAAACGAAGTAGAGGCGTTTAAAGGAGATTCCAGTATGTATTCAAGTACACAAACCCCAACAAAAAAGTGGACGTTGTTTCTTCTTCGCCAAATATATAGCTGCTGACTATATCAAGTCAACTAAGTCTACAGCTTGGTTTCAATCCTTAGAATAGTCTTATCAACGTCCCAAAGTCACCGTACGCCGCCAAATATTCTACTAGGCTTGTCCTCGCAAATGTATGTCTACATGGATATCGTCGATCCTCAGCCCGTGGATGACGTGTTACCGCTGTTACGTATCGTCGGTATCAACAACACAAACTATCTCTACGGCATACATAAGACAGTTAGCTATGACCCGTTGCATTACATGCTCGTGCTTAGAAGGGAAATTGAAAGCCTAGAAAGCAATATAAGAACAGACACTGGTGAGGTGAACCTGTACCATTCGAGTTTGGAAAAGTGTGCGTGAAACCTCATTTTCGACGCTGCTCAACATGAATTGTCCCTACCAAGGATACTACATCAACCAGGCTGTAACAGGTATATCTTCGATCTACCACGGTGTTCCTTATCAACGAGGGCATGGGATAGGAAGTTTTTTAAGTGGTCTTTTCAAAAGCGTCGTACCATTGCTGAGAAGCGGCGCTAACGCCATTGGAAAACAGGTGCTTCATACGGATATCAACGTGCTCTCTGACGTCGCCAATCAGTGTTGTCCTTTCAAAGAGGCTCTACGGCAGCGTGTTGGCGAGGCTGGATCAAACCTGAAACGCCAGATGGAGCAGAAGATCGACGCATTGATGACCGGCTCAGGATATAAAGGGTGTCGTAAGAAGCACCGACGTTAGTCTTCTGTCGTTGCCCAACGTAAAAAGGTCAATAAAAAAAGCTGTAGGTATTTTCAGTTGAAATGTCATGAGTGTGCCAGCAGTGAACTCTATCTCTATTCTTTCCAACCCACGCAAATCAGTCTTGAAAGTGGACAATGGATCCAGTAAAAACATGACTCCTCCCTCACCGATGATTTCGCCCAACGAATTTATCGTTACCTGTCAAGGCGAGTTATAGATCGATCTTTCATAGACTATGCTCTATCTCAGGGCGGCCATCATGAAACCCGATGGTGGCGCTTTCAGAGAGGTGAATCAAATCGCTCCCGTCAACAACTGGTTGTTTTCGCTATTCACACAGGTGGATGTGTTTTTAAACCAAAAACTAGTCTCACAGCCCAGCAACACGTATGCTTATAGATTGTACATTGAGACGTTGCTCAATTAAAACAGTGACGCCAACAGTGGTCTGTGGTTCGCAGACAGCCCCGGAACCTTTGAGGAGGTTAACGCAGGCAACAAAGGATTTGAGGTCCGTCGCAGTCTCACCGCAAAAAGTAAGACGTGTCTTTTGAGGTATCTACACGGTGAAGTGTTTAACCAAGAGAAATACCTTTTGAAAGGCACTGAGCTAAGAGTCAAGTTGGTCCGTTCCAGAGGCGGGTTTAATCTTATGGCCGTCCTTGAACTCCCTCACTTTAAGGTTCACATCGCTGAAGCCGGCCTTCTAATGCGACGTGTCAAAGTAGCACTATACTGTTTGCACATGCCGTGGCATCAAATGTCACTACCGCAAAGTATTCCATCACCCGCGTGGAACTAAAAACACTTACCATTTCTACGGGTGTGCAAGGGAAATCACTGGACAACGTATTCACCGGACAGTTACCGAAACGATGCATCGTGGAATTTGTATCAAACGCGACGTTCAACGGAGACGCCACCAAGAACCCGTTAAACTTCCAAACCTACATCATGAAACATTTCTCGCTGTACGTGGACGGGGAACAAGTGCCGTCGAAACTGCTACAGTCAGGTTTTTCAAATGGCAATTCTGTCATGTCCTACCACACCCTGTTTTCTGGAACGGGTATCTATTTCATGAACGAAGGTAGCGACATCACACGGATAGCCTTCCCTAAGGGATATCATCTCATGGCTTTCGATCTCACACCAAATCTGTCCACCCACATAACATCACATTGAAATTTGATGAGGCGTGGCTCTCTGAGCATCGAAGCGAGCTTCACCAGAGCTCTCACCGAAACCATAAACTGTATCGTATACGGGGAGTTTACCAACATCATCACCATCGACAAGGACAGAAACGTTGTGACCGATTATGGAAGTTAATATAAACGGCTTCCTGCCGCTTACACTCGTCATTTAAATCATGGACGTCATTGTGGATTCCCGGAGCTTCATTGGTGACACCAAAGAGTTTATCGTTAAGGCACTGAGTGTTTTTATCTGTATGCGGTACATTACTTCAACATCGGGTGTTAAAAACCCCATACGCTATCGAGGAATTTCAGTCGCCGCTAAAAAGCAAGCCGACTAAATCGTCAACAAACTGCAGGGTACTGCCTGGGATAGTGGTGATGTGGATTATAGCCTGCTCGAATCCCTCATCTCCCGTGTCACAACGCGTGCGAAACCGTCTACTTCAAAGGGGCAGAAAAAAAGTTTCTAGTCAAATATATGCCTACACCCGTCGTAGATCTGGACGACAGAGATTGTTCGTCTTTGAAAACACTTAAATTGGGCCGCACCATGTGTATGGCACATAGTTCTGTATGGAATTTCTGTTTGGCATCCATCGTTTGGGGACTTTGAGATTAGATGATTGAAGATGGACACGCACACCATAAGACGTGCGCTGAAAACAACCTCATGGTTCCATTCTTTACGGTCGGTTTTTTTTACCTGCTGATCAACTAACCGCAAGAATAGCTCCACCTGCCGCTCTAGTCATCAACACCGATCCACACACAAAGCTTGGGACGCATTGGGTCACCATATTTATTGACAAGAACGGCGTGGGAGAATATTTTGATAGTTATGGTTTTCCACCCCGTATAAAGTCACATCTGGCATTAATACGCAAAATACTTCCCACACGTCTCATAGCACGCTACAACTTCAAAGCATAGCCTCGGACGTTTGTGGTCTTTATTGTCTCATGTACCTTCTATATCGAGCCCAGAACATTCCGATGAAAACTTTCCTAACCCTATTCTCGCCCACCAATCATACAGGAAACGGCGCTAAGGTGGTGAGATATTACAACATATTTTTCGAGACTGTAGGATTCTGCCACCCATAAGGGTCTGCGTCCAATAAGTGTGCACCTATAAAAGGGCGTTCCGAAGGCGTGCCGTCCATAGCCGCTACAGTTGTCGAAACGATCAAACATCACGGAAGGTCAAGACGTTTGCACCCGCAAAGCAAAGCTGGTGAGGCCGCTCGCTATCACCAGTATTTTCAACACTTTGTTTCCGCTGGACGAAGTCGACGCCAAGCGAGTCATCGTCGGCATGAGCATCAAGAACAACTTTACGCCCTATGTTCAACTAGAAAAATGCAAAGGGAACTGTGCAGTGTTTAACCGTACAGAGTGGTGAAAACTTGGCAACTACAAGTTGGTCATAACAAAGTTTTTCAGCAACACGCAACCTCCTCAGAAGATTAGTCTGACTAATTATGAAATCTCTCTGAGATGCATGTGCGGTGACCGTATGGTCGTCGTTAGCGAGAAAAAAGACACCGGACTCAAATGGGTCACTTATCTAGCACCTAGCTGGGCGCGTCTTTGTGAGGTGTGGGACCTCATCAACGTTGCCATCGACCACCGGGATATGTTGTCAACACCCGTCGCATGATATTGCAACGAATTGATCGACACACTCAGCGTGGATGTATGTGATACGCTAACAGAATCAGCGGATGTTATCGATCTCGAACAGTCTACGGTGGAAACGTACATCAGAAACCTGGATCTTATCAGTGTTACCCACTATACACGTTAAGACGTCGGTTTGGACTATTACATGATGGATTGTGATATAAAAACAATTTTACTAACACATATAAGAGACACTGTAGAAAAACGTATGAACGAATACATGCGGCACTCCTGTAAAAGTGTAAAATAAATATTATGTATGATGTCGGTGACACCTTTAATATATGTCTGTAAAACCTTTAATGTTTAATAAATACATGTTTTGTAATGTCCTGTTTTATTCACGCAAAACCTTTCTGTCCCGTTACATGTAGATACGAGTCTCGACTTGTCGAGCCGTCAAACTGTCAACAAATATGAACAGGGTCAATTACCTCTTGTACTAGCTCACGGTTTCAAGTTCACAATCTATTCTTGTCTCGACTTGTCTTGTCGAGCCGCCAAACTGGCGCCAGTCATCAGGGAAAAACCAATTGCAACATCATTCAAGGTCGCGATCTATTTTTGTCTTGACTTGTCTTGTCGACCAGCCAAACTGACGTCAATCATCAGGGTTGCGACAGTGCGATGACGTCATCGGGAAAACCCATTGTCGAGGAGAGGGTTGCCAGAGTCAATGACTTAGCTCACGGTTTCAAGGTCACGATCTATTACTGTCTTGTCGAGCACCCAAACTGGTGCCAGTCATCAGGGAAAACCCATTGTGACATCATTCAAGGTCACGATCTATTCTTGTCCCGACTTGTCTTGTCAACCCACCAAACTGTCGCCAGGTATGAGTCACCGGGAAAAAGCCCCACTACCATAGAAGAGGTTGAGACACCGGAAAAACCCTTTACCACATAGGGGTGAGGGAGGGGGTTGCGACATATACCTCTAAGAAGGGGTAATGAGGGAAAGTGAAAGGGGTTTTACGGCCGGGAACCATCTCTCACACTCTTCACTACGCTGCCGTCAGGAGAGCGTCGTGCTCCGGGCTCTCTCCGATGACGAGGGAGGAACGCCAGACGCCGTGGACTGCACGCCATTAAATATAAATAAACAAAAACCTCCTACGACCCATCCCAATCCTATGACAATAAACTCCCCCACACCAATAAAAAACTCCAATGCCCATTATTTGAAAAAAATTAACAACTTAACTCATACTTAGATAGTTAAAATTGATATTTTTTTAACATTGTTCCAGATATTTTGTTTTGTTTTTGGGCTTACAATACATATCAAAACATATTAAAAAATAATTTTATCATGCGTGAAACAAAACAGACTTTTTTCACGAACTTTACAACTTAACCTTTTAATTTTCGAATTATACTAAATATTATTAATTTAAATTCCAATTAACGATAACATTACAATAAAAACAGTTTCCCCAGGTTAGGCATCTTAATTTAGATGTGTTACGAATAGCATCCAAAGAAAAAATTGTGATGTGTTCGGACCAACAATTAATGAAGATTGAATTATTATTTTTTAGCCAAGGTGAAATAGTTTATTTAGAGATTTACAGCCATGCAGCAAATAACAGTTTCCATGGTGATTAAACAAAGAATGAAAATTGGTTTTTCGTGAAAATTACTATTTTTCCCGACATCCTGGACTCCTAACCGTTATAATGAGTGGTCATTTGTCAAGATCTTTCGTCATTTTCTCATAATTTCTTTTACTGGAAACAGAATAATCAAATTATATATCAGAAGAAAGATATATTAACCTACAAATTTATCTCATGGACAATATGACTAAAAAGTAATCTATCTTTATTTATTTAACATAATGCACAATTGTGAATACATATTAACGTAACTCAAATATAGGCTTTCATCTCACGCTGTATTCTTTGTTCAAGGTCATTCTTAAAAATATTTTCTAAAATTTTTGCTAAATAGTTAATACGTGGTTTACAGTGTTTTGGTGAAGCATTTATATGGTCTGAAGCTAAATAAAGGTTGGTGACTTCGGCTTTACAAATTATATCCAAGAAACCATTTAAAATTGATAAAAATTGTTCAAACGGCAGCATAAAGCTATCCTGGATCAACGATGGAGTGTGCTTGGTATTGTTATTAAATGGTCGACGATTTTACAAATCTATTACCAACTCACACTTAATATATGAGCGATAAATTGGGGGTTCCAGATTTGGTTCCATATTTCAAAAGAATTTAAAAAAAAGTTAATTATTTAAGTTCAATAACATAATATAGGTTTGAAGTTATTTCACCAACTTTTAGCGGTTTGGGCTTTCTGAATTTCTTCGTAAAGGCGTTTTATTGCCTTATAATTCTTATTACTTTTGCCTTTTACATATCTTCTGCCATCTCTAAGCTTTTTTGGGGCCATTTTTTAAAATAATAAAAATGTTCTTTGCACTATTATTACACTTCACACATCCCTAAAGACATTAAATGTAATTACACTCAGCCACACTGAAAAACATCATTCCATCAATCGTCGCACTTGCTACATTGACTTGAAAACGGTGGAGAGCCAGGTAAAACAATCCGTAAAGAGAGATTGTGATGGGTCAGGGTGATAAGCTTCACAAACATGCCAAAACCACTGGCGACAGATTTATGGTTTCAAGGACAGACAGCTGGTGACTTGGAGTGAGAAGGGATGAGTTGTATGCTCTACTCTGACCAAGCCGTTCTGTTTCGGTTATTGTGGTGATGTATAAATAGATTTTCAAAATCCATGGGAAAAATATGAAGCTCCTCAGCTCATTAGTTTTCATGAGTTCTTGATTGAATATTAATGTAAATGAAGTACCATTATAAAGTTAAAAGAATTTGGCATTAATTGATTTGCTTCCTCTATTGATTACGCACGTTTAAGTATACGAAATAATTAATTGAATATTGCAATTTTTGGACAAATGTTTAAGCAATTAATTGATGGTTTATTGAAATAATATTTATTTCAATTAAAAAACCTCCTCTGGTATTTCTAACATTCCAAATATGAAATCTTTGTATCAAATGGTTTTTTTCTAAAAATTGTTGAATGATATGCCAAAATTTCAAACTTTGAGTAAACACTATGCTTAAAATATACATTTAATTTATATTTAATACACTGATCCAAGTTTGGTTTAGGAAGCTCTACCAATATATATAAAATTAATTTTGGGTCATACACCCTTAATGTTAATACAAAGGGATAAGGACAGTAAAGAAACCTTGTGTTGTTAATAAGAGCATTTATCCATATGTATTTTAAATGACGAATTGATTCTAATTGAGAATTATATAGGGTTATGTCAAGTGAACGCAAACTTCTCTTAGTTAATGAAATGTAATTAAATCGTAAGGGACACTTTTATTTTTAAGTTTTAGTTTAAGGGGTATTGATAGTGGATATAAGTTTATAGAATGTGCACCGGCACTAACTTTAACAGAATATGATAAAACCACAGTGATATCTCAAATGGCAAACTATCCTCTATCTACCCGGACGGAATTGATTCAAGCACTGTGGCAACGACTAACAATGCGAGTCTAATGCCTTAAACCACACAACAGCTAGTACCGGTATTATTCTGATTTTGATTGAGAGTCTGCAACCCAAAGGTAGGTATTGATGTGTTTACCCATCCATACGGATCAGCGCATGCACTCGGCCCTTCGGCTAGTTAGTGACGCCTGTTCGTTTTGGGAGCAAGAACTAGTAGTACTACACCCGATATCATCTCTGAGGAAACGTCAGGTCTTTTAGAGAGAAGATTCATCTTCGCTCTCTCTTGGTTTACTATTGTCATATATCCTGGCTTCAGTCATGTTGGAAGGTGGTGTGCTGGGGTAAGAAGCAGCCACTAACAATCTAGACTGACCAGCGTTGTGAAACTTGTCTTATATTTAAGGGAGATTGACCACACGAAAACAATAAAATGGCATACGCTCTTTCCCAATAGTAGCATGTGGTTCCCTCAGATTATATCCAGTACAAGGAAGCTGTGGAAGTACTGTGATTTCCTGTTGCCTTCATCACTGAATTTCAATGAACGAGTTATGTGATTACACATTTTGTCGAGAAGCTATCTCATCATACCTTCCCAGGTATCTTTTAGATGCCTTAATTGACATGGGACTGATATCTTTATTTCCCCGCCGAAGGAAGTTATTCTACGATTTTTAATCTCTCGATAAAAATCCGACGATTACGGCCCGCGAAATGCATATTGCGAGGCGGTGTCTTTACCCCAAGATCAATAAATGTAAAGAGAATAAAAGTTATCGCTAGATGTAAAAAAAAACACATTTGATAGGATGAGTGTGTGACTTAACTCAGTACATGCGCTTTAGCGTTACATACACGAAATTATACGGAAGACCAACTAAATTGTTAAAATTCAGATCTAATTTTGGAACTTCATTACTCTACTTTTTTAAAATGTATCTTTGACTGTCTTCGTATTAAAATATAACTAATGTGTACTGGTTGACGTAAGCAATGGTATAATCGAATTCCTCCTAGGGGTGCTACCTTCATAATCTCTTTACATCGCGACCGACGAGATCGGTATTATATTGTTCAATAATATTAATAAAGTAATGTAGGGTCAACAGCTCAAACTGTCATAGTAGTTGAATTCAGAAGTGTTTAGACATGTGTAATTTTGCAGAAGTGAGCAAGAAATTACCACATACTTATAGTCCATGAAACCCAAGCTGAATTGCACTTGCTAAGTGAAAGAAGTGTGCAGTTTTTTTTACGAACGAGCACACGTCTCATTCTTGTTAGAGGCTAGTCTTGTTTTAGTTTTGTTACAGTCTAGTCGATATGTAGTCTTGTTAATTCTTATTACAGTCTTTTGAGAGACTTAGTTATCAGGGAACAACCTCGGACTGTTTTACAGGGCTACCCGTGTTGATAAAATCACGTTAAGGGTTTCGGGCTACCACTCATGTAGGGATTAAAGGGCATTTAAGGCCAGGGAAAATGGTCATGGTCCTTTAGGATGTAACAAGGACTTCGTTTAGTGTTCATGTTAAGTTCTTGTACAACTTGTGAATATTATTTTATAGTTCAGACTCATTTTATAACTAGTATAAAAGTCCAAAGAAAATAACCCATTGCTTTTACCATCTTTTACGCACGTGCTCTCCATCAATCTCTATCCTGAGGTTGGGGTAGGTCAAACGTCACTAAACGGACTGGCAATTACAGTAAGAATGTTATATTAGTATTAGCACGTAAAGATGGCTAACTTGCAGATCGTTACATTTTTTCCCTCCAAGATTAAAAAAAAACTGTAAATAAGACGACATAAATATTAAATAAAAGTTAAATATTACAACTAAAAATAAGTTGAAATTATTCATTTTCTACATTTTTACTTCAATAACTAAATTGGACAATAATTTCGAGCACTAGAATAATATAGCAGAGGAATATTGGTCAATTCATTTGAAATTTATTACTAACTTTGAAAATTTATGAGCATAAACATTTTAAATACAAAATGTTTCTAAAGCTCTTTTAACAACTAGCTTAAAATTCATTAACGTCTTATTTTCATAAAAATGAGCTTAGCATAAATAAAACCTCACATGCATAATAAATTAATATTTTCAAAATAAGTACTTCTTGAAAAACAGCTAACAAGGGTTTTAGAATTTACAAACCAATATTTATTTAGATTATTAGCCACTATCTAATGTAGGGGTCCCTAACCCTATGCCCACGGGCGCCATGGCGCCCACCAAGCCTTTTGCGTCTGCCCACTACTTTTTGAACACAGCTGAAATGTTCTTGACTAATAATTTTAATCCGTCACTTTTCCGATTTAAATCAAATTTGTGCTTATCTCCAGTTATGCTGTTCTCAAGAAGTTGGTGATTAAAGGTCCCCCCCCTCCCCCATTCTTTCCCTCTCATTCATCTTTCTTTACCGGCTCTTTTACAAAGTGTACTTTTACTCGGAACCACTGTAGTTTCAAACTGAATGGTTTTTCTTTTTCCTAATCTCAAAGACCTTCCCATCATTCTCTTCAAACTCACTAATACCATGCTAATACTTCCTATTTCCTTTGTAAATATCTTGGCATGAGTCTACCCAGCTTTGTTGCCTGAATAAACACAGAATAAATATATATTTTCAAAATGTACCTAATCACCAAAATGGTGGTGATTATTTAATTAGTTCCCTGTGTCTTTTTTTTGATCTTGTTAAAACCGTAAATAGAGCATTATTTTTTAAAAATTTATTTTTTGTAAACTTGGAGGGGGTTGAATACCCCTCCCCTCATGGCTAGGTCTTGAGTATTACCCACAACCACATGTAACGTCACAATCGCTGTTGGAAACTTAACATGTCAGTTGGCCGATCATATGTATAGCATTGAGGCTGACCTCTGAGTCTGGTGGGAGCTAGTAAATTTGCCTTAAAAGAGTAATTGGTGCCCGCCGCACTACCGTTAGTTTTGAATGCTCTAAGGTGCAAAAAGGTTGGCGACCTCTGATCTAATGTAAAACCTACACGGGAACACGTGTACCTCAGTCTCTTCGTGTATGTTTTGCCGGCGACAGGGAGGTTGTGGTTAAAATCCTGGCCATAGTGGCGTGGACAAATTGAGGGAGGGGGGATTCCACAATTCACACAATACATTCAAATAATACTTAATTTATAATATACAAACCACATGTCACCCTGTAAATAATGGGTCACCTGAACATAAAATCCATCTTTAACTAGTTTTAGTAATAGATAACAATGTAGCATTAATCTACAATGAAGAACAAATATACAAATATAACCTAACGGGAAACCTCAATTACTTGGGTTGTCACTCGCCATAATATACTCCGTTCTATCCCTCTCTTTCTACGACCACTCGGCCTAAAGACAATCTAAACAGACCCACCCATGACAAGAGTTGATTTTTGGCTGGAGAGTTAGAGAATCGAAACAACGCGCCACTTCATAGCAGTCACCGAACGTTTCATTATTTTCATTTAATTTACCAGGTGAAGTTCTAGCCCCCACATACCAATATTTAGAGAAAGTTATTTTTGGTTATCTTCACTCTACCAACAAAAAATAGTGATGTCCCCTTAAAAAAACACATTAGAAATGTAAAAGGGTTCGACAAGTCACTCACGTATCGCCCCCAAACAATACTAACTAAAAATTAATGCGTCTCATAGGAACCCCTGCAAAAAAACCCAACTACAATGGACATTATGTTGCTGACATCAAATGTATGCAAAATATTTTCCACAAACAAAAGAAGTAACATAAAAAATCGATCGCAAGCACAAAGTTATTCATATTTCAAAGAAAAATTAATAATTATTAAGTTCATTGCAACATTAACAAAAAACAATTACGCCCTTATGAACAAATAAACATAAAATAAAGTAAGATTTAATCTTGTACGTGAAATACTTTACTAATACAAACTAATTTATATCAAGAAATTATGACACATCTTCAAATTATTTTTGGCAAGGATTCTTTCTAAATACTTGACAGATAATTTTTATTTAAAAAAAATGCACTAAAGTACCTGTATATTACTCTTTGTTATGGAACAACTAAAAGTACACAAGGACTTAATTTGTATATTTTTATGTTAGGTATTCACATTTAATTATTTATAATTTAAAAAAGGTATGATGTAGTAGAAGGAATATATATTTTAAGTTATGTAGGCCTACATTGTTTAGCCTTAGTATGCTAAGTAAATATATTAAAATAAAATTATTGTTATTCCTAATTTCACATTAAAACATTAAATTTTACATTGAATTAACTAAAATTTATGTGATGAACAATTATTAAAGATAATATTTAGTATCCTATAAAAATAATCTGGATTAATTTAAAATAAGATGGTTCAAAGTATTTAGATATTCTAGAAAAACGGGCCGCCAAGTATTTGGAAAGCATCCCTGCCAAAAATAATTTTAAGATCTGTTGTGTTACATATTTACATGTAGAATATATTCTTTTACTTTTATTTTGTTTATTACTTATACTGTCTGTATTAAAAAAACTATTGTGTATAGTGTATGCAAGTTTCGAGTTACTAGCAAAATTAACATTTCGTGTAGTCATTAAATTAAATGAAAAATATTGCAGGCATTTAATTTTCCTTGACATAAGATATACTTGCCATAATTTCATGATATAAATTTGTTTGATTTGTAAATTATTTTATGTATAAGATTTTAATGAAACTGCAATGGTATCTTTATTTGATGTATATTTGTTAATAAGTTCACATTTTTTTTTTGGGGTTGTACTATACTAGTTATTATTTTTTTTCCTTGGAATATTAATAACTTTGCGATTTAAATGACTTTTTGGTATTATTTCTTTTGTATTTGTAAAATATTATGCATAAATTGAATACCAGCAACATAAAGCCCTATATATTTTCAGGGGTTCCTACGAAGTGCGCATTTTTAAGTTAGTGGTGTTCGGGACCGCTATATTTTGAATGTACTTGTCGAACCCTTTTATTACATTTCAAATTTTTTTTAAGGGGCTCTAACAAGAACAATATTAAGAAAATCTTAGTTATCTATAGACAATTAAAGAAACTCCCAATTTAAAATACAATAATCAACAGACTAGCCCAAAAAAAAAGTACACACATGACAACCCAATTGATAAATAAACACTAAACAAAACACCCTTTTCACCATCAAACAAAGGTGTATCTCAACATTCCCCATCATGGTACTCCTTCCTACCACTCCCAACCTACAAACAATACAACAGAGCAAACACACAAATAAATAGATGAACGATCCATCACACTACAGTAACATTCCGGACTTGTATTATTAAACTTCGATGTTAATTATCATGTCAAAATAATTTATCAAAATATAATCACAATACACATTGGCATTTGAAACCGTAATCACTGAATAATATTAATACACGAGAAATTGATCAAATATTGCCGGAAGACGGTAGATTGTAACTGGAATCCTTTAGATTAAGTTTTCAATCTCATCAACTTATAAAAAAAAGTTCAATTTAGTAATAACTTCAAATACTCTTATATTAAAGAATTCATATTTATGCTATCAATAAAAATTATCAAACACATGGTTAATTTTTCCTAGGTCTTTTTGATATCTGGCAAGATGTGGTGCTAGTCTGCCGTGGCATCTGAGTTCCTAGAGATTAAGTGTGATGTCTAATTACAAGATTATTTTATTTTATAAAATTATTGCCATCGGTATTAATGTATTTTTAAATTTTATTTTTAATACTAGTATTTAAAAGGCGCATATTCCATGTGAAAATGCCCCATTCATGAGGCTTCTGCATATTATATTACAGCATTTATTTTGAAAAGACCATTGAGTTATGATCTTTCCCTATAGATTTTTCCTCTCTTGCAATTATAACGTTTACATTTGTGGAAATATGACCATTTCGAAATGATCCAATTCAATTGAAATTGCAATAAGCTCTTCTTTTAAGGTTTACACTTTTACATTCTACTTTTACACTCAGTAGAGTTAAGGTGTCGGATCTTCTTGTTATGTTCTCAGAACTAATAATTATAAATTAGGTATATTTAAGCTTGATGCCAATCGATGAATATAATCACTTATCCTCTCTTTGGTAAGCTACATTCCCATAGTTTTCTCCATCGCACGTATTTACTCTTGAAGAATATTTAGCTCATATGTGTTTTTATGTTATAAATTTTGTAATCTATTATTCTATTAAGTTTTCATCAAAAATTAAACCACAAAAGGGGAATAAAATGTTGTGTTAGTGGTATTACATCAACACGGCTCCGGAAACTTCAAAAAATGTAATTTTGTGACACGGTTGAGATTTCTTGAAGTACTGTAAAGACTTGTTCTGGGTTTCAAACATTTTGTGGTGTTAGGAGGGCTGAAAGTCTTTCTCGGATCGGAATGTTTGCAGGAAAGTTGGCTGTCATTGCAGTTCGAAGTAGAGTCTTCTTAAAATCACTCAGGTGAATCCCCCAGA
This sequence comes from Timema cristinae, assembly GCA_039000515.1. NCBI lineage: Eukaryota > Metazoa > Arthropoda > Insecta > Phasmatodea > Timematidae > Timema > Timema cristinae. Next base: position 34,429,469 of record JBCFYV010002255.1, read on the forward strand.
AAAGTTGTCAGCTCAGAGTAAAGAGAAGCTTTTAGCTGGCTGGAAGTGGCAACATACTTTTTCCAGTCTCGTGGGACCTGCGACACTTCACAGTATGTGATTGAATTTTTCTTTTCTATTGCATGGAGAGAAGTCATCTTACAGCTTTCATAGGCTTTTATTTTACTTGGGAGGAACTTATGCATTGTTAATACACCGACAATTTTTCAAGCCAAGCTCTTTTAGTACAGTAGAATTAGACAATGAAAAAAAAAATCCTTTCACCACAATTCCTTCATAGAAATACTGAACATTGTTTACTTTACTTTTTCAGAAACTAATGAGTCTTCAAAACATTTCGATACCAAAAAGGGTCAAATTGGGGGAATAATGGGGCACATCGGACATTTTTGCATATTTATATTAAAATGTGGCTTTAATAAAAACATATCAAGAATAGTTTATGAAAGTTGATAAATCAATCTTTTATGTGTCCGTTTCCATTTATTTGTTACTCTATAAAAATTGACAGAGACAGAGCTTTTACGTCTTTTCACACGACCAAATTTTACGCGTGTTTTTGTTTTTTTCTCAAAAACAAAGGGCTTTACGTAAAAGACATATTGTATGAATGTTAAAGCTTTTTAAATTTCCGAAAGTTAATAATATGCGTAAAATATTAAAATGGCTGGTAACCCTTATCTTGTCGTTAACTTTACCCTTCCGATAGCAATATTTATTCGGTTAGCATAAGACCGGCCCTAAGTGTATATAAAAAAAACTAATTACATCATCATAAAGTTGGAGGATTAAACCTTAAAATAATTCGTCAACTTATTATTTACCAAAAAAACTTGAGAAAATGTTATTGTTTTTCTAAAGGTGCGTTGTCCAAGCTGAGACAGTTATCTGCGACTGCGGCTGGAGTCGCAGTCTTCACGCATGCGCAATATGAGTGTGATCTGCAAGACAAGGCTGTGGCGGTCATATGTCGCAGCACTGGTGGAATGAGCCGTGCTACAACCGCAGCGACAGTGTTACAGTTGTAGAGACATGGTGTGATTTTTTTATCGATTTTTTTTGTGTTAATCTATTTAAATAAATGGTAAGGAACTCCGCACGGACTTTCTCGCTCTTTTGTTTAAAAATGGACATATTTCCTCTTAACTCGTAATATATGTGAACGAAATAATATACACTAGCAAACCTGAGCATAAAAAGTGCTATAATTATGTAAAATACTTTTTGATTCCCGGTTTTAAATGTTTAATTTTTAAAGAATTAACGTCTTCATTTGTATATTTGGATCAATAAAAAAATATTGATATTGGGTCCCCAAGAGTCAACACTTCGTACTAACATGTCAACTTCCGGTTAAAATGTTTTGCCATTTTATTTAGGGTTGCACATATTATGGTTATCGCATTGCTATTAATGTCACCATTTATAAATTTTGACCAATAAATTAGGTAAATATAGACTATTGAGTCTAAAATGATAGAGATAGATCATTGCTGTACACACATTTCCCCTAAGAGGTTGAAGTAAAGAGAACACACTTTTTGAGAGGCTTAAACTTATTTAATTACTCTATGGCATTAGAGAATTATGGCGTTAAAGCTTAAGTAGTATCTCTTTACAACTGAAACCTTTGTTAAACAAAATGCAGAGGGCCCAAAATATAAAAATACAAAATAAAATAATCAGAGTGAGTCGTTTGTCTGATTTAAGCAACAATAAACTTAGAACAAACTACTGTTCCTCAGATGCACGCCACTCACCCGGTTTCTGAAAATAGTCCCAAGATAGCCATTCTTTTGTGTCCCTAATTTGACACCTCATGATATAGTAAAAAAATAAATAAAAAACCTTTGGGTGTTCGTAGAATGTGGAATTAACATACACTAACATTAAGGAAATACCAAGGGTAGATTTTAAATGATTTATTTATAATAATATGATATGAAGAACTATGAAAATAATGTATAAAGGTACATATTATTAATACGATTAAACATATTATTTGAATGTTTACATAGTTGAATTTTCAATATATTTCAGAATAAATATTAAATATTAAAAGTTAACTCAAAATACTGCCTTCAATTATATCTAATAATTCAATTTAAATTTATATGAATTGATCAGATTAATGATTATTTTACACTATATTCTCATTAAACATTTATATGATTGTTCAAAAGAAAATTAACATTCGCTTTCAAAAAGAGCTAATCCCTAATTCCAAAAGGACGAAGTAATGAAATAATCCACTTGAATAAATCTAACCTTTAGAGCAATTGCTAAATTAGAAGCATCATAACTAGACTGACATAATAAAAAATCAGATTTCAATAAGCTTGATATTTTGTTTGATTAAAAAAAGTTACTGGCTCCATTATTCTTGCCAAGCATTTTTTAACATTTAATATTTAATCTTGCCTAGTTTCAATAATAATAGCGTTTCTTGGTCGTCTGTATGACTTAATAAATATAAATATATTAAGAAATTTATTTCTAGTATTATGAACCACAATCATAATTTACCAATTTTCAATGAGTCTAATTGTTCTCCGTAAACATAAAAAAAACATGATTACTCAAAATAATATCTTACAATATTACAAAAATTATTTAGTTAAGACCAGCAATATTTTGCTCAACACCAATAGAAAATTACATTGACTTCCAGACAGAAAAAATTAATTATCAAACATATATTACGTTTGATTAGTTTTACTAGCTATTTATAAGCTCAGGCACAATTCATTCTGAAAAATAAACAATCAATATATTTCGATTCTATCAGTGGCGGCTCGTGTATAGGCACTGTGGAACTGGAGAACCCCCTATTTCCACTTGATATTATCGATAGCATTTAATATAATGAGTCCTTCTTTCTTTAATTCTTTCTTTATTTTTGTAGTACAATATAAATATTCCTTAAGCTTAATGTCAGTACTTCAGTAGCCATCCCCCGGTTTATGAAAAAGATACAAAAATCGTTGTATGGAACTGTGCGCTTCACAGTGCCAGCGACTTGGTGTTTGACTTTGTGCGCTTGCGCACATAGTAGGGGAGTGGGGAGGAAGGCGGGACTCCCAGATAGAGCACTGTTACTCTCGCAGTGCCGGCTCTGGCGTGATGGTGAAAGAAAGGTTTTTTTTTACTCAGCGTGTGTTGTGCTTAAAAACCGTGTACCTTATTCTTGAATGTGATAAAGTGTAGAAGAGTGTAGAATTAGATTATTATTCTGCTTTCAGCTATTCTGATTCTTTTTTTTTTCGGTTATTTAATTTAACAGAAAACTTTAACCATGGCCTTGCATCCCCAAGAAATAAGTTCTGTGACTGTAAGTGTACTTCAACAGCTTAAGTTTTCACAGCTATCTCTCCATGAGAAAGTTACAGTTAAGAGAAGAGGTCGTTCAACACCTGCTATTCTAATATCTCATCCAGGCAAAAGCAACAACAAGAAATATATTCGTAACTTTAATTCTGAATGGTACCGACGGAAAAGTTGGCTTTACAGCTGTGAAGTAAAAAATGCACTGGTTTGCTTCCCGTGTTTGGTGTTTGGAGGTGATGTACCGTGGACAAAAGATGATTTTAGAAATATAAACAAAAAGGAAGAAAAAACTGAAAAGCATGAGAAGTCAAAGAAGCACGTTGATAATGTTGTTTCACTATCACTTTCAGGAACCGTAAGTATTAAGGAGAAACTTAGTGAGGCATACAGCCTTTCAATCAATGAGCATAATATAAAAGTTAAAAAGAACCGTGAAATTTTGTCCAAAACAATAGACTGCATTTACTTTTGTTGAAAATTTGAAACTCCCTTACGTGGACATGATGAAAAAGACGTTTCAGCAAATCCAAGGTTATTTAGAGGATTAATAAATTTTGCATCTAAATTAAATTCAGATTTGAAGAATCACTTAGAAACCAGTGCAGTCTTCAAAGGTGTTTCCAAGACCATTCAGAATTAGATACTTGACTGCCTGCTACAAATATACCATGAGGAGATAAGGACGGAAATTAGAAAAGCTTACTTTTTAGCTGTCATGGCTGATGACACAACTGATGTTTCGGAATACACTCAAATGGTCCTTGTTCTACGGTACGTATCAAATGGAGAAATATTTGAGCGTTTTTGGGGCTTCTTTATTCCATAAAATCAAATTGCAAATGGAGTATCAAAACGTATTTTAGAACAATTGGACATAATCCTTCAAGAAAATGGACAAAAACTGATAGATCAGACATTTGATGTGTAAATGTCATGAAAGGTAAAATGCACATTTCATTCACTGTTATGCACATCAACTTAATTTAATAATGAGAAATTCAGCAAGTATTACACGAAACGCAAGATTTTTTCACCTAACATTCTGGCTATTCCAACATTCTTCTCAAGATCACCACAAAGTGTTTCCATTCTCAAGAAACATATGGACGTCAGAATTCTATGTCCATCCTCTACAAGGTGGGATTTCAACGTACGGATCATAAACAGAGTTCATGAAAATTTGCAATCTTTAAAAAACTGCCTTACTGAGATTCATTCAACATCAAATGCAGATCAAACCATTGCAGAAGCAACAGGAATTTTAAAATACCGGTATGATGATAATTTCAAGTTTTGGTTAGAGCTTTTTCATCAGATTGTGTCTCATGTTGAAATAATTTACAACCAAATGCAATCTTGAGAAATTAGGGTATTTAAAGTTAATGAATATATAACAAATTTCAAAATTGCTATTTTAGAATTGAGAAACTCAAAGTTCTGTGAGAATCCTTCAAAGACACTTATGGCAGAAGCTAAGGAAGTGTGGGACTATGTATGTGTTGATATAATGGATTGATATTCATTTACTAAACACTTAGTAGCTGCTAAATTGTTCAAAAAGAATTGCTTCACTAAATTTAAGAATGAACATCCCACAAAAGAGATAGTTCTGACCACTGAAGCTTATCCCATGATTGACAAAGAAAAGCTCGAAACTGAACTAAAAGTATTTTATTTTAAGACTGATATTCATGAATATTGCAAATTAATTGAGCTGCTGAAATATATCTTGGAAAATAATCTAGATGATGTTTTTAGTGAAATTACGAAACTGATAAAAAATCCTCTTGACAATTCTCATGACTACATCAGAGGCAGAGCGCTACTTTTCATCATTGAAAAGAATAACTTTTTTAAGAAGCACTATGAATTCGGAAAGACTAAATGCACTAGCAGTACTTTCAATGGAGAAAACTTTCTTTAATTGTCATCCAGAGATCAAGGAGAAAATTATTGAACTTTTTGCGCAAATTAAAACAAGAAGAATGGATTCCATTTTTAAATGAATAGATCAAGCTTGAACTGTAACAATTTAAGTTAAAGTCAGTACAAAATGTTTTTTTTTATGTTAAGATTTTATCACGTTCATGAATCAAATTTCTTTTTATACATGTCTTTTTCCTTTTACACAATTTTAAAACAAAGGCTAAAATTTTTCCGGAGCAGCACCCCCACTAATTTTAGCTACGAGCCGTCACTGGATTCTAGCAATGATCTCCGAGTTTTTTTATTTACTATAGTCTTTTGAAATTTTTATCAAATCAGAAACGACAAGTACTCAATTTCAATACATCAGTATTTTAAATATGCAAAAAACGACGTTAATAAGCCAAAAGAGAATTTTGAAAAGTTACATTGAAAAAAAGTAAATTTAAGCCGAAACATTAATTTTGTCTTAAATTTTCCACCAACGTGCAGCCAACGCTACTTCCTTCTTTACAAAGAGTAAATTCCAAGAGTGCCGTAATGGCAACATACATGCATTATATATAATTAAACCCAGATAAAGGGGAGGGCAAGGACCAAGGTTGGTGGAACATAATTGGTTCACGTGAGAGGGGGACGCATGACAAAACACATGCTCGTGAAGCACCACGAATAATATCAATATTTCTAGAACACTATTCTTTGAGCTAATAGAAGTTAGTAGAATCACCTCGGCTTTCTCAACGACTTTAGAAAGTTATACCAAGCAATCATCCCCCGAACTCAGGTCACCCACCGCGGTCTTGTTTATACTAAATCTCACAAAATGGTATTAATATATATGCCGATATCTCTGAAAAAAAATTGGTTTTATAAAGATATATTTTAAATTAAAGTTTATCCACTATATTTATAATCTTAATTAATACCTAGTTGAGAATTTTAATCAAAATCGTTAGAGCCAATTTTGAGAAAATAGAATTTTTCTCTTTTCGCCCTTTAGTAAACTACTCTTAATTTTAAATTTTAGGGCTATATATCCAACTAGATAGCTGTTGCCCGCGGCTTTGCTCGTGTGGAAGTTGATTATATACAAATACGAAAATATACATATGTATTTACAGATTAATTTAAAATATTACGTTACGTTGATGACCATAACTTGACCTCAGATCAAAAATAATGCAAGTCCGATACAAACTTTCACCCCCTTTTTCATCCCTTATTAAATAAAATTTCCAAAATTCCTGAAACACGTATTTATTTGTTTTACGTCAATAACCGAAATACAAAATTTTGTTTATGTAACTTTCAAAATGACGGACTTTCATACATATTATCATACATATTATCATCCCCTATTTTGACCCCTTTGGGGTGGAATTTTCTAAAATCCTTTCTTAGTGGGTGCCTACATAACAAAAAGAATATACAGTCCGAATTTCATGCTTGTAGCCTTGATAGTTTGCGCTCGGCGATGATGAATCAGTCAGTCAGTCAGTCAGTCAATCAGGACATGTTATTTTATAAGCATAGATTACAGAAATACCTCGGTGCAACCCTATGCAAACCCAAGATACCAAGTTTTACCCTGATTGGTAAAATAGTTTAGGCTCTACTCCGAGGTACAAACAGACAGACAAACAAACAGACGGAAATGCAAAAACAACTTTTTCGGATTCGGAGGGTCCTGAAACGTCAAAATTAATCAAAATTTCTAATTAGATATTTTTTGTCGATTACACTACTTTCTTTACCTGTAAGATTCCGAGAAAGTAAAAAGTCTAAACAACGATAACTGGAGGTGTTAATGACCCACTTGCATGTTGTGGGGCTGTATGAGTTAGTATCTTAATATCCACGCATATACGATTTAAAACACCCGACGTACAAAGACATGCATCGTTCATACATGTGTTAACATTCTGCCTTTTCCTTCTGCCGTGCGACCACATTAAAATTATTTTGTCATCTTCTTCCTCCTTCAAAATATCCTACAAATAGTGAGTCGGTGCACAGCCAAAGGGGTTTTACGTGAATATCATTCGCTACTTCCAATATATTTCGTTCTCACATGAAGATGTGCAACACCTAATAGATTGTCGAAAATTTTAACCGAAAGTCGAAATTTTAATACTAAGTGATGACCCTTGTGGACCCAATATATTTTTTTTTTGTATCAGTCCAACCATACAAATGAGGACATAAATTATTTAAAAACAAAATTATAAAATTTAAAACCGGGATTAAAAAAAGTTGGTTTGTACATGTATAATGCAATTTATGCTTGGGTTTGCTAGTGTATATTATTTCGTTTCACATATATTACGAGTTTTGAGTAAATATTTCTATTTTTAAACAATAGAGCGAGAAAGTCCATGTGGAGTTCCGTACCATTTTTTTTTAAAGGATGTAAGGTAGTAAAATATTATTTGTATCATGGCGCCCCTCCTGGCATTTTTTTTATGGATCTACCACCGCATACACACTTCCCTCCCCGCCTTGTGAATATGTGGTATTTCTGTTGACGTATTTCTTACCCCTTAACCAGCGGGGAAGTAAATATGTACACTATAAATTCTTTACATCGGTCTTGGTCAAGTTTATTTCTGGTAATACGGAACATTTATTTATACCATGGGTAGACTCGCAGGTTACACACGTCCAGGGAATACATTCATAAATACCACAATGTTTTAATGTAGGCTGAAATTGTGAGGTGGATAACTTATACATTTATTATTAGCAAACTTATTCCCGGGGCTATTTCAACAACATTATTGATGATTATATCACTATTCTATCGAAAAAACTAATGTTTGATACATCCTTGATAAAAAAAAAAACATTATTTAGACAGAATATGATATATTCCTTCTTATTCTTTAACATACACACAACACCTGGACTTATCACAATGTTGTCACCTGCACGATATTGAAGCATATTTCAAGTTTTTTTTTACGTTTTAGTTTCGCTCATTATGGTGCCACGAACTTTTTTTTTTATCGGTGTGCTTTCAGAATATTTGTAAAAGCTATTTTTTTAGTAACCTAAATAGTCTGGGTTTTGGACATTTACATTAAATGTCATTGATCAAGTAAAGGCCATTTTCATGATACAAATTAATATTTGTGAATATTATTTGAGAGATTTTTCTTTTAATATTTAAAATTTTATGACTTTAGTTTCATTGTAATATTTAGAAAAACCATCTGAATAAAAGCCAAATATATTATCCTCTAAAATTCTATCTAGAAATACTGATATATGAGAGGGGAAGAGGAGAGGTACCTTGCTAAGGGGAACTAACAATATACTTGAGAGATAATTAGTAGCCAGATTTTTCTTATAAATCTGTATCAAACCATTCGAAAAATTACAGCCTGGACCTGAAAATCAAACCCGAAGTCTTTGGTTTTGCGTGCCAATATTAGACTCCAAGAAAGCATTTTAAAAATCAGACCAGATAAAATAAAAATAGACCAAAGATAAATATTTTACCTATATTAGAACAAAATAATTATACGTTATCATTATTTGACCTCGAGACTCACCCAATGGTACATCCGCTGATCCCTAATGAAATCTGCATTTGACCTCCAGACTCACCCATTGGGTGTTTGAAGACTCTGGAGTGATTCATGCCAATAAAATCCGTATAGAGTGCCTCCGAGAAACGTCTGACCGGCCTGATTACTCTAGGTGGGTGGATGAACTCCTGGAAGGTCATATATCTGGGAGCTGGGAAAGGTGAGGGCTCCCGTCCACCACATTATAAGCAGTGGGTGGTGCGTATCTGACTTAGACCCGTGATAGCTGGTCATGACACCTCCACGAGGTCCCCTATAGTAAACTTAGGGTAACACCCCGGAAAATCTCCGTTCAAACCCAGCCGGGGTCGACGGATTTTTCTTGAGCGATAAAAATCCATAGCACAACTTCCTTTGGAGGGGAAGTAAAGCCGTCGGTCTCATGTCAATTATGGTATGTAAAATAACTATAGGAGGTATGTGAAAATACCTTTCCCTGCAAAATTGGTAGGTCCTTTCACTCTCGCTCATTGAAATGATCGTGTTTTGATATAATCAATCAAATCAGAAAGTGCACTTTAAATACCTCAAAAAAATATATAACTAAGAACACAATCTTAATTTTTTATTTTGTTAGCTTCTGTCGTCTTCAGCATGGTTCAATCATATACAGCTCGTCGGCACTCCTGTGATATATTATTATCACCTCGTCTTACTACCCGTTCGGGTTGTACGCACTTAAGCTAATGTGTAATGGTAAGGTGATTATGATATGAAATGGAGGACCTATAGCTTAACGTGGAATCCAAACCACGGTGGAGGCCTGGCATTCCCGGTATTATAGAGAAAACCGCACTATTTTAGTACAAATATGTTCAGGGGCTTAAGGCCCTTGGCCCTGTCGAGTGCAAGTCTGAAACTTATTTTATGGGATGGTGGGTGGGAGGGTGAAAGGCGTGGCGTGGCTTCAAAAAAGACCAAAGTATCCTTCCACGCCAACAAGAACAGGTGTATCACGAAAACCGTATATGGCGCTACCGGACAGGTCTTTCGGAAAAATAATACGTTTTGAAATATCAGTTTTTTTCGAGAAAGAGTGACATTTTTATTTTTATATTTTCAACACCTCTTCTAAGATAATGTATCGATGTTTATTAAGGGCTACATTCTTTTATTTGTTCTTGTTAAGCCGGCAGTTTTCTATTGAAAAATGTCAATTTTATCGATATCTGATGTGTTTATAAAAAAAGTATAACTTAATCAACATGTTTCTATTTTTGAACAAACCGTTTCCTAAACGAAAATGGCAAAACAATAAACATTCTTAAGGATAACCGTCTGTTCCCATGGCTCTGCATTTCCACGCCAAATGAAAAGGGCCAATTGCCCTAACATATTAATATTATGAAGATTATTATTCATTGTTTGCAAGGGAGTGACCATTTGCATTGACCTTGACTGCCTGAGCATTGATGAAATATGGAAGGTCTTGCATCGGAACATGTCACCGAAGTATAGTCTATAAAATCACCACAGAAAGTAACGGTACAGTGAAGAATACATATACATATATCCTCACCTTTAGGACTTTTAGCCTTCCAAATGAGGTCCGAGCAGGTTTCCACGTGCTCAGGGTCTTGCCGTATGTCCCAAACCCACTGCGCTGTTTTCAGTGCCAGGAGTTTGGGCATACCAAGCTGCGATGCCGTGGTAAGCCGACCTGTGCAGATTGCGGACAGGAGGCTCGCATCACACCGTGTGAGTCTCCTAAGTTCTGCGTCAATTGCAAGGGTCCGCATTCCGCCTGGTCTCAGGTCTGTCCAAAATGGAGGGTAGAGAAAATTGGCCTGCGGATTATGTGATATGTTAAAAAAGGGCTGAAGGTATATTTTTATGTTGAACACTATAGTAATTTCATTTATCTCAACAATGATATTTTCTACCTTTATTTTTTGTTTCAGGTGAACTGAGGTGTCCTCGACCTTCACTTTACCTCCAGGACACTGCACGGACACAGACGATATGGTGAGTTCTAGTTTGTACATGAACTGAGGTGTCCTCGACCTTCACTTTACCTCCAGGACACCGCACGGACACAGACGATATGGTGAGTTCTAGTTTGTACATGAACTGAGGTGTCCTCGACCTTCACTTTACCTCCAGGACACCGCACGGACACAGACGATATGGTGAGTTCTAGTTTATACATGAACTGAGGTGTCCTCGACCTTCACTTTACCTCCAGGACACAGACGATATGGTGAGTTCTAGTTTATACATGAACTGAGGTGTCCTCGACCTTCACTTTACCTCCAGGACACAGACGATATGGTGAGTTCTAGTTTATACATGAACTGAGGTGTCCTCGACTTTCACTTTACCTCCAGGACACAGACGATATGGTGAGTTCTAGTTTATACATGAACTGAGGTGTTCTCGACTTTCACTTTACCTCCAGGACACAGACGATATGGTGAGTTCTAGCTTATTCATGAACTGAGGTGTTCTCGACCTTCACTTTACCTCCAGGACACCGCACGGACACAGACGATATGGTGAGTTCTAGTTTATACATGAACTGAGGTGTCCTCGACCTTCACTTTACCTCCAGGACACTGCACGGACACAGACGATATGGTGAGTTCTAGTTTATTCATGAACTGAGGTGTCCTCAACCTTCACTTTACCTCCAGGACACTGACGATATGGTGAGTTCTAGTTTATACATGAACTGAGGTGTTCTCGACCTTCACATTTACCTCCAGGACACTGACGATATGGTGAGTTCTAGTTTATACATGAACTGAGGTGTCCTCGACCTTCACTTTACCTCCAGGACACTGCACGGACACAGACGATATGGTGAGTTCTAGTTTATTCATGAACTGAGGTGTCCTCAACCTTCACTTTACCTCCAGGACATAGACGATTTGGTGAGTTCTAGTTTATACATGAACTGAGGTGTCGTCGACTTACTTTACCTCCAGGACACAGACTATAAATGTGTGTGTACTGCGTTTTATTTTCCGGGTTATCCTAATTATAAAGCTAAGAGGAAATGTATCACCGTTTGTGTGAAGAGAGCTTGGGAAACCATTAAGCGAAAGTAGCCTGAAGTAAACCCAGCTGGGATTCGAACCCCGATCTCTACTAGTACGGCGGTTAAAGGTATAGACCTTGCACTTAGGGTACGGCCAGACTGAGCGCGCGAGCGAGCGAGCGAGCGCGCGAGCGACTAAAATATAAAATAGAACACATTGGTTGTAATGGGGGTGGCCACACTGGAGCGAGCGAGCGAGCGAGCGCGCGAGCGACTGAGCGCGCGCGCTTGAAAGATAGAACTGGTTCTATTTTTCAAGCGCGCGCGCTCGACCCGGTACAGTCTAGTTTACAGGCGCTAGGCAATATTATTGTATGTTGGTTCATTGAGTGCTAGGGAAACTTCTCATTTTGACATGATATTTGACTTTTTTCTATCAGTGATAGGTTTAACACACTTGCTATTAATGGCCCGGTGACCTGGCGGTCTAGGGGTAAGGTGTCAGACTTCTGTGCTGGCGCCCGGGGTTCAATCCTCGGTCCCGGCACAGATTTATCTTATTTCCAAACCCTTCCTTCACCTCTGACAAGACGTGTATTAATCACATCTTGTGAATGTGGGGAAAGCCAGGCCTCCACCGTGGTTCGGATTCCACGTTATACTGTAGGTCCTTCATTTCATCTCACAATCACCCTACCATTACACATTAGCGTAAGTGCATATAACCCGAACGGGAAGTAAGATGCGGTGCTAATAATAATAATAATAATAATAATAATAATAATAATAATAATAATGGCCTCATTTAATTGGTAAGACCATAAATAGTATAATGTATATATGTAAACCCGATATGTTAAAATAATTCAATATTATAATCAAAGTAGGCCTTTACAAATAAGAATCACCATTAGTTTGGAGAGAGTATGAAAAAACCACAACAATAAATAGGTTTTAAAAATCACCTTCAGTTCACTGAGCCAAGATTCGAACCTTTGCCTCCTAGTCAAAAGCTATCGAGTGCAACGCACCATTCCGCCACTGGTTCGGCAAATCTGATTTTAAAACACTTCAGTACAGTACCATACGCATTTCTCAATTTATTAATTGGATGCACTTCTACTTTTTTCTTTTTTATAAATACACAATATTTTCTGTAAGAATTTTCGAGGAGCAGAGATGTACTAAGTGTGTTTGACAGATACATCTTCTCTAACTAGGGGGGGGGGGGGGCGATGACCTAGTGGTCTAGGGGTAAGGTGTCAGACTTCTGTGCTGGCAGCCGGGGTTCAATCCTCGGTCCCGGCACAGATTTATCTTATTTCCAAACCCTTCCTTCACCTCTGACAAGACATCTTGTGAATGTGGGGAATGCCAGGTCGCCACCGTGGTTCGGATTCCACGTTAAACTGTAGGTCCTTCATTTCATCTCACAATAACCCTACCATTACACATTAGCGTAAGTGCGTATAACCCGAACGGGTAGTAAGACGCGGTGCTAATAATAATCTAACTAGGGTCCGCTAATTACGCGCTCGCTCGCTCGCTCGCGCGCTCGCCAGTTTGGCCACCCAGTCGCTTGCGCGCTCGCTCGCTCGCTCGCGCGCTCGCTCGCACGCTTGGCAGTCTGGCCGAACCCTTAATGATAAAAGCAAGCCACTTAGTATAGTTGATGATTGGAACTCCTTGAAAGATTTTAGGGACGGTGCCCCTCACACACTACTGGTGTTTAAAGAATATTACACTTATCTGTGCAACAACAAAAAACTTAACACAAAATGCTTCATATCTCGTTAACGGTTACTCCTACGCAAAATATGTAAAATACAATTTTTGTAGGAGATTAAATAATCTTTAATTATTCTATTTATACTTTTGTAGTACGAGGAGCAGTTTTTGAATAAAATGTAAAAATCTGTTTGTCACCCCTTATCAGGAGGTTACTGCCCCCCCTCTCCGCCAGGTGGGGCACAGTCCTTAAAATCATTAAAGGGGGTTCAATTATCAACTTAGGGAATGCCAGTCCTCCACCGTGGTTCGGATTCCACGTTAAACTGTAGGTCCTCCATTTCATATCACAATCACCCTACCATTACACATTAGCGTAAGTGCGTATAACCCGAACGGGTAGTAAGACGCGGTGCTAATAACAATAATAATTATCAACTTACCAAGTGGCTTGCTTTTATCATAAAGTGCAAGGTCATTGCAATTGTTTGTTCTTAACCCCCATAGTACAAGTCTCCGGAAAATCCGACTAGAAGATCTTGATCAAAGCTCGATTCAGATTCCACACTCGGCCTTGGTGTCCATGATAGGCTCATTTTATAGCTGTCTATGATCTCGTACAATATTTATTAGAAATGTGGCTTGGACGTTATCCTGTTAACTTTGTATATAAATGTTAACTTATTACACTCCCGCATACACACACATAATGTATTTTTGTACACAGAGAGAAGAGTGTTTGTTGTCATTGAACAAGCTCGCACAGACTAGGTTGAAACCATTAATAGCATTTTACAGGGTTGATCGGCGAACTTAAAGCTAAAAAAAGCACAGCCACATTGTGGCTTCACAAAACTTCAGTCTTTCACACTACCTGCCACATGCGGGTCACTTCCAAGGGTGGATTGGGTGGCACACCGGGAGATATCTCGGTGGGCCGGTTTAGTTTGAGTTCCAGCAATCACTTTCAACTAAAATAAAACCATTAATTCAATTCTAAATATGTGTTTTTATTACATTTTAATCATAGGTTTCAGTCAATAAGTTGATTGTGCCCAGAATATATAATTTGTTCCCTAGTGCTGTTTATTTTGCTATTATTAATAAACAATTTCTTAAGCCAAACGTATAAATATTTAACTATTTGTTTAACGAATACTAGATATTACCAACTTTGTAATATAAACAAGTAGCGGGTGGAGATCATTTTACAAACTTAGATATTTTAAAAATTAAATTTCCAGCTATTGTTTAACAACCCGCCTCGGTGGCGTAGTTGGCTAACGAGCTTGTCGTGTTGAGCTCGACTGCTGAGGACGGGGAGATCGAGGTTCGAATCTCGGTAGGGCGAACTGGGGGTGGCTTTTCCTAAATGGTTTTCCACTCTCCCTCCACGCAAATGCGTGTTCACTTCCTCTAATTCAACCTTCCCAATTCTTAATCCATTAGCGTAATTAGTACTTAAAGCGTATAACCTGAATGGGTAGTAAGGCGCGGTGCTAAATATTATTATTGTTTAACAATTTAGAAGACTTATAACTCTTGTCGGTAGAGATAAAAAAGCTGATGATATAAGTGGACTAAATAGTGACGTAATCATCAATATCGAAGCTGAGGTGGTCTCCGGATTAAATATACTAATAATAAACACGTAAATACTTCACCTGGCCACTTCATATTACACTGAAACTAAGCTTAGTGGTAGGGGTCAATTTATGGTTGTGTGCTAAGGGCTGTCATATTTTGTTGTCCCGGGCCACTTGAAACCGTGCTATGAACCGCGTGGAAGAACCTGGAATTGATGGATTGTTACCACATCAAGATATAGATAGGGGATATACACAATTAATATCTTGAGATTGAATTTTTTTAGCTTTAATTATAGTGGTAATAAAGAGGAATACACACACAGAGTACTTTTTTTTTTTAACAACCCTCCTTCCGAAATCAAACCAATACCCACAAATCGAACCAATTCCCACAAAATTCTCCATTTGACCTCTCAAAACACTCGTCCTTGAGAACGGATGTCGTATTCTGGGATAGTCTTAATTTGACTCGTAAATTTATATGATCACTTGTAATAGACTTAATATTATTTCGTAAAACAAAATATAACATTTTAATAAAGTTAAAATATTAATGAATATTAGAAAGAACGTGAAGTAAGAATTAACGTATTTTTGAGTAGACTAGATACTTGACTTAAGGCTGACAAATTTGATAATATGATGGAATCAATAAGGTAAAATAAATATTGTAAAATTAAAAATTGATTAAATAACCAAATAGTTCAGCGAGTTGGTGACTACGCGTCCATTAATGAATGGCGACGACAATTAGTTTCTATACTAAGTATGGATATTCACTTCCGATCTCCTTTTTATAGAGGATATATGTTTATCCTTCAGCTCACTATGGAACATATTGAAAACTGAACATATTAACTATTTATTTATCTTTTTTAATACATTATGAACTCTACAATCTTTAGAATCTATTCACCTTGTTAATTGATTCATCACTAGAAAGTCCCATCGAAAATAATAAATAAATAAAATCACATTTTAAAACTTTGGCTTTCAAATTTGATGACATGAGGTTAAATCACTATTTTACTCAACAGGTTAATTGGTACTTTATCACTCCATATTGTTTCTTATCCTCATTAACTAGTTACTCTCCTCATTAAGCTAATAATATATTTTTTTTAAAAGTCAACATAAATAATGTTAGGACACAATCGTACAAACTCTATCATAACGTATATCTTTGTTTGTGATAGCATTTTCCAAAATCATTTATTAGTAAACTAACCTTATTTAGTTTTGCTCAGAAAACAAACATTATTTTAATAATCATCTGAGAAACTCTTCATATACATATAGAAATTTAAAAAAAAACGCATTAAAAATGCATCAGTAAAAAATACTCATACGTCTTTTATAAAAATTAACATACATTCTTATTTATAATGTGAAACACTCCTAAGATAACCATTTTGATCCAAACTAATAAAGGCATTTTGAAAAATTTCAAATTAATTTTTTTATCAGTAATCGGTAAATGATCATATTTGTTTGTGTTCGGGGCAAATAAAACTTCAAGCTTCATCATAATCTCTAGATCAAAGATATTCACGATTACAATACTTGATTCATATGATAAAGTAAAATTACGAAAATATCTGCGTTGGTTTTGCTTTCTTTCATTGATGTGTCGTTTGGCAAACACTTATTTTATACTTTTAGGATGAAGGGAGTATCTTGAAGGAAATGTACCATAATTTGCATGGATAGAAAAAGAGCACTGCATGCTTACTTTCTTACTTACTCTCTGGCATTAGGAACTCTAAAGTTAATTGCCACACTTACAAAAGTACGCCATCTATTCCTATCTTGAGCTAGTTCTACTCATTCCACCCTATTACACCCTATCTTTATCGATATTGAGCTAGTTCTATCCAGTCCACTTCATTACACGATATCCCTATCATGAGCTAGTTCTATCCAGTCAACTTCATTACATCCTATCCCTATCTTGAGCTAGTTCTATCCAGTCCACTTCATTACATCCTATCCCTATCTTGAGCTAGTTCTATCCAGTCCACTTCATTACATCCTATCCCTATTTTGAGCTAGTTCTATCCAGTCCACTTCATTACATCCTATCCCTATTTTGAGCTAGTTCTATCCAGTCCACTTCATTACATCCTATCCCTATCTTGAGCTAGTTCTATCCAGTCCACCTCATTACACCCTATCTCTTTCAAGTCTCTTATAATGTTACTCTCCCATCAGCGTCTAGGTCTTTCCAATAGTTTTCTTCAATTTGGTTTGCCAGTCAGTACACTAAACTCGGTTCTAAATTCTCCTCCCATTCACGCAGCGTTTCCTGCCCACCGTAATCTGCTAGACTATTATCCAAACAATGTATTGTGAAGATTACTAGGTATGTAGCTCATAATTATGTAACCCTCTCCCCTCACCAGTAGCCTCATCCTTGTTTGGAGCAAATATCTTCCAAAGCACCTTGTTTAGGTCTACCTACATTTATTTTCGTCATGTAAGAGACCAAGTTTCACAACCATAGATAACAACCAGTAAAATTATTGTTTTGTATATTCTTAGTTTTATATTCCTTGAAGGCAGGCGAGATGTCAACAAATTACTGACCGAGTAATAGCATTTCATTGCGGAAAACAAACCTCCAGCACTATCGACCTGGATTCAAACCCCTTATTTCATGAGTCTCAGTCAAACTAGCTCTGTCGTTCTAAGTTAACAAGATATTGTATTTCATATTTATCTTCGTGATTTTTTTGGTGTGTAAATCTGCCTTAGCTAGTTTAAATCCTAATGAATAATGATATTCTGTCTTGAAATTGGTATCGAGGAACCTCACTTGAATTTATTTTTCTTTACATGAGATGACCATTTTGTGCTAGTTGCGTGACACAAAGAAATCGCTTAAAAGAAGATGTTATTTATTATCATTTATCAGAAATACCAAATTAAACTAAATGGTTATAAGTTAATACTAAATCTCATGTCATAAAATCATAATGAATAATAATATATATAAAATAATGTACCGTACACAATATGTGTCAAAATTCAATAAAATTGTGTTATTAACTTTTACTTTCTCTTGAGCCCCCGTAAATAGAATTATTGTGATCACTTAAATATATATATAACTCGAGATTTTGATAAATGTCGACGTTTCACGACCCTTGAAACCGAAAGAGTTGTTTTCGCGATGGCGTCTGTCTGTATCTCAGCCTAGAGATGAAAACATTTTACCTATCGGGGCAAAACTTGTTATCTGGGGTTTTCATAGGGTTGGTTGCCTAGAGGGGTTTTTGGAATCAGATATCTAACCATAAAATTAATCGTAGTTTACTGAAGAGAGAGAGAGAGAGAGAGAAAAAGATGAAATCGATTTTCTCGAAATCCACTCTGACGATTTATATTAAATTTTGTATCTATACATTGTTTAATATTACAAATAAAATAGCTTTTCTCGTTTTCCCATGAAAATTACTTTAAGGGGATACTTTGCACAGGTATACATTTCCAATTTCGATCATAGCTCCGCAACTATTTCAGATAGAATATAACATTTCATCGTAAAGTTTTAGTAGGCTTACTATTAAAATTAAAGATAATTTAGTTGAAATTTATTTTATAAGATAAAATAGTTTGGTGGACAGAGATGCTCGCTCCGATTTTCTTGATGTTTCTCTAACAGTATATATTATTTCATTTATGATCTTTGTTTGAGTGTTTCTGCAACAATGTATATTTGTTTCCCAAATCTTACGAGTTTTTAGAAGGCCTAGTATAAATGTCTCTATTTTAATACAAAATTGAAAATCTTTGCGGTACACGTTAAGTACCATTTATTTTAATTATAAAACTAAATTTTTTTTATACTTGTAATAGATAAGCTCTTGTGGATTAAAATTAATATTTTGTGACTAAAGTTATATATTGCCTTTATATGGTTTTTTTCTTCAATTTTTGAGGTTGTGTTTACCACCTGGACTTTTTTTTTTTACATCCATTACTGTTTCCAGCCTTTGGTCTGGGTCAGTTTTTTATTCGTCATATATTTTTCATTACTTACCTGCTATGCCTTATAATATAACTAGGACAGGCACAACATCCAGTCCCCGGCCGTTAATTTATCAATGTGAAAGGGTAAACCCACATTTCACCAATAATACATTTTTCGGCCATCCCGGCAATCGGAACCGGGACCCTTAGCTCAGTGGACAGACACGCTACCAACTGAACTGAGGTGTCAAATAACCCTAAAATTATTCAATTAAATTTTACGCTATTCCTTGTTTTTATATTAAAATATTAATAGTGTAATATCTATGTTTGGTATTCGTCTGGAAATATAATATATATACATATTTACTTAGTCAAAAAAGCGCGGTTGCGGTCTCCCTTCATAACAGACTGGTTTCATCCGCCTTAATGATGTGGGCTTGCAAGGCCTCCTGCGTGAAAGGGGGTGTGTTCCCACCCCGCCCCACCTCGGCAGAAAGTGGTACTATCTGTTTGATCTAGGCCCTTGCAGCGCCACGCCCTAGTGAGCATCCCACCACCGTCCTACCCACCCTTTCAAGTTAGCCCTGCTTGCCGGCAGGAGCAACAAATACCAGCCAATTGTCTCACATTTATTTAACATAATTGTGTGTCATTTTAGAAAACATTCTAAACTTGAAAAAAGTAAGGAGCAGTTATAATACAGGTTAAAGACTTCGAAAAAATCTAAGGTCAATAAAGAGGAAAAAGGATAGTATACTAAAGAAAAGAAAATAATAAAAAATTAAAAGTAATTAACAAGTAAAATTATGTATATTAGTATTGATAAAAATTATTATTTTTATTATTATTATTTTTATCAATATTAATATATATAATTTTACTTGTTAATTACTTTTAATTTTTTATTATTTTCTTTTCTTTAGTATACTATCCTTTTTCCTCTTTATTGACCTTAGATTTTTTCGAAGTCTTAACCTGTATAATTATGTATATTAGGATTTAAAAAAAAATATAGTTTTATTATTTATATAGACAAATAAACAATAAGATCACTATATTATATTACATTTTTACCATGCACCACTAATATTTAATCATAACAATAAGTATATAATCTCTATATTAGTTACCTTTACTTACCCCCCCCCCTCCTTTCCCCTAAATCTCACTTTAGCTCTTCCACGCCCACTCCCCCACCAACCCATCGCTATTTCATGAAGTTCCACGAACAAAATCTAGATTTTAAAATTATTTTGTATTTGTTCCTTCACTTAATATACAAAATATTCGCTATTCTCAATTTGTTTGGAGATCTGTTCTTTTTGATTGATGTCCGATTAAACATCAATTTATACTGTCTTGTGATTCTACATTGTATATATTATTTCCTTCATTACCGGTGTTGACCGTTTGGTTTCGTGCTTACTCGGTGTACCTTGATGTTTCTAAAATGGCAATGAAGTACTTGATGCTATATTTTGTCACCACAATGGGAGACAAATGTTTCATCTCTTGTGCGTATTAAAAATAAAAATTAAAAATGGATTTAGTTTGGAGCCAATTTTACAATTGTAAATTATTATTCTTCATTGATCCTGACCTTACAAAGCCGACGGCCAAAAAACAGTACCAACCGTCACATTAATTAGTTTTGAATTCATGTTGAATATCAATGTAAAGACTCCTTAAAACAACCCTTTTAATAATAATGCCATATTTAGTATTTATTTATTTTATTGATATAAAATGGGTTACGCGGAATGTTATAAATATGTGTGTAGGTTTTTAATTTTCTCTTGTGGGGCAGATGAGAGTAGGGGGGCCGCGGTGAATTATCATAGTCGTCAGAGGCTCCATGCTATGGAACATTTTTGGAAATTATCATAGACGTCAGAAGCTCCATGCTATGGAACATTTTTGGAAATTATCATAGACGTCAGAAGCTCCATGCTATGGAACATTTTTGGAAATTATCATAGATGTCAGAGGCTCCATGCTATGGAACATTTTTGGAAATTATCATAGACGTCAGAAGCTCCATGCTATGGAACATTTTTGGAAATTATCATAGACGTCAGAGGCTCCATGCTATGGAACATTTTTGGAAATTATCATAGATGTCAGAGGCTCCATGCTATGGAACATTTTTGGAAATTATCATAGACGTCAGAGGCTCCATGCTATGGAACATTTTTGGAAATTATCATAGATGTCAGAGGCTCCATGCTATGGAACATTTTTGGAAATTATCATAGACGTCAGAGGCTCCATGCTATGGAACATTTTTGGAAATTATCATAGATGTCAGAGGCTCCATGCTATGGAACATTTTTGGAAATTATCATAGTCGTCAGAGGCTCCATGCTATGGAACATTTTTGAAAATTATCATAGACGTCAGAGGCTCCATGCTATGGACCATTTTTGGAAATTATCATAGTCGTCAGAGGCTCCATGCTATGGAACATTTTTGGAAATTATCATAGACGTCAGAAGCTCCATGCTATGGAATATTTTTGGAAATTATCATAGATGTCAGAGGCTCCATGCTATGGAACATTTTTGGAAATTATCATAGACGTCAGAGGCTCCATGCTATGGAACATTTTTGGAAATTATCATAGATGTCAGAGGCTCCATGCTATGGAACATTTTTGGAAATTATCATAGACGTCAGAGGCTCCATGCTATGAAACATTTTTGGAAATTATCATAGATGTCAGAGGCTCCATGCTATGGAACATTTTTGGAAACTATCATAGACGTCAGAGGCTCCATGCTATGGAACATTTTTGGAAATTATCATAGATGTCAGAGGCTCCATGCTATGGAACATTTTTGGAAATTATCATAGATGTCAGAGGCTCCATGCTATGGAACATTTTTGGAAATTATCATAGACGTCAGAGGCTCCATGCTATGGAACATTTTTGGAAATTATCATAGACGTCAGAGGATCCATGCTATGGAACATTTTTGGAAATTATCATAGTCGTCAGAGGCTCCATGCTAGGGAACATTTTTGGAAATTATTAGAGATTTATATTGTGCTCTAACTTCTATGAATTATTCCGGTTGAATCAAAAACCACCGAACCGTCTAAGTGAAAGTAGGTTTTTATGTTTGAGCCTTTAAGTAAAGTAACATCGGTGGCCGCACGGGATAGGGCACTGTTCTCGCATTAGACTAAACTTCCAATGATGGGGAGATCAAGGGTCAAACATTGGTCGGTTATCCTGATGGTGGTTTACCCAAAATGATTTTCCACTCTCTCTCCACGCACATGCAAGTACACTTCCTCTAAATATCACCTTCCTAATCCCTAAAGTCATTAGTTTAATTAGTGCTGTATAACCCGAACGAGTAGTAAGGCACGTAGCTAAAAAAAAATAGTGAAGAAATTTATATTTTTACACGTTTCTTAAACTCTAGAAAATTATCTTTGATGATAATTAACACATTATACTGACAGTAATGGCCGTAAGGTTTAAGACGTCAGACATGCATTGCTATTTGTTTCATTAAATTGGGAGGTTGAGGTTCAAGTCTCAGCCCAAGTCATTAATAACCCTTTTGTCAAAATTGTATATATGTGATTATTATTTGTTCTGTCTTACGACAGGTCCATTTCTTTTGTCAGTGAAATTAGACCTCCACATGTGCCTTGTCCTTTGCTTCCTCCTTCAGCTCCCAGAATTACCTTATTTCCTTCAAATCACCCAATATTTGAATCCTACCTCTTCCTAAGCGACTCCTTCCCTTAACCTTTCCTTCTATGATGTCGTGTAGAAGATAGTTCCTCCTAAGGATGTGTCTTATCCAGTTTACTTTGTACTTAAGAATCACATCACTATGGTTCTCTTCTCACCCATTCTTCTTAGCACGTCTTCATTTGTCACCTTATACGTCCACCTGTTATTCTCAAGTCTTCTCCAGTACCACATTTTAAAGCTCTTCTAGTATTTCTTTTCCATCATCTTAAGAGTTCAAGTTTCTGCTCAATACAGTGCGATGCTCCAACTGTAGCATTTCATCAGTTTCTTTCTCAGTTCCAAACTCAACTTACTGTTCAGCAGTAACCTCGTCTTGTTGAAAGCTTCCTTGGCCATGGCGATCCTCAACCTGATTTCTTTAGTGCCGTAGCCAACCTCGGTCAGCAGACTTCCCAGGTACTTGAACTTCCACCTCCTAGTTATCAGTTTGGTATATATATGTGGATTCAGGGTACTGGTACCAGGGCACACCCCTTTTAGATTTTTGAAAAATATACATCAATCGTTTAAATTCCTTGTAACTGAAAAAAAAATCATTGTTAATAGGTAAATAGGTGTTGGCTGCAGCAAAACACACGAATCCGGTTTTTCCATCCACTATAGAGGTACTTCATGGAAAAGAGAAATTATGGAGGAAGTTCTTGAGACAGAGATATTAAAAAGTTGATATTTCGATGGAGGCTTACAGATTTTTGTCTGTGCAGGGAAAAATTCTATATAATAAGGCCTCATTCGACTTTCTAGTTAGTGTTTGTTTACTCGTCAAAGGCTATCAAGTTTACAGATATTTTGGACTTTCATTGCTTAATTTTAAGGAAGTCGTATATTTCCCACCTTCAGACCACGATCAGATCCTTAAAATAGCACTCCTCTTTATGCTCTTTATGCCTGTTTCAACTTTATTGTGGGGATGGAACAGTAAATTTAAATTATTAGCAAATTAGATAAATAACGCCATGTGGTCAGCCCACAAATGAGCCATACTGACAGAGCGGCCGCCGTCTGTTAGCAAATATAGTTCCAACTTCTGCGGATAGAGGGTGTCGTGTGGTAGCCCAACAAACTCTCCGGCCGTTAATCTAAGTTTTCTAGACCAGAGCCCCTACTTTTTATTTCAAGTACCGTCGACTGAGGTAACTGTGCCCACTTTTGAAAATAAAGATTTTTTCCTCAAATAACAGTTACTTTAAAGAACACCACGTTCGCCTGAATACCTCTGTGGACCCTTTGGAGGCGTTAGTAAGACACGCAGGAGTTATTAAAGACGTATTGATTGTTATCTGTGAGAAGATCTGTTTTATCGTCCCAATGTCGGAACAAGCAGTTTTTAGTGTCCTTGTACTTTTGTTGGTGGAGCCAAAATACTTACAAATTATGTAGCAACAGAAATTTCTAGAAGAAAATATTAAAAAGATAAGAAAAAATAAACTAGTTAATTTAACACCCCGTTAGGTTCTCATTGCCCAAAGATGACTTCTGTTTTTAAAAAACTTAGTTAAAAAGAGGGTTGACAAAGTAACCTCTTTATTGTAGATGACTTTGCCCACCCCCTTTATGATTTTTCTCGAACAGGATGATTTAAAAAATATATTAAAAATAATAAATAGTATCTACGAACTCTCCCACATGTGTGGCAATTTTTTATTCTTCAAAATTCAATTAAAACGAACACGAATTGACCCGTTTCAGACCCACTGGTTCACAGAAAATTTGGACGCGCCGGGTATATTTGGATATGTAGCCAGGAACTCTGCCCGTTAGACCCGCATAGGCGATAAGATACCATCAAACTTGCTCTAAATCGTTAGGCCACCTCGGTCCTCAAAATGTAGTGCTCAGAGGATATATATACAAAAAAAAGCCTTTGTCTTAGCATTTGCCTATAATGCGATATATGTTTTGTTGGGATCACTATTAATTTAAAGGTTAGAGGGAACACGTAATAGAGGAAGACGCGGTCATTCCTTCACAAAAAAACAAAACAAACAAAGATCCACACATATAGAGGTATTTACCAAATTAAAACCCTGCAGTAAAATTGGTAAGATTGTGTAATTTAAATTAACAATAAATAATCCATGTATATATAGTTAATTATTTACCATTAAACTTTATAAATTTGGTTATATATCTAAAATAATTTTACTATTATGTTAAAATAATATTGAAAAAATACTGTTAACATAATTTAAGCTTGAATACCCTAGTTTCGACCCACTAACAGTCGACTCTGCTAAAAAACTACCTTCATTACAAGGAACTGTTGTGCGAGCAAAGCCAAGCTACACCCAAATAAGGCCTGGGTGGAGTGATATAAACACACCATTATCTGTTACAGCTCGGCCAACTACCTTTTTTAAACTATTTTTTAGTATTGTTCTCAAAAAATTAATTTTGGCGGAGTGAAGGTGAGAAACCATTTAAGGAAAACCCATGGTCAGTACAGCCGGCCAGTATTCGAACCCCATGGTCAGTACACCCGGCCAGTATTCGAACCCATGGTCAGTACACCGGCAGTATTCGAACCCATGGTCAGTACAGCGGCCAGTATTCGAACCCATGGTCAGTACACCCGCCAGTATTCGAACCCATGGTCAGTACACCCGACCAGTATTCGAACCCATGGTCAGTACAGCCGGCCAGTATTCGAACCCATGGTCAGTACACCGGCCAGTATTCGAACCCATGGTCAGTACACCCGGCCAGTATTCGAACCCATGGTCAGTACACCCGGCCAGTATTCGAACCCATGGTCAGTACACCCGCCAGTATTCGAACCCATGGTCAGTACAGCCGGCCAGTATTCGAACCCATGGTCAGTACAGCCGGCCAGTATTCGAACCCATGGTCAGTACAGCCGGCCAGTATTCGAACCCATGGTCAGTACAGCCGGCCAGTATTCGAACCCATGGTCAGTACAGCCGGCCAGTATTCGAACCCATGGTCAGTACAGCCGGCCAGTATTCGAACCCATGGTCAGTACAGCGGCCAGTATTCGAACCCATGGTCAGTACAGACGGCCAGTATTCGAACCCATGGTCAGTACAGCCGGCCAGTATTCGAACCCATGGTCAGTACAGCGGCCAGTATTCGAACCCATGGTCAGTACAGCCGGCCAGTATTCGAACCCATGGTCAGTACACCGGCCAGTATTCGAACCCATGGTCAGTACAGCCCGGCCAGTATTCGAACCCATGGTCAGTACAGACGGCCAGTATTCGAACCCATGGTCAGTACAGCCGGCCAGTATTTGAACCATGGTCAGTACAGCCGGTCAGTATTCGAACCCATGGTCAGTACAGACGGCCAGTATTCGAACCATGGTCAGTACAGACGGCCAGTATTCGAACCTATGCGTACCCGTCACCAACAAACCAGACCAAAAGATCGTGTTTAGTTCGTGGGTCCGAGGATCATTACTGTCTTTATTTCAAGGGCGAGTCTATACGGACGTTGGTCCCACCTTGACCGCTGGGGCTATTATTCAAATATCGTTGAATGCTTTGTGAAGGCATCGATCCCCGCCGTCTCTACTCCACGACAAGCGAGATTTACTGGCGCACTATTCTGATCACAAACTGGATTCATTTTACTCGCCGTGCTGTGACTTTGGTACCTTTCCCCCCGGCCACCTTCTTGTTTAGAGTCATAATATTAAGATGGGAGTGTGGGGGACGCGAGAACAGGACAGTGTTTATGAATTTTTTATATAAAAAAATATTTTTTGTCAAATAAATAAAATATTGCTCCAGTAGAAACATGAGAGCCTAATTTTCTTCACATGGTGGTATCAACAGTTGTTGAATATATGTCAAGGATGTCCTGAAATTTAGTGACAATTCTTTCTTTTCATGTAAAAGGTTTGTCATCTAATATCTTTATGCTCATGACAGATATTCAAATTAATTAAACGGGCTAGTAGAATGTATCTAGCGCACAAACAACCCCAACCTTCCTCCCCTCCCCCCATCCTATCCTTCTCCCGCTGATTGTTCAGTTGTCACCATTTTCAATCCTCTCTGTTTCATTGGTCAAGTTAGAAATGCCTTTATTTGAATATTATATTGAACTATATGGGCGGAGGTGACTTTTATTTAAATACACCATTTTTAAATCTTCATCTTTATTAGAGAAAGATAAAATCGTCCTAAAATTATACAGTTCGGGTCAGTGAGGGAGGAACCCTATCTGTGTAGGGGTTGATTAAACAGAAAGGGGTTTTGATGAACTTGTTTCTCTCCCCCAGATCTAAGGATTTCCGGGGGCAAACGTTCGACGATTGGATGCCTTCGAGCTATTTTAGGGGTCCTAACCTGGGTTTTATTTTGAAAATTATACTCCTCTAGAATCTTTTTGAAGTAATTTTCTCTCTTATTTTTTTAAATTATGATGTCCCTAGAATATATTTAAAACGGTCCTCACCTGATTTTATAAACTTTAATTCGATGTCTTTAAAAGCTATTAGGACTTTGTTTTTAAACGTATCATTGCCGAAAATATAAGAGGGGAGTGAATAAATCTAGAGGGGGTGAGTTTACTCCAGAAACATTTTCAGTAGGCAATGCTACACAATACCCCCCTCCCTCTGGTTATCAGGGGAGCCCAAAAGGGGGGGGGGACCAGGTGGGGCGATTGCCCTACCCCCACGATATTCGTAGGTTATATAAATATTATAAGTAGGCTAATCCCGCTCACAGTGTTCTTAACTAGCGCTCAAACAGTTCCCCCAGCCAACAGAGAGTCATAGAATATAACTAATAAACTATTTACTAGCGCCTGCCTGCCACCCACTGACTTTAGGTTTGATAGTTGGACGCATGTACGATCTATTCCAACAGTTTTCGCCATTCAAATCGTCAAGGTACCCACGAATTTGGATAGATTTGAAACATTTTTCTTATGTTGTAGCTTATTTTCAGGAGCCAAGGATTGCCTTAAAAAGCGTCTTTTGAGGCTTCCATTTAAAATATTTTCCCCAGGGGATGATCCCCCCCGTACTGGCGTACAGACCCCCGGTTGGCCCCCTGAAGAAAAATCCTGCGGGCGTCCTTGCTGGCTTTGCCACCAATTATACCTTCATTTAAGACGGTCTCATTGTAAATTTTCGGACTTGGAGGGAGGAGACGCCATGTAAGTTTCTAAATGTTAACCAAATGTTAACACTTAAACCCTGCCCTTAGTTACTATAAAACTAAACTTCATATATTTTATAGAGGCATTTAATTTTTGAAATTTTTCTTTGCTAATGACATTTGAAAACCTGGAATATTGTCCTGGCTACGAGCTTGATTTGAAGTGTTCACGTTTTTACGATTACTAAAGAAAATTACAATAGCTTATATATTTTCTATTTATATTCCAAATATGTCCACGATTTTCAACATTTAGAGGTTTACCCGAAACGCTATATCATACTCGTCATTCCCATTTACGTCCTTCCTGCACTATCCATCACATTAGTCCACCCGACTGGCGTTATAACGGTCCTTAAGAGGGAGTGCTTGGGGGTGTGGCAGTGATTTAAATTACCGGTAATAGTTCCGACCTAGTGTCGATAGATGGCAACAGTAGCGTGACTATCTGGTAGCGTCACGTAGCGGGATTCTGTGCAACTAAGTAGTGGGCATATTGATCTCGACTGTAGGCGCGTCATCAGCGTAGAGACGGTTGAGCGTCACAGATAATAAATGTATGAAACAAGGGGGCGGAAATGGGAACATAAAGAGGCCATTTACACACCCTAATGGCTGCACTAGTTTTAAAATAATTATACTAAATGGTGTATTTATTGTCACAACTCGGTACTTATAATCGATTTTTAATGTTTCCGCCACGGCTATTTGCTGAATGATGGGCGTTACTTACTAAACTTTGTCTGAGAGAAATGTAATATTATCGAGGATGGGACTTATTTTGTATTTATTGGGGATAAAGGGGGGGGGGGTGAGATTGTAACTTATTCTATTTTTACATTTGACACTTTTTTTTTCCTTTGGCTTGATAAAATATTAAAGCCCTACACTTTTTTTAATCGCTTCCCCCTATACGTATAGTACCATCATCATCAATTCAAGAAAATATACAGCCTTGTACTATGAATGTTCCGTATAAAGCATATTTTAGCGTTTTAAAACCTACACCAAAGTCCTCCACAGTTTTGTTTCATAATTCCAACTATTGGGACTGATTTTTTTTTTTTACTACCATGAAGCAAAGTGGTGCTTGTATTGGCATTATAAATCAAGTAGGAATATCAAATATAATGTCTTCAACATATTTGTTAATATTTTTCTTTGACCATTAATAACCTATTATGTTTCTACTTTTCCAGGACACAACATTTAAGGTATTAATATGGTATTTTGAGAAATTAGATGACATAACCAAAATACTCTAAAATCACGTTCTATATCAGCTGTTGTTTGGTTGTTTTAATCCACGGTTCACTAAGCATCCTTCGAAGATTGAACGAAAATTCAAATAATTATATCGAATTAGTATTACTTCACCCAATAAACTTTAATTCATTTTTACATTGTCAGGCACTGCACACGCGCAAACAAACCCAACAAAGAAGAGAAAGAATATTTATTGTTTATTAATTATGTTACCCGCCTCTGTGGCGTAGTTGGCTAACGCGCTTGTCGTGTTTAGCTCGACTGCTGAGGACGGGGAGATCGAGGTTCGAATCTCGGTCGGGTGAACTGGGGATGGTTTTTCCTAAATGGTTTTACACTCTACCTCCACGCAAATGCGGGTTCACTTCCTCTAATTAAACCTCCCCAATTCCTAATCCATTAGCGTAATTAGTACTTAAAGCGTATAACCCGAACGGGTAGTGAGACGTTGTGCTAAATTATTATGTTAGAAAACTGAAGCTGAAAGACACGAAACTACGCCTATCGAACTATCTTGCTTCAGTGTCGAAATCGAATATCCTAACTTTATGAGGAGGTTATACAAAAATTTCTTTAGAAATATAAAAATGATCTTGAGTAAATTATAGTTTTCTCTACACACAGCATAGGATAAGGAAATGACTAGCTAGATCTCCGTAGATTATAGAAATAGGTTTACAGAGTGCCTTGACCAAAACGAGGTTACGGACCACTCATCTATAGGGCGTATTACAGTTGGTCCACGAGTTACTTCTTGGGAATTGTAAACAAGGCGTACTGGTGTACTACTAGGTTCCGGCTGTTGTGGCACTCCATTTAGGATGATTGTAAATGTTTTCTCAACCTGATAAAAAAAACATTAGTGATGGATAGTAAGACACAACAAAGAGGAGATAATACATTTAAATAAAAATTGACGAGAAAGGACATACAAAGATATTATAATTGTGGAGTGGTAAAGGGGAAGGTGTAATATTGATGTAGACATTCTGTACACAAATACACATATTGTTAGTGTCCATCTGGACACGTCTGTAACCTGAACCTAGCTCATACATACAATAGTGGCTTTCAAATTATGTTACGTGATGCCATTGTAGGTTGTCGGTGCTATTTTTTTTAACTTTTATTTTAGCGTCTCGTATCTTACTGCCTTTTCAGGTTGTACTCCTTTGTACTAATTACTCTAATCTTAAACCTAGGACGGATACAGAATCCATCCCCGACCGTCACTTTATCACTGTGAAAGGGTAAACCCATATTCCACCAATGATACATTTCTCAGCCATGCCTTGGACCGAGCCCGGCTTTTAGCTCCGTAGGTGGACGGACTACCGACGGAACTAAGCTTCGTAATTTTCTAGCATGGTATTTTTTTTTTTCTTCTGAGTTATATCTACAGACAAATTTATAGATTTTTTCTGTGCAAAAGGGCTAATTTTTTTTTAAGGTGGGGAGGGTGCACAGTATAGACTTTCTCGCAATTGTAAATAAAAAAGAGATATTTACTTAAAACTCGATAGATATTTGAAACAAGATAATTGACATTGTTGCACATTCTACCAAAGAGCATAAACGAAATAATATACACTGTTAAAGAATAAAGTAACATCACACTCACTGAGCATCACAGCAATTTCCAAATTTAAATTATTATTAGCACCGCGTCTTATTACCCGTTCGGGTTATACGCATCCAAATTTAAAGACTTCCGATAATATATATAATGTATTTATATATATATATCTATCTGTAAATATTATTTGGGTGACCTGGTGGTCTAGGGGTAAGGTGTCAGACTTCTGTGCTGGCGGCGGGGTTCAATCCTCGGTCTCGCACAGATTTATCTGATTACCAAACCTTCCTTCACCTCTGACAAGACATCTTGTGAATGTGGGGAATACCAGGCCACCACCGTGGTTCGGATTCCACGTTAATCTGTAGGTCCTTCATTTCATCTCACAATCACCTACCATTACACATTAGCGTAAGTGCGTATAACCGAACGGGTAGTAAGACGCGGTGTAATAATATAATAATAATAATAATAATAATAATAATATTATTTAAGTGTATTATATATATAATATATATATATATATTTTATATGTCGTAGATGAATTGAAAAATCCGGCTTAATACAAAAGGCACCGTCAGCTTACAATAATCCAGGCTAATTGGAAAATAATAGTAAATTTACTTATCAGCCTGATAACTATTAGGCGTATTCCAATGAACCCATACAGAGTTAGGCTATTAAGGAAATGCACCTTTGTTCGTCCAATCAGTCTTGTTGATTCCAGGCTTATTGCAATAAGTCCAAGATAGTGAAGGCTTATCAAAAAGTTTACAGCAAATTCTCCCAAACTGTTCGACTTACAATTATTCCAAATTCATAAGGACATCCCAGAAAAATATGTAACTGTTCGTGAAGCTGAGAATAAGGAATCAAAGATTGGGGGTTAGGGATATGCCAGTTGCAAGTGTATAGTCTCAAAGAAACAGCGTCAAACGAAAAAGTGTGCCTTTAAGAAGGCGAACTAATTGTGCATTTCAAAATGTCACAGCAGTGTACCGTGGGGAAATAAATAAAAAAGTGTATTGTGTAAAGTGTGAATTGACAATGGTAAATGTCACAATATACGTGTAAACGCGTAAATTTATTCTGTAACTATTAAATTTGTATTTGTATTTGTATTATATTTTTCAATAACCATTACTTATTCATAAGAGTTTGTTAATTTTTTAAAATCCTTTTTACTATACATTACTTGAACTTGAGATTTTGAATCAAACCTTGCAATCGTACAGAACTTTGTAAGTTAATTTAAAAACATGCTGAAAGATAAAAAATGGGTGTGTGTACTTATGTACGCGCGTGAGAAGTTATACTTCTTTGGCATCATTAAATAATTTTATTTCTTTATTTTGTAAATATTAAATAACCAATAATAAATATTTAACAATAATAATTTAATAATATTTAGTATTAATTATGTTAAATAATAATATTTTAATTTATATCAATAAATAATACATACGGATAGTTAACCTCAATTATATTGGAGCACTTGAAAAAGTCTATAAGCACAATTTTTTTCACTAATATTTACGAATAGTAAATAATATTAATCAAAATATTCAATTTAAATCACTACTGAATATAATTTATTTGCACATATATAATTCGCACTTGTATGAAACTAAAACACGTGTTGTGAATGTAGAAACTAGAAACATGTGGATAAATATTATATATATGAAAACAGTGATCAGAGGCGACGAGCGTACCAACATGCGCGACTAACAGAGGATTCTATTTCTATTTTGTTGGTAGCTTTTTTTTTTTTCGAGACTTTATGAGAGGTTTAGCTTCAAACTGTTACTTTTGTGTTACAGTGATGCGCGTGCATCTTAAAATTTCACTCTCATCATTTTTTCATAACGCGCCTAAAGAAGTATAACTTCAAAAATATTATATTTTGTAGACCAGTGGTTCCCAAACTTTTGGAATGACGTACCACCCCAACAATTTCCGTAATTTGGAGTAGGTACCCCGTTTGCGTGTTTATTAGAAGATTGTGTTAATGCACATTCTTTCAGAGCCTTAATCAATGTTGCCACCCCTACAATCACGGATTGAATCTATTTTAATTTAAGTTAGACAGGGTCGTAATATATTTATTAGATTTTATGAATCAATTTTTTTACGACTTTAATTTGTTTTCTTAAAATTGACACCTGGACATGGGGATTGAACCCGGGACCTTTAGCTTAGTACGCCAATGCTCTAACCACTGATATATCCAGGATTCGTCCCGTGCCCAGAGTCATTCTTCACTCATATTATTAGGCCAAGTCTATGATGGACGTGCGGAAATCGTCGGCTACAAATGTGTGCTTTTATTAAGATCACGAGCTATCAGATAACCCAGCCATCTGCGACTCGGTAGTTGGCTTATGCGCCACATATACAATTATTATTATTATATATTATATAGCACCGCGTCTTACTACCCATTCGGGTTATACTCACTTACGCTAATGTGAATGGTAGGGTGATTGTGAGATGAAATGAAGGACCTACAGTTTAACGTGGAATCCGAACCACGGTGGAGGCCTGGCATTCCTCACATTCACAAGATGTCTTGTCAGAGGTGAAGGAAGGGTTTGGTAAGCAGATAAATCTTTGCCGGGAGAGGATTGAACCCGGCCGCCAGCATAGAAGTCTGACACCTTACTCCTAGACCACCAGGTCACCTACTACAATTATTATTATTCATGCATTTAGTGAGGGATCACTCCACACAGATATCATATTCTGAAAATTGAAAAATGACACCTGGATACGGGAATCGAATCCGGGACGTGCCTTAAAATATGAGTGAAGAATGACCTTGGGCATGGGACGAATCCTGGATAGCTCAGTGGTTAGAGCAGTGGCGTACTAACCAAAGGTCCCGGGTTTGATTCCCGTATTCAGGTGTCATTTTTCAATTTTCAGAATATAATATGCATACATAATATATTAGGCTATTTGATTTTTTAATTTGTTTGTTTTGTTTGGCTTCTCACGGCATACCATCAGGAATAATTGTACGTCACACAGTTTGGGAATTCCCGGTATAGACTTTTTTTTTTGGCAAAAAGCCTGGAATCAACTAAACTGATTAAGCGAACAAAGGTGAATTTCCTTAATAGCCTAACTCTGTATGCAATAAGCCTAAAAGTAATCAGGCTGATAAGCAATTATAATATTATTTTCCAATTAGCTTGACTCATTGTAATTTGAGGGTGCCTTTTAGTAATAGGCTGGATTTTCCCATTCACCTACGACACCCACACACCCACATCCACACACACATATATATGTATGTGTATATGTATATATACATACATGTATATGTATATATACATACACACTTATAATTCGGAAACTATTGGTTTTATAAAAATATATTTCAAATAATGATTTTTATATTTAATATACTTTCATCTTTGAAATGATAGTTATTTAGTATCTCAAAGAGGTGTGGAGATACGATAAATATTGGAAGTTTCCTTAAGTGTAAATTACCCTCAAAGTTATTTTCATGAGGAAATGAGAACTTCCATTTTGTTTTATTAATATATTATTATTATTATTATTATTATTATTTATTTATTAGCACCGCGTCTTACTACCCGTTCGGGCTATACGCACTTACGCTAATGTGTAATGGTAGGGTGACTGTGAGATGAAATGAAGGACCTACAGTTTAACGTGGAATCCGAACCACGGTGGAGGCCTGGCATTACCCAAATTCACAAGATGTCTTGTCAGAGGTGAAGGAAGGGTTTGGTAATCAGATAAATCTGTGCTGGGACCGAGGATTGAACCCCGGCCGCCAGCACAGAAGTCTGACACCTTACCCCTAGACCGCCAGGTCACAAAGTGTTTTAATACTTAAACAATACATATATACGAATTTCAATCGAGTTGAGTTTGATATACATTTTTTTCTCTCTTTCCACCCCTAAGTAGAAAAAATACTACCATTAATTTTAGGATTGGATAGATTATTGGGGAAAAAACCCTGAGAAACCTTATGAAAACCCCATATCCCAAGTTTTAACCCAATTGGTAAAATAGTTTCGTCTCTAGTCAGAGCCACAGACTGACATTATTTTTAAAAAACGCTTTTTTGGATTCAGGGGGTCATGGAACGTCGACATCCATCAACATCTTGAGTTTGATTTTTTTGACAATTACTATTTTTTCTCAACCAAAGAGGTGTGAGATGGTAAAAAGTAACATTATATATTAACTAGTTGGTCGTTTCAGCGATGGCTGCAGATTATTGCATTAAAATGTATTTTAAACTTTTAATTGGGAAAGGATCTCTATAATAAACCCTCACTCACTTTTTAGTTAAAAGTTTATTCGTCAAAGGCTATCGACTTTTCTTAGATATTTAGTTTTCGATGTGTAATTTGAATAAAAACGTATATTTTCCCCTTTTACGCCCCGATGGGAACTTTAAAACTACCCCTATCCCAGATCTATATCTATTAGTTGCACAAACCACTCAGTACCTAACGATTGAGCTGATATTATTTTTAAACAAAGAAAAATATTTTATTCGCCAATATACAGCTATACACAAATTATGGTTTCCATGGTGATGTAAACAAAGAATGATTGTGCAGATTAACACACAGACGAAAACGATGTAAAATTCGCTAGGAAAATTTTGTTTTAGTTTTAGGACACTATTTTTACCTAGATCATGATTCCCTTATCTATAAAATGAATGTTCGTTTGTCCAAATCTGTTTAGTCATTTCCTCGTAATTTCTATTACTGGAAACGGGCTTATCAAATTATATATAAGATATATGACAGAGAGAGGGATAAAATATGTTAGTGAAATTTAGAGTGTGTTTGAATTTGTGATTGTGTAAATGTGTGGGTGAGTGTTTAAAATGAGAATGTGAATGTGAGAAAGTGAGTATGAGTGTGAAAATAAGAGTGTGAGTGTGAGGTGTGAGAAAGTGAGCGTAGGAGACTGAGAATGAGCCATTGAGAAATATCGAGCGAGTGTGTGTGTTTGTGTTTTGTGTTTGTGTGTGTGAGAGAGAGAGAGTGGTAAACAAAGCGTGTACAATTTTGGGGAGAGATTGTGTGAAGGAGAGAGAAAATGTGAAGGTATGGGAGAGAGAGTTCGAAAGATAAAGTTAGTATGGAGAGATTAGTTCAGAGAGAGAAAATTAGAATGTGAGAGAGTTAGAGCGAGAGTTTAAGAGAGAGAAAGTGATTGAGAGAAAGAGTTATAAAATAAATTGAGAGAGAATTTGAGAAAGAGAGAGTTTGAGAGAGATTGAGAGTGATAGTGAGATATAGACAGTTTGAGTCAGAGTGTTTGAGAGATTGCAATTGAGATAGAGTTTTAGTCAGAGATTTTGATAGAGAGCGTTTGAAATAAAGGGAGTTTAAGAGATAGAGAGCGTTTGAGAAAAGAGAGATGTTGAGAGAGAGTATAATAAAGAGAATGTGAGAGAAATTGCGTGATAGAGTGTGAGTGAGAGAGAGGGATAACGTGTGAGAGAGAAAACGAGAAAATACTATATTAAAGATAGTGTTTTATAGAGTGTGTCTGTGGGGGGTGTAAGAGTGCGAGAGTCTGATAGAGAGAGAGAGAATGTGAAAATATAGATGTGGTAAACATTTGAAATATAATTCTCTCAAAATTAATTACCAACATGAAAACATAAGTGAACTTAATGTAGGCCTATTCATAGAAATGTGAAAAGATAGATGGGGTACACAAAACATTACTAATTTTAAATATCATATCCTCAAAATTAAGCGGTAAAATGAAAACATAGCTTAACTTATATATTTATATTGTGTTACTATTTGTTAAAATGAACATAAAAACCCATTATTTGAATAAACTGAATCCATTAATTGAAAAAAGATGAACACTAAATACATACTTAGATAGTTAAAATGGATATTTTTCTAAACATTATTAAAGATAATTTTATTGTTTTTTGGCTTACAATACATACCAAAACATATTTAAAAATAATTTTATCATGCCCGAAACAAAACGTAGACAATTATTTTCATGAGCTTAACAACTTAACCTTTCTATTTTCAAATTAAACTCAATATTATTGATTTAAATTCCAATTAACGATAACATTCCAATAAAAAATAAATGTTTCCCCAGTTTAGGCATCTCAATTTAGATGTGTTATGACAAGCATCCAAAGAGAAAATTGTGATGTGTTCGGACCAACAATTAATAAAGATTGAGTTATTATTTTTATCCAAATGATATAGTTTATTTATAGATTTACAGCCATGCAGCAAATAACGGTCTCCATGATGATCAAACAAAGAACGGAAAATTGAAAATACTCGGTGAAAATCGGGTTTTTTCTTAAAAAAACTACTATTTTTCTCGACATCCTGGACTTCTAACCATTAAAATAATGTGGTCATTTCTCATTAAATTTCTTTGACCGGAAACGGGCTAGTCAAATTATATATCAGAAGAAAGATATATTAACCTAAAAATTTCATCTCATGGCCAATATGACTAAAAAGTAATCTATCTTTATTTATTTAACATAATGCACAATTGTGAATACATATTAACGTAACTCAAATCTAGGCTTTCATCTCACGCTGTATTCTTTGTTCAAAGTCATTCTTAAAAATGTTTTCTAAAATTTCTTGCTAAATAGTTAACACGTGGTTTACAGTGTATTGGAGAAACATTTATATGGTCCGAAGCTAAATAAAGGTTGGTGACTTCGGCTTTACAAATTATATCCAAGAAACCATTTAAAATTGATAAAAATTGTTCAAACGGCAGCATAAAGCTATCCTGGATCAACGATGGAGTGTGCTTCGTATTGTTATTAAATGGTCGACGATTTTACAAATCTGTTACCGACTAACCCTTAAAATATGAGCGATAAATGACCCTAACACAGATTTATCCCTAGATAGCTCAGTGGTAAGATATTGACGTGCTAAGTTGGAGGTTCCGGATTAAGACATTAAATGCAATTACACTCAGCCATACTGAAAAAAATCCTTTCTTCAATAGTAGCACTTGATAAACGGTGGAGAGCCGGAGATGGTGATGGGTCAGGGCGATAAGCTTCACAAACATGCCAATACCTTCTACAAGAGTTCTGTTCAGCAATCTTCTTATTAAACTCATGACATTATAAAACCATGTGAATAGTAGTTACCAGGAACATTACGCCATAGTCAGAGGTCACTGTGGTATCTCTACCAAGTTAATGATCGAACATGTAGTGCTATGATAAATATTACCTGTCTAAGTATAATAATCTCACCGATGTCGGTAATATTATTACTCACATCAAAGCTATTATTAGCATGGAGTTTCTTTTTATTATTAGTATAAATACGTAACAACTAACATCATGGTATATTAAATTAATACAAACGTGTCAATTATTTTTTAATATATACAGAATTTTCTGAAAATAATGCTCGAACCACTCACTTAAATAAATAATCAGTGCAATAATACAATTTTATTGCCTTGTAATGTCGGTACTTTCTTCATGACACCAGTCTTCTAATATCTTTAAACTTATTGTTTGAATCTGTCGATTTCATACCATAATTTATTTATTACGTCATTTGAGATGATCATTTTGCGTTTATTTTATTTTGGTAAGATATAAGTCGTACTAGTTTGTGTTCACAGCCATGACATTTTTGCTGTCTTGGTTTATATATATATATATCTTACAAATGGGATGATATGACAATAGAGAAATTATTTCTAAAGAAAACTTTCTTACGAAAATAGATATAATACAGTACTTTATTTTATGTTTAAATAGCATAAATATTTCTGTTTTCTTAAACACATATGAAATAATTGTACTTGGACCCATTTGACTTTTATACGCACAGAGGAAACTTACTCGTATAGTCGTTAAAATAATGTGCCAAGCTGGGTAACATCTCTATTGGCTTCTTAATATAATTTTATTTTCCAATTCAAAACGTATAACATTTTTTTGGGAGATTTGAACTAAGAACGGTATTAAAAAGGACTTATTTTTCTACTTTATTTGAATTCCTATTGAAAGAATCTAAATTAATGAATCGTTAGTACTTAACCTAAAGGTTGGTTTGGATCCTCAACAGTTCCACCATCAGCTGTAAAGCCTAGGTAACACTTAAGAAGTGCCAAGCCACTGACACTACATGCGACACCTTCACTCCATTCATCCCAAGTACTGGCTGTATATTGAATGTTATAACTAGTATCGTTCATACTTCTTCTAGTTTCATATTTATCAAAGCCATAAGTGAGAATGAGACAGATCAATGAAAGCAACAGTATGCTCAAGCCCATACCAGAAGATATAATGTATTGTAAACACTATATCTGACCAGAGATATATATGGACTAAAAATACCCTACAAATCGCAAATCTTTCCTTTGAAAATATTTTTTTAAAATATAATTTACTTTTTGATACATCAGCGTGGATCGCCATGTTTAAAATAAATAAAAACCTTTCTTACCCCCTCCTTAATGCAGTCATCTCTTGATCTGACCATCCTCAGTCCATGCGACGGTTGTCGATACAGTCTCGTCGAGCATTCGATACAGTCACCCACTCTTTGTTGGTTGCTACGGGAGCCAGAAGGAAAGGCGGGGTTGCGAATCACAAGTGATGGCTGATCGATTATTCAATTTCCCTCGTGGTCCCCCCCGAGGGGAAAGGCTTGTCAAAGGGAGAGGGGGGTAGGGTAAAGTTTGGTAAACATGACACCTCCTCCCCCCCTACCACCGCACCCATCCAATGCACTTCAAATTGTCAAGACTTGGAAGTTTCCTTATTACTCAGCCTCGTTTCAACTCTGGGAGGAATATTTTAAATATGAGGAACCTGTCACGTTCTTTTGAGGTGTAAAATCACAGTTATTCATGCTGTTTTGTGTCTTCTTGACGTCAAAATTAGATATTTGGGTTTCGTGAAATTCTCTTACTTTAAATCGCTTTTATATGTCTTCCAATGAAGATTTTGGGTTGTAAGTTATTCATGATACATGAAATAGCAATCAATACCTTTGATGTTTTGAAAACCTAATACAGATTGTACCATAATTTATAGTATAGTTCTCATAAGAAGAGCCTTTAAGAAAATACAAAAATATTTTTACCGCCAAAACTTATACAATCTTACTATTTTAATATTTAGCACCGCGTCTTACTGCCCGTTCGGGTTATACGCTTAAACTACTAATTACGCTAATGGATTAGGAATTGGGAAGGTTGAATTAGAGGAAGTGAACCCGCATTTGCGTGGAGGGAGAGTGGAAAACCATTTAGGAAAAACCACCCCAGTTCACCCGACCGAGATTCGAACCTCGATCTCCCCGTCCTCAGCAGTCGAGCTCAACACGACAGGCGCATTAGCCAACTACGCCACCGAGGTGGGTCTTACTATTGTATTAGTGTTATTTCATAGGTGTTGATATCTATCAAAAGTGACAGCTGCAAATAACATGACTTGTATGAATACGTGAAAGTAGATCTAGTATATTTTATAGCTTTCGGATGAAGAAAGACCCTTTATTTGAAAACTTAAGGCCCTGCCTACCCATAAATGCACGGTTCTAAACAAAAGAATTTAGAACAAAATATATTTAATAATTCAACCTTGTTGTTTTTTATTTATTTTAGTAACATATCTGGGTATCTTTCATAATTCTTATGGAATTTTCAAACCATGCTAAAAATAGTTATTGAAATATTTTCATTAAAATGTTTCCATTTCAATGCATTTTAAATGGGAAAACAAAAATTATTAATGGATTTATTTATTTTCTTTTTACAATTAAGCTAGAGTGTTTGTTTATAACATAATATTTAATGAAAAATTTCTTTTTCTTTTTTAGGCATATTTTTAAATTTGGGTTAGCTTCAATAATCACGACGATATTGAGCTCTAACGACTCCCTAGTCGACTCTCTAGTCAAAATACATGGTTTTAAATACAACTTTTCCTTCTGCAACTAGTTATCATAGCTGGTAATAGGTGCCGTTAGTATGATCATTACCCATTTACAAGCTAGTATCATTTTGCAAGCGTTGGCTAACCTGCTGTATCGGAATGCAGGCGGCAATGGAGGGTTAAACTAATCTCTGTGACCTTCTTGAGTCAAAGAAACATTAATACCATGTACGTTAGGATAAGAAGGGCCAATGTCCAATTATGAAAATTTGCGTAATTAAATATAACAATTAAACATCTTAATATATTCAGTAACTAAAATACTCACAAAGTCTTCCTGCTGTGTGAATAAATATAGTTGGTCCCTACTTACTTCAATGAGAGTATTATTCTAGTGATACATTATTTTCAAAGAAAAAGCCACATGCTTCTCCATACACAAAGTTTTATGACATTAGCCCTTATTTAACTGAGACAGTAAAATATGTAAAATTCTTCACTCTTATCTTATATTCTTTCTTGAGTTTTCTCATTCTTTAGCACTACACGTTGTAATAATAAGTGTTAATATTCAAAGTAAATGAAAACTACTGTACATTGAATTTTTAATCCACTATTATAATAAATAAAAATAAACATTCCTGCTCATATCAAACATAGTTATTTTAAATAAAGTTTGGTCTAAATGTAATTTGGAGACGTTCTCAGTATAATTTTATATACTAGTTTTTTATTTTACGGTCTAGGATTTGACTCTCATTGGACTTTGGAATAAGTTATTTTTCAAAAAGTTAATGAACGAAGTTTTTGGTAGTCAAGATGTGAAAATGTTTATTTTATTTTATTAGCGTGTTAAATGTGATTACTTTTAATTTGAACCTGTTGCATTCTCGCAGTTTGTGCGCTCGTTTTGGAAGAAATGTATCGAATCCCGAACAATAAGTACCCACGGTGATTACTTTTTATATAATTAACAATATGTGACCTTTTTGCTTTCGAACAAAATCCAATGGATTGTATAAATTTTGAGGTGGAGAAGTATTTACAAAATATATATATCCTTGTGAATAACAAGTTTATGAAGAAAGGGCGCACAAAGAAAATCAAAGATATAATTGATTATTTAACTTCTTGTAGTAAAGGGTAAGTTTTTTTTAATGGTATGCATATTACTGGCGCTTAGGCTATCTGTATCTACTAATTTAAGTACAATGGATCAGCAGCGATACTATTTTATTTACTGTAGAAATAATATCAAAATTAAGATACAAATAAATACTTCTATATAACAATGCAGCGATTATTCTGATATTTCAAGTACTTTTTTTTTTTTAAAAAAAAGCTCTTAGCTGAAAGTAAATGTTACTAACACTCTGTAACGCA
Organism: Timema cristinae; assembly: GCA_039000515.1. Classification (NCBI taxonomy): domain Eukaryota; kingdom Metazoa; phylum Arthropoda; class Insecta; order Phasmatodea; family Timematidae; genus Timema; species Timema cristinae. Next base: position 34,471,650 of record JBCFYV010002255.1, read on the forward strand.
CTTATTGTATGTTCAAAATCTCTTGTGCCTTGGCCGAGTTCGTATCACGCTAGTACTAAGTAATTTCAACCTAACAGGGAATCGAACTAGTCAAGTTATTGAGCTGATTAATTTACGCACTCAGTGCTCAGTCATAGCACTTTAGCAATATTGACCACGACATGAAGCTGATGATAAGTAAATATATATTTAAAACCATTAAAATTAATTAACTTTTGTGTTCCCTATGCCATAAAGTAAGTAAGTAAGTAAGTATTTGATACCCGACCGCCTCTGTTGTATAGTGGTCAGATTTACTGGCTTCAGATACTGAAGTCCCAAGTTCGATCCCCAGTGCCCCTAATTCTGTCTGTGAAGCAGTGGGTCTGAAACGGAACCAAAATCAAACTCGTGAGGACAAATGAGGAGATAATTGAATGAATAAGTAGCGCTTCAGTCTAGAAAACTGAGATAGAAGTCTGGAGGGCTCGTTGTGCTAACCACATGGCACCCTCAGCTTGAAAATGTTGGCCCTATCTTTGCCAACATACGGCAGCCTCTCGATTGGTATAGCCTGCTTGCAGGCTGACACCATGGAGATATTACTCAAGTTAAACTCTACCAATAGGATAAAAAATTATTCCCAAAAACATTTATTTCTGGAAAATTGTGTAAATCCTATAGATGTTTGAAAACTGTAAACACCGTATTAAATAACAGATACCCACTTCAGTGGCTGAGTGGTTTAAGGTGTCACTAGTGTTAAATTGACCTGCTGATAGCGGAGCACTTGGGGTGCAAATCCTGGTCGAGTCTATTGAGGGTAGTTTTTCCTAAATTGTTTCCCCATCTTCCAAAATAAAAATGCTGGTAGATAACCTCTCAAATGCATCTTTCCTCATTACCACCTAATTAGATTATCATATATGCGTATAACATGAACAGGTAGTATGACGTGGTAATATCAGTAATAAAAATAACAGATATATTTATAGTCATAATTGTTATAGTCTTCGAAATGAAACTGCTTTTAAAATATGTTATTGTCTCCTTAGCCTTTAAATTTTAAAAATTAGCCAAAGCACAGTGGCCTAATTTAGCACATTAAATTTTAGTTATTTTTTATTTTACCTGCTTACTAATAAACTCAAATAAATGGTACGACAAAATCGTAGGCTACATACTCAATCGTATAGGTTATTTATTATAGTTAGTGACAAAACCTTCAAAAATAAGTTATCTCTAATTTTACCTTAAATAAATTTTTCTCTTATAAATAAGTGTACATTATTATTTATCACTACCCTCACCAGATATTTATTTGAAAAAATTTCAATAGTGGTACAACAGCATTAACCTGGAGTCACGTGATACTTTGATATGCTAATTACTCAAAATGGGTACGGGTACAAAACTTTCTCTTTGTGGTACAAAACGGTACAGAACTAGTACAAAACTTTGGCATGAAAAAATTCAAAAGTGGTACAACAGCATTAACCTGGAGTCACCACTTTGATATGCTAATTACTCAAAATGAGTACGGGTACAAAACTTATTTGTGTTAAAAAACGGTACAAAACTAGTACAAAACTTTGGCATCAAAAAATTCAAAAGTGGTACAACAGCATTAACCTGGAGTCACCACTTTGATATGCTAATTACTGAAAATGAGTACGGGTACAAAACTTATTTGTGTTACAAAACGGTACAAAACTAAAACAAAACTTTGGCATCAAAAAAAGTTCAAAATCAAAAGGGGTACAACCGCATTTACCTGGAGTACGTGGAGTACTCACTTTGATATGCTAATTACTCAAAACGGGTACAGGTACAATACTTTTTCTTTCTGGTACAAAACGGTACAAAACTAGTACAAAACTTTGGCATCAAAAAAGTTCAAAATTAAAAAGTAGTAAAACAGCATTAACCTTGAGTCATCACTTTGATATGCTAATTACTCAAAACGGGTACGGGTACAAAATGGTACAAAACTAGTACTAAACTTTGGCATCAAAAGGTTATAAATTCAAAAGTGGTACTACAGGTTAATGGACGTCTAGCTGACTGGAATGAATAAGCTAATTAAGGTGACCTGGTGGTCTAGGGGTAAGGTGTCAGACTTCTGTGCTGGCGGCCGGGGTTCGATCCTCGGTCCCGGCAAAGATTTATCTGATTTCCAAACCCTTCCTTCACCTCTGACAAGACATCTTGTGAGTGTGAGGAATGCCAGGCCTCCACCGTGGTTCGGATTCCACGTTAAACTGTAGGTCCTTCATTTCATCTCACAATCATCCTACCATTACACCTTAGCGTAAGTGCGTATAACCCGAACGGGTAGTAAGACGCGGTGCTAATAATAATAATAAGCTAATTTTTCTGCTCGAGAGTGTGATTGTATCTTGACGTTATGTCTCCCCACGTTTAGTCAAACTTGGTCGCCTACACACTTTACGGTCAGGCACTACACTTCTTATCTCTCTCAATTCTTGGAAAAAAGTTTGCTTGCTGCCTTATTACTGATTACCGGTCGTGGTCGCCAGTCTCCCAATTGTTTAAACAAACCAGTAGTTCTGCCAACCTGATGGCTGGAATCCACCAGTTTGTATAACGTTAGCAACGCCATCTATTTTAGAGCTGAAAGCTCAACACGCCGCCAGGGAGGGTAGGCAGGGCCTTAACTTTACATTTCGATGATAAACTTGATTATTATTTTTTATGCCAAGTATTATGATATAAAATCTGAAATTTTAGGATTTGCGAACTATCCAGGTTTGTTCCGTTTCTCAGTGTCATTAATTACTGATAGTTCTAAGACACCGTTCTTATTGTCGAAACTGACGTTTTATTCTTGTTTGGAAGTTTAAAACTGTATCACAAAATATTCACCTATTTTGATATCTAAACGTTATTTTTGAATTGGAAACATTTTGACAGTTAGCGTCACCGAACTAACATGTGCTGATAGTGAACAAGTAAACTTATTTTCTTTGAATTATGATAATTATGATAATTTTATGAAAGTATAAAATTGATCAAATTTTTAACAGATTCAAATTATTATTCAATCAACAATGTTTGAAAAATACTGTTAAATTATTTTTGGGTTTCTTTATATTAGTCAATATATCTCGATCACGGGCTGAATCGATTTTTTTAAAAATATCAATCACCCGTTTCGGTGGATGCATGATTTAAGGCGTCATTCTCACAATAGGCTAAACTGCCACTGACGGGAAGATTGGGGTTTTAATCCCGGTTGAGTGTACTGAGGATGATTTTCCTACATGATTTTCCACCTTAACTTAACGCAAATGTGGGTTCACTTCCTCTAAATTCAACCTTCCTCATCCCTAATACATGAGCGTAATTAGTACATAAGCGTATAACCCGAACAGGTACTAAGACGCGATGCTAAAAAAAATATTTATAATATCTAAATAATAGTGAATGGTATCAGGAAATTAGGGTTAACATCCTGTCAATTCTCTTGTTTTGAATGGTAACATTTTGAGAACACAAAACAGTTCACCTATAGAGAAATTAAATATATTGCACGGAAATTTCAATTTTGACTGTTTGTGCCCGTCTATCCCTCTCCCCAGAGTGTTACTAGCTTAGAGCAGAACAAGGCCTTTAAACCAATGCCCCCCTATCCCCCCCCCCTCAACTCTCCGGTTGTTCAATTATTCTGTCCTCTGACCTCATTCCCCGCCCCATATAGCACTCCTATACATGCGCGCGCCGATCTCACCAAGGCATGCATGACCTCGCGACAATATCATGGAACATTCTAAAAAATATATCATAATATCACTTCAATAAACTGTATATTTTAAGGCTTCTCACTAGGGCTGTGAAAAGTCCTTTTTTTTTACAATTCGAAGCGAGCCCGCAATATTATTTAAGCCTAATTTAAGTTTGGATACATATTTCTTATTCTTTTATTAGTTTTAAAAATACATCATATTATGCTCATTTATATAACTTTATGCATTAAATGGCCTAGAAAATATTGTATCGTACAATTATTGTTTGTAATATTTCATTCTAGTCAGTTCATGCAATTCAGTTACTTCAGTTGCGTGTAAACTGGCCAGGTACCGTACTAAGAAGTGGTGATAGAAAAAAAAAACTTGTCACCTTTACACATAATAGTAAAAGTTCAAGTTTCGTTACTTATCGTTACCAATCTAGACTTTAATTCCCATAAGTCTTTTTTTTAGCACCATGTCTTACTATCTGTTCGGGTTATACGTCTATGTACTAATTACACTAATGTGTTAGGAATTAGGAAGGTTGAATTCAAAGGAAGTTTAGTCACATTTTCGTGGAATACGAGTGGAAAACCATTTAAGAAAAACCACTATCAATCAATACCCCTAACCGGGATCGAACCTTGAACTCCCCGTCTTCGGCAGTCTAATCTAATACGAGAGTAGCGCCTTAAAGCATGCAACCACCGATGCGGGTAAGTAACTTTTGTTGCGCACCACCTGGCGCATCCACCCACCCCTGATACAGTAGACTGAACGCTTATAAAACTACGGCTCAACATTGCACCAGACCTGGTACATTAAACACCACCTAGAGAGAAGGCCTGCTGTGACGTCACAATTCTGTGGTCACGCAGGTTACTTGTGCTTCAACAACGAAACGTTGGTTTCGACAGTCAAATGTTATTTTCCGTATTTATTTTTGGGGACATTTTATGACAAATATTACCGGTGTAAGTGTAAGAAATTATTTATTTAGCTAACAACTTAAGTTAACTTAAATTATATGAAAACACACATTTCCTAGGCATTAATATTTACATGACACTTTAAGGTTTGTTTATCTTATTCATGACGTATTTTTAGTTATATTTCTAAGAGATTACTCTAAGAACAAATATTATTTTGATGAGATTTATAGTTAATATAATTATAAATATAAAGTATTACTCGATAAAGTATATTACTATGGAGGAAGGCATAAAAGTTATTTACATTAAATTAATTATGTGATATTTAAATTCATAAATTAATAAATCCATTCACAAGTCAATAGTTGCATGCATAATTTGATTACAAAATATAAATTACTAAATCATTTTAGTATTATTCATTATTGGTAAGTTTACTTTGTACGCATCTATTTTTAACTTTTTTAATTCTATTGTTGAACCGATGTTACTATAATAATAATGATTACTATTATTATTTTATAGATAAGTATTACATCATTTTAGCTTGGTATTCTTTACAAAGGTAATAGATATTATGTAGGACTTACCTGTACACAAAGGTTTACAATCACATATTATAAGCTGGGCACATTCTTTGCATGTGCTGCGATAATCAAATATTTAACTTGATATTAAAATTTAATTTTGTAAAATTATAATGTTAAACAGGGTTTTGTTTAAAATATAATCCTGCTAGCTATAAGTAAAATAAGTACCCGTATAGGCTACTTTGATTTTTTTTAAAGTAAATTTTGTAAATACAACAAAGATTCAAATCTAATAATATTTGATAAAATCATTCCGAGGCAACATTCCTTCGCTTTTGATTGTTTTCGCATCCATATTAAAATTATTAATGAAACTAACTCACCATTTTGTTTCAAAATAAAAGCTTGAAAAAAACCTATTTGTATTTATTCTTATGACTTATTAAAATAATCTTTTAGAATATTTGAATGAAGAATTTAATTACAGCCATGGTTTGAAACTAAACATTTATTTTATTATAAAAATTGGGTAAGCTAATTAGAAAAACTAGCAATTATATTTTTAAAAAAATCAAATGAATAATTTTTATTGTGTTGTGGTTATATGTATGTATTTGACATAACCTTGAATTCGATTTTACAATACATACATCTTACTACCCATCCCCGGCTATTCGCATTTATTTACATTTTTTATCCACGCCGTTAGGCATGCACTCTAAATGTCAAGCTCATTTAGTCTGGTTTTCAATGTCGGGGGGGTTTGGGATTCGTATCCCAGCAGCGTGTATTGAGGGTAGCTTTTCCTCAATGGTTTCCCATTCTCTCTCCACACACATTTGGGTAAATTCAATTTAAACTCTACCTTCCTCAGCCTTATTATACTATGGTGAAAATATGCGTAAAAAGTGTTTTGAGAGGTAGTGGAAAAAGTGAATTTTTAATTAGTGTAAATTGTACCCATATATACACTGAGGGAGAGTGGATATCCATTGAGGTAATTACTCTCTCATACATCTGGTAGGGTCTTCTCGCCAATAGCCAACCAGACTAGACGAGCTTGAAGTTTAGTCGGCGTGAGCACCGATGCAGGTATGCTATTTTTAATAGCCTACCATTAACCATTAACCATTAAACTCTATGTGATAAAACAATAAATTATATATATTTACCAACTCTAAAACAAATTTGTCGATAGTGAATGTAAATAGCTTGCGTTTGTAAATATCAAGGTCAAACTTACAATTTTGTATAGTCAAGCAAATCATAGGCACAAGTTTTGTGACATTATGAATCAACCACTAACATTAACCAACAAAAACTACATTAAAAAATAACAGTTTAGTTAACTACACTACAAGTTTGTATCTCTGTGACACATATCAATTTATTCGAATTTAAACGTTCTCGGCATTCTCGCCTCACTTATTGTACTCAGAGAAGGAATCAACCAATCTAAATCCAAAATGTTTGTTCTCGGCATTCTCGCCTCACTTATTGTACTCAGAGAATGGATCAACCAATCTATATCCAAATGTTGTTCTCGTAATTCTCGCATTTTCTCGCCTCACTTATTAGTACTCATAGAAGGATTCAACCATGCTAAATCCAATGTTTGTTCGAGTGTTCTCGGCTCACATAATTGTACTCAGAGAAGGATCAACCAATCTAAATCCAGAATGTTGTTCTCGGCATTCTCAGGCTCACATATTGTAATCAGAGAAGATCAACCAATCTAAATCCAGAATGTTGTTTCGCATTCTCTGCTTCACTTATGTACTCAAGAAGGATCAACCATTCTAAATCCAGAATGTTGTTCCGGCATTATCGCTCACTTATTGTACTTATAGAAGGATCAACCAATATTAATCCAGAATGTTGTTTCTCTGCATTACTCGGCTCACTTATTTGCACTCAAGAAGATCAACCAATATAAATCCAAATGTTTGTTTTCAGTGCATTTACGCCTCACTTATGTACTCAGAGAAGGATCACCAATCAAAATCCAGAATGTTGTTCTCGTATTCTTGGCATCACTTATTGTACTCACAGAAGGATCAACCAATCTAAATCCAGAAGTTTGTTCTCTGGCATTCTCGGCTCACTTATTGTACTTATAAAGGATCAACCATTCCTAAATCCAGAATTAGTTCTCAGTTTCTCGGCTCACTTATTGTACTCAGAGAAGGATCAAACCAATCTAAATCCAAATGTTGTTCTCAGGCATTCTCGGCTCACTTATTTGTACTCAAGAAGGATCAAACCAATCTAAATCCAGAATGTTGTTCTCAGCATTCTTGGCTCACTTATTGCACTCAAGAAGGACAACCAATCTATATTCCAGAATGTTGTTCTCGGTATTCTCGGCTCACTTATTGCACTCAGAAAAGGATCAACAATTCTAAATCCAGAATGTTGTTCTCGGCATTATCGGCTCACTTATTGTACTCAGAGAAGGATCAACCAATCTAAATCCAGAATGTTGTTCTCGGCATTCTCGGCTCACTTATTGTACTCAGAGAAGGATCAACCATTCTAAATCCAGAATGTTGTTCTCGTGCATTATCGGCTCACTTATTGTACTTATAGAAGGATCAACCAATATAAATCCAGAATGTTGTTCTCGGCATTCTCGGCTCACTTATTGTACTCAAGAAGGATCAACCATTCTAAATCCAGAATGTTTTCTCGGCATTATCGGCTCACTTATTGTACTCAGAGAAGGATCAACCAATCTAAATCCAGAATGTTGTTCTCGGCATTCTCGGCTCACTTATTGCACTCAGAGAAGGATCAACCAATATAAATCCAGAATTTTTTCTCGGCATTCTCGACTCACTTATTGTACTATAAAGGATCAACCAAAATAAATCCAGAATGTTTTCTCGGCATTATCGGCTCACTTATTGTACTTATAGAAGGATCAACCAATATAAATCCAGAATGTTGTTCTCGGCATTCTCGCCTCACTTATTGCACTCAGAGAAGATCAACCAATAAAATCCAGAATTTTATTCTCGCATTCTCGACCACTTATTGCACTCAAAGTAGGATCAACCATCTAAATCCAGAATTTGTTCTCGGCATTCTCGCTCACTTATTGTACTCACAGAAGGATCAACCAATCTAAATCCAGAATGTTGTTCTCGGCAATCTCGACTCACTTATTGTACTCAAAGTAGGATCAACCAATCTAAATCCAGAATTTTTGTTCTCGGCATTATCGGCTCACTTATTGCACTCAGAGAAGGATAGACCAATCTAAATCCAGATGTTGTTCTCGTCATTCGTGGCTCACTTATTGTACTCACAGAAGGATCAACCAATCTAAATCCAGAATGTTGTTCTCGGCATTCTTGGCTCACTTATTGTACTCACAGAAGGATCAACCAATCTAAATCCAGAATGTTGTTCTCGTAATTCTTGGCATTCTCGGCTCACTTATTGTACTCAGAGAAGAATAAACCAATCTAAATCCAGAATGTTGTTCTCGGTATTCTCAGCTCACTTATTGTACTCAGAGAAGGATCAACCAATCAAAATCCAGAATGTTGTTCTCGTAATTCTCGGCATTCTCGCTCACTTATTGTACTCACAGAATGATCAACCAATCTAAATCCAGAATGTTGTTCTTGTCATTCGTGGCTAACTTATTGTACTCAGAGAAGAATAAACCAATCTAAATCCAGAATGTTGTTCTCGGTATTCTCGGCTCACTTTTTGTACTCACAGAATGATCAACCAATCTAAATCCAGAATGTTGTTCTCGTCATTCGTGGCTCACTTATTGTATACTCAGAGAAGGATCAACCAATCTAAATCCAGAATTTTCTTCTCGGCATTCTCGACTAACTAATTGTACTCATAGAAGGATCAACCAATCTAAATCCAGAATGTTGATCTCGGCATTCGTGGCTCACTTATTGTACTCAGAGAAGAATCAACCAATCTAAATCCAGAATGTTGTTCTCGTAATTCTCGGCATTCTCGGCTCACTTATTGTAGTCAAAGAATGATCAACCAATCTAAATCCAGAATGTTGTTCTCGGTATTCTCGGCTCACTTATTGTACTCACAGAAGGATAAACCAATCTAAATCCAGAATGTTGTTCTCGGCATTATCGGCTCACTTATTGCACTCAGAGAAGGATCAACCGATCTAAATCCAGAATGTTATTCTCGGCAAATTCTCGGCTCACTTATTATACTCAGAGAAGGATCAACCAATCTAAATCCAGAATTTTGCTCTCGGCATTCTCGAATCACTTATTGTACTCAGAGAAGGATCAACCAATCTAAATCCAGAATGTTGTTCTCGGCATTCTCGACTCACTTATAGTACTCAGAGAAGGATCAACCAATCTAAATCAAGAATGTTGTCCTCGTAATTCTCGGCATTCTCAGCTCACTTATTGTACTCAGAGAAGGATCAACCAATCTAAATCCAGAATTTTGTTCTCGGGATTCTTGACTCACTTATTGTACTCAGAGAAGGATCAACCAATCTAAATCCAGAATGTTGATCTCGGCATTCTTGGCTCACTCATTGTATACTCAGAGAAGGATCAACCAATCTAAATCCTGAATTTTGTTCTAGGCATTCTCGACTCACTTATTGTACTCAGAGAAGGATCAACCAATCTAAATCCAGAATGTTGTTCTCGGCATTCTTGGCTCACTTATTGCACTCAGAGAAGGATCAACCAATCTAAATCCAGAATGTTGTTCTCGTAATTCTCGGCATTCTCGGCTCACTTATTCTACACAAAGAAGGATCAACCAATCTATATCCAGAATTTTGTTCTCGGCATTCTCAAATCACTTATTGCACTCAGAGAAGGATCAACCAATCTAAATCCAGAATGTTGTTCTCGGCTTTCTCTGCTCACTTATTGCACTCAAAGAAGGATCAACCAATCTAAATCCAAAATGTTGTTCTCGGTGTTCTCGGCTCACTTATTGTACTCACAGAAGGATCAACCAATCTAAATCCAGAATGTTGTTCTCGGCATTCTCGGCTCACTTATTGCACTCAAAGAAGGATCAACCAATCTATATCCAGAATGTTGTTCTCGGTATTCTCGGCTCACTTATTGTACTCACAGTAGGATCAACCAATCTAAATCCAGAATGTTTAAAAAAATAAATAGTATTTACGAAAGTAAAGACAACTTCAGTTTTCTCAAGCTTCCATTAAAAATAGTGTTCATTACACAATACAGACCAGGGAGGAATCCTTAAAAACAAGCTCTTCCAAAATAGCTGTTTTCTAAACATGACTGTAATATAACTGTCACCGAGTATATAAATTCTTAGCCTTTGGTTTGAAAGAAAAAGATTTTAATATTCTACAAGAAGGGCGTAATTCTTATAGACGTGGATAAATATATGTTTCGTTTCAGACAGCCAAGAAGGCTTATAGGAAAATTAGTTCGGTTCCAGACGTCAATAATACGTCTTATGCTTGTTGATTTGTTATTAACACCAGTCTATGAACACTTATGGTGTTATTAACTCCCATATATGAACGCATGTGTTGTTAACGCCCAACATTCAAGTTGGGCATTGTATTAATAATAATGGCCTATATTTATCTGGCGAAGTTAAGGCGTTAACCTTCTCTGCCACTTAATTAGAGTCAAATACAACATACTGTGTTACATTTATTGAAAAACAAACAAATTTTAATAAAGGAATATTCAAATAAGTATAAAGCCATTCTATTCACTCTCGAAGATAAAAAGATGGCCTTTTAACTTTAAGGTCATTCAACCATAAAAAACAAATTGTGCACAAATATTAGCTATAAATAGTGATTCAAGTTTCAGTAGCATACACATGGGAGGGGCTTGAGGGGGCTCAGCCCCTCTACCATGGTTCGGGGATTCCACGAGATCTGCACAGTTCCGAAGAGAAATTAAAATGGGGGTGGGGGTGTATGACCCATTGTGATCAAAGCATTAATATGATTTATACAGAATTAAATACTTATAATATTAATAACATAAATCTTTCATTGTGTACACCTCGAAAGAAAGTCTAGTTAGACTAAATTTCAGCCACATAAATTAATTAGTTTAACTTAACAACGGTACGCAAAACATAAAATATCGAGTTAGACCCCTTATAACTCGTGAATTGTAATGATTTGAAATCACTATTTCCAACTTATAAATATACACTCAATAAAATTGTGCAATAGTATTTTGTTGATCTAATGATCTTAAATTGAGTGCACCCGAACTAACATGAAGAAAGGAAGAAAAACAACAATGATAATTCACATGTGAAAACCCATTCTCTCAGCATCCGCCTGAGATCCGAACCTCGATCTCTACATCCCCATCAATCCAGTAGGCCTACATTGTGATCCTGATGCCTTAGACCGCGTGGCTTTGTTTAGTAATGAATAAGTTAGACGTCATATGTAAATATATAACTTGTGTACTGTATAGTTACGTGCAGTTTTTTCACCTTATGAGTCATAAACAGGGTCCTGATTTTGATTACATGTTATCTTTCTCATAGTTCGTCGCATACAATGCTCATAAGTACATGTTCATATTCGTGAGCCCGTTGTTCTAAAAAATGTATATTTTATATGTTTATTTTTGTCATTATGGGATTTAGGTTCATATTTTCGTGGTTTGCGTAATTTTCGTATCATTTTCGGGCATTTTTTTTAAAAGGGATTTTTGAGTTTATTTTAAGCATTCATGTTCAATAATTATAATTTTGAGTACTATCGATGTTTTATAAATGCATAACTGCCCAAACCTAATTTTTTTCAACAAACATTTGTCGGACTGAGAAGATAATGCAGTCAATGATCTTTGTAACCTCTTTGCTTGTTTGGTTGAGATCGGTTTAGAGAGTTGCGTTGGTAGTAGGTAGCCCTTACTTCTGACGTAGGTATTTGTAAATCAATATTATATTTAATAGAATGTAAGAGTTTAGTTGTTAAAGGATTTTAATTGCATTTTACATTTGTAAAGTGTGTGTTTGATTTAATCGTGTGCATTTATTACAAGTTTTTGTTCATATTTTTAGTTATTTTTTTTAAAATTTGAAGTAATTTTTTTTTTTGAATTTTCAGGTAATTTTATAGGCCATTTTTTGATCAATTTTAGGCATAAAAATCCGTGCCCTGGTTATGACGTTGCAAAAACAAGGCCAAGGAAATGTGTGCGCGCGCGCGTGTGTGTGGAGTTGAAGTTGGAGGTTGGAAGGGGGGTAGTGGGGCAGCATCGACCCCGCCTAGCGACGGCCGGTGCTTGGGAGGGGCACATGGGACTGAGCTTTATTTTTTACGCCCCACGTATTACCACCCATCCGGGCTGTCCGCATGGGGTTAAGTTAGATGGGTTGTGATAAAGGGTGGGGGTACGGAAATTATCCTCACTTTCCCATCCCCGCAAAATATTACGTCACAATGCCTAATATATATATAATAAGCAGCGTGTCTTACTACCCGTTAGATTATACGCATATATACTAACTACACTAATGGGCTAGGGATTATGAAGGATTAATTAGGATTAAATGCACCCACATTTGCTTGGAGGGAGAGTGGAATACCATTTAGGGAAAACCCCGATGAGGAGCGAACCCCGATCTACCCGTCTTCAGCCGTCTAGTACAGCACGAGAGTTGCGCTTTAGACCACGTGGCCACCCAAGTGGGTCGTAATATAATAATAATAATGCGACTTTAGTGGGCATTTAGTAAGTCCATAACTTTCCAGGGTACTTTTTATTCTGGTTGAGCTGCCCCCTCTTATACCTTGGGTTAAACATCCTCCTCGTCCAAGCGGTTCGAATAAGTACACTATTTGGATAGTCGGAAATGAGGAAGGTTTAATTTAGAGGAATTGCAGCTACATTTGCGTGTAGAGAGACCAGTAAGCGATTTAAGGGAAAAGACAATACTTCCGGCTTGTATTTGAACCCTAACCTCCCCACAAACGGCCAACCAAATAACACTAGACTGACGTCTTTGTCCGCGTGACCACCACCTTATAAATAACTTGACTAACCCGCTTCGGTGGCCACGTGGTCTAACGCGCTACTCTCGTGTTGGACTAGAGTGCCAAAGACAGGGAGGTCTGGGTTCGATCCCGGTCAGGTGCACCAAGGGTGGTATTTCTTAAATTATTTTCCACTCTCCATTCATGCAAATGCATATGCATTTTCTCTAAATTAAACCTTCCTAATCCCAAACACATTAGAGTAATTAGTATATATGCATATAACCTGAACGGGTAGTAAGACGTGATGTTTAAAAAAATGACTACGTTCGTGTAAATTTGATTGGTATTTAATTTATATTAGGGAACATGTTCTTTAATCTAAGGATACATACTTTTTACTTTCTCAACCTCTCAGAGAGGGATCGTGAAAATAAAAAATAAATGTACGGAGCACCACACGGACTTTCTCGCTCTATTATTTAAAAATGGAGATATTTTCTCAAAACTCTTAATATATGCGAAACGAAATAATATACACTAGCAAACCCAAAGCATAAATTGCACTATACTTAATAAAACATTTTTTTAGTCCCAGTTTTAAATTTTATTTCTAAATAATTAATTGCATCATTTGCAAGTTTGGATCAATAAAAAATATAATATTGGGTCCACAAGTGTCAACACTTCGTATTTAGGTGTTGCACATCTTCAGGTCATCGCATTGCTATTAAATTCCTCCTTTTATAAATTTTCACCAGTAAAATATGTAAATATTTATTATTGAGTCTAAAATTAAGGATATAGATAATAATTTTTGTACAAACATTTATCCCAAGAGTTTAAATGAAAAATAACATAAACTTGTTGAAACATTTATATTTAATTACTCTTGGGCATTAGAGAATTATTGCGTTAAAACTGAAGTATTACCTCTTTACAAGTAAAGCTCACAAAATTCTATTAATATAATTGTCAACATCTCAGAAACTGTTGATTTTATAAAAATATATATTTAATTTTTAATAGTACTACAATTTTGCAATGATAAGTTATTTAGTATCTCAAAGAGTTACGGAGATACGGAAATTTCCGTATCTCTATAAAGTACCCTAGAAGTCATTTTCATGGGAAAATGAAAATAGCCAGTTTATTTATAATCTTAATCAACACCTAGACGAATTTTAATCAAAGTCATTAGAGCTGATTTTGAGAAAATCGATTTTTTCTGTTTTCGCTTTTTATCAAACTACTCTTAATTTTGGAATTAAATTGACACAGAGACAGACAGCATTTCAAAGACCACTTTTTAGGTTTCGGGGTGTTATGAGACGTCGACATCCATCAACATTTCAGGTTAGAGTTTTTTTTACAGTCGCAATACTTTATCGTCAGTGCTCGAAAAGTGTATATATATATATGCTATAACTTGAAAGTTATTGGTTTTATAAAAATATGTTGTGAATAAAATATTTGTATTATAAAAAGATCTACATATAGGCAATGATAAGTAATTTCATATTTCAAAGAGTTACAGAAATATGAACAAAATAAGAATTTAAGCATCCGATCGGAACCCTTAAAGTCATTTTGCCGAAATCTTGAAAGTAGCCTTTTTATTTAGAATATTTATAAATGTTTTGAAATGAAATTTAATCAAAATCGTTAGTGCAGATTTTGAGAAAATAGATTTTTTCTCTTTTTGCCCTTCAGTAAACTACCTTAATTTTAGGGTTTTACCCCTCGGAGAAACCCTATGAAAACCCTAGATACCAGGTTTTAGCCCGATTTCGGCGGGTCATGAAACGTCAACATTCATCAAAATCTCGAGTTCGATTTTTTGGCGATCACAATACTTTCTCTACCTGTAAGCTAGTGGAAAATTAAAAGTGATTGTTATGCTCCTTGGTGGACAGAGATGTTCTTCTTTTTTATTTCAAATATATGCTGGTGGAGTGTTTCTGTGACAATTATATATATATAAATAATTGTTACAGAAACACAGTGAGTCAGGACTATTATATATATATATATATATATATATATATATATATATATATATATATGTATAAAAAGAAAAATCCTGACTCGCTGACTGACTCATCAACACCCAGCTCAAATCCTTGGACCTAGAAAGCTGAAATTGTGCACAGATGTTTCCTTTATGATGTAGACAAGAAATAAGGCTAGATTTTTTAAAAATAACAACCTAAGTGATTTTACCCTCAGTTTTGGATCTTACAATAGGTGGAGCGCGAGTCATTTAAAAAAAAAAGAGTGAAAACTTGAACTAAGTCGCGGGAAACAGCTAGTATATATATATATATATATTATATATATATATATATATATATATATATATATATATACACTATTATAGTATTTCGTTTCAAAAATCTTATTAGTTTTAAGTAACTGTCTCTAACTCTAATTTAAGATTACGGAGGGAGAAAGTATGTGCGGTCACAATAACTTTCTTTTTGTGTGTGTAGGCCTACACCATATCTTACTACCTTTCCTGTCTTTTCATACATTATCATTAATTGGATAGGTATTATAAAGGTAGAATTTTAAAGAAATCTACCCGAATTTGTGTGAAGAGTGTAAAATCCTTTAGGGGAAAAAAACCACCATCGGTACACTCGTTGAGACTGGAGTTCTGATGCCTTAGCCCGCGTGCTCACCGATGCGAATATCATTATTTTTTGTTAATGAACCATTCAGTATTAAGTTGGGAATGTAGGGGACGTGAGAAAAGATTATTGTTTTACAGTTTTCATATCAAAACATTTCTTTGTCAAAAATAAATAAAATATCGTTACATTAGCAACGTTTAGTTCAATTTTCTTCACACGGACATATCAACAGTTGTTGCATATCTGTTGAGGAGGTCCTGGAATTAATATGACAACTTTTTCTCTTAATTTAAAAAGTTTATCATCTATTATTATTATTATTATTATTATTATTATTATTATTATTATTATTATTATTATTAGCACCGCGTCTTACTACCCGTTCAGGTTATACGCACTTACGCTAATGTGTAATGGTAAGGCGATTGTGAGATGAAATGGAGGACCTTCAGTTTAACGTGGAATCCGAGCCACGGTGGAGGCCTGGCATTCCCCACATTCACAAGATGTCTTGTCAGAGGTGAAGGAAGGGTTTGGTAATTAGATAAATCTGTGCTAGGACCATGGATTGAACCCCGGACTCCAGCACAGAATTCCGACACCTTGACCCTAGACCACCAGGTCATCCTTTTTATCATCTAATCTCGCTATGCTCATAACCAATATTCAACAACTATTGGCATCACTGTGTGGAGAAAATTAAACTAAACGTTGCTACTGGAGCAATATTTTACTTATTTTAGCTAAAAAGATAAGTTTTGCTATAAAAACTGAGAAAAACCGACCTCTTTCGCGTCCCCTACCCTCGCCATTAATTTGGAAAACATTGCCTCCAGTGTTAACTATAAACTTTGATTTTCTTACAATATACATTTAGACCCCTTTAAAAAAAATCAAAACATATTCAATATTTTATTCTTACCAAATTGGGTAATAGATTGATTTACTAGTACGTTTTTTATTGTTTTTGATTAAACATCAAGACTACTGACCTTTTTAAGTTTAATAAATTCTAATTACGCAATATCTATAAAAGATAATTAAGAGGAAATACAACCTATGCATTTGCTGAAAACATTTTACACAAAAACACCTCGCCACAACCGGGTTAACCCTAATATTTCCTGTCTTGGGGCAAAAAAAAGTGAGTTATGAATTTGGAGAAGCAGGTTCTTGGTGTAAGCTGGGGACTGTGACATAGAGTATCTTCAATGAATGAGTTTCTTGTATAGAGGCGGCGCAGCCCTTATCAGTGATGGTTAATTATTAACCAAAATAAGAAAGAGTTTGGACTAGATGGATCTTGGTCTACTGTCTGCTACAATCACTGTCTGCGCCGATGACTGACTTAAGCTTGTTTTACATTGATTCTCCTCATACATACTATTTTTTATCTGAGAAGGGTGCCCAAATGGACCAGTAGTTTTTAGTATTTTACGCTACATGCCATTGGGTTCTTAGCTTAATTGAGTGAGGCCTTTAGTTTGACGTACAGTTACTAAAGTAAAGAATTGGATATATGTTGTAAAGTCAACACTCGTTGGGATTAAACCTTGTCACAAAGGATGAGAAAGTGTTTAGTTAGGGTAAATGTAGTATAGGGAGAGGAGAAAGATGTTCATGTGTTATCATTAAATGGGTTATCGATTCACTTGCCATTTTATCTTTTCCTAAATTCTTTTCACTCTAACTCCCCAAGACCACCCTCCCAGCATTTAACCCTAATAATCCCATGCTCTATCTTCCAAACGTCAACTCACCCAAATGACCTTACCTTACACACATATTCCCAAGACCAATCCCAGTATTCTCTTTAAAAGCCAACCTTGCAAAAACTATCCCTTCGTCACTCTCACAATAACGCTTATAAAAACTCACTCAAAAACTTAACCATTCAAAATTATCTTTCAAACACCTTAATTACAAACAGCTATTAAATAACTAAGTACAACTTCCAACTAACTAACTATCTCTCTAAATCAATCTTTTAACTTAAAAACAATTTGAATACTTTTTTGGTAAAAATTGTTAAAGAGTAATTTACTTATGACTAATTATTTAAAATTTGAAATAGCTGGGACAGTTTTTATCTATATGGGTAGAAGTGCATTACATAAAGTATAAATACCAAAGTTATCTATTGTAAAGATTGCAAATTAAAATTATTATTATACCTAATTTTATTTTAAAATATAGTGGGTGACAATTACTATTAATGTGTGTTATTGTGATTTAACAGTTGACTAAAAAAATTTGCTTAGGTAAAATAACAAAACCTTTACTGATATATTAGAATTTGTTAGTATCCATAAAAAATTGCCAACTGAACATTCAATTAGTGAAGAGACTAATAATTGGGGAGTCTAAACACTTCATTTTATGAAATTTATTAACCTACAAGCGTTTCTGTGACTTCATTCCAGAACATCGCAAACATACTGTGGCAGTCCTTGACTGCCTTTGAAGATTTCAGTTCCTTGAAAACAAAACAAAAAACTGCTTCTACAGTTACGAAACTTCTATTAAAATATTAGATTAGAAACTTCATTTATGGTTTTAAACCATTTGACTTTATACATAAAATTATATTCTTATGATAAAACTGAAGTAATTAATTAAATTGGTGTATTATAACAACCAAAGAAAGTACAACATTTAGAAAAACAATTTCGAATAATTTTAATGATAAATTAGTTATAGGCAGCAATTTTTTTTTTATCATAAAACGACTACAAAAACTCTGTTCAGTTCGAGAATTTCTTATTCGTAATGAGTTGGTCGAATTAAAAAGTGGCTTACACATCCCCACCAAAGTTTGACAATTTTATAAAATCGCGCGAAATTGGACAAATAAGTTTAAAGTTTCGAATTTAAAAAAAAACCTGCTATTTCCTTCATAATTGTATAAAAAATCTTTTTAACTGATTAAATTTTCATTTACTAATATTTAAACGAAAATAATTTCCAATAAAAGCTATTTAAAAAAACGTAACCATGAACAAGCAGTAAATCATTTTTTAAGTTTAATTGTATTTATTTATTGTAACACATAATATGCATATGGGAAAAATTAATTCTCCAACTTTCAGTTAGTGTGAACATGCAATTAGTTTTTTCAAAAAATTTAAACATTAATTATGTTTTTTATTAGGTTAGTAATTATATACTACAGTAAGACTTAGTCTTGGCAATATGGATACGCCAATGTAAATTTGAATGATTTATTGTACATTATTCAATTACAATATTTTGAGCATTAGTGTTATTTTTTGGGTGGGTGGAGTGCTCCTCTATAGTTTTGTACTTTATCTATACTTAAATATAATGTCATGAAGATGACTGATTATATGCGAGAGCAAATATAACTAAACATGAAATTCGACTTATATTCATTTTGTTATGTAGGCAACCCAAAAAGGTTATAGAAATTCCACAATGTAAAATTGGATTATAATTGTATAATGTGTAATTTTGAAATTATGGCAAGTTTCTACAGTTAAAAAGAATTATTGAATTCTAAGACATATACAACATCCAGAAGAAGGCGAAAAGTGTTCAAATAATAAATACTACACCCCTACCAGAAATCGATCCCGAAGCTCTTTGCACTGTAGACCATCCCGCTAGCGACTGAGTTATTATTATTATTATTATTATTATTATCACCGCGTCTTACTACCCGTTCGGGTTATACGCACTTACGCTAATGTGTAATGGTAGGGTGATTGTGAGATGAAATGGAGGACCTACAGTTTAACGTGGAATCCGAACCACGGTGGAGACCTGGCATTCCCCACATTCACAAGATGTCTTGTCAGAGGTGAAGGAAGGATTTGGTAATCAGATAAATCTTTGCCGGGACCGAGGATTGAACCCCGGCCGCCAGCACTGAAGTCTGACACCTTACCCTAGACCACCAGGTCACCGAGTGGCCTCTTGAAAATATGCTTGATAAGAAATAGATTATTTATCGCCTTAAAAATTGTGTGAATGCAAGAATCTACGTTTAAGCTTGCAATTTTTCCAGCATTTTATATTACTTAAATTTTGAAATTCTATTGGTATATTTAGAATTTCTCTGTTAATTCCACCTATAAGGGTATAATTAGGTCAAGTTAAACGTTGTAGCTCCTATATAAGTAGTCTATAATGATGATGTGCCAATTAGTGAGATATCCTGTTGGGGACCTAAACAATATAGAAAGGTATAGTGTTAATTATTTATGCATTTTTAACTCACTTAGAGAGTAATTTTAGGCCCAAGTATGATATTATAGTAGCAATTGATGTTTGCATTTGCAAGAGTGAGAGCACTTTGAATTTACCTCAAATGAAAAACCGCTATTTACTATTGTAATGACAGTCTTTCTACAGATTTTTTAATTATTTTTTTGCAAATAAATAATGTAATAAAATAATTATTTCATTCACTAAGGAATGTATTTTATTACATATGACTCATAAAAAATTATGTGTGAGAGAGAGAACGATTTTTATTTGGATTAATTTAATCAAAATAACTGAAACATTCTTATCCAAATAAGATGTAATAATAATAATAATAATATTTAGCACCACGTCTTACTACCCCTTCGGGTTATACGCTTTAAGTACTAATTACGCAAATGGATTAGGAATTGGGAAGGTTCACCCGACTGAGATTTGAACCTCGATCTCCCGTCCTCAGCAGTCGAGCTCAACACAAGCGCGTTAGACAAACTACGCCACCGAGGCGGGTAATAAGATGTAACTTATATATAATCGCTCTCCAATGTTTTTAGACCCTTTGAATTATTTACTGATTAGGTTTTGAGGTTTGAGTTATTCTAGGGTGCAAGGAGAAGGAAACACAATTTAATAGTAAATGCACCATATTTACTTGGAGAGTGGGTTGGAAAACTATAGAAAGAGAACACATGTGGAAAGCCACCTAAAAATTTGTAAAAATTATATATATATATATATTTTATTTGACTTGGTAAATTATTAATAAACCCACCTTTTTATTGTAAACTCTAGTTTATTGCTGCAAGTTCCTAGTAATTTTTTGAATACATATTTTCTACCTGATTCACCAACCGATTCAAGTCCTTATCGAAGTTTGGCTTTATATAATATATGCTCACTTTGAAATAATATATTATTATATGTCACATGACTTGCACAAATTAACAACGTAATCACCAGTTTTGTTCAATTTTTCTCTCTCTGGTGTGTGTATATTATATATATATATATATATATATATATATAATTACAGCTTATATTGTTGTATAAAACATATTTATCTTTATAATACGCTTTATCTCTAATGAAAAATCATTATTGGCCTGGTTTTTATTAGAATAAATAATATACATTTCAAAATGATAATTTAGGCCCTAATACCGATTCAGAATTCCAAAGCTCTGAAGATGATAGTTGTGAGATTAGTTCAATAGAAAATTAAGAATTTTGAGTTGTATAGGAAAGTGACGATGACATACCTAGATTATTGATGAGAACGATACCTCCGTCAAAAATAATATAACAGGAATCATGGATAGATATTTAATATTTTCTTAAATAATCCCACAATTTGTACCATGGGTAGGTACCAACTGTAAAAAAAAAACACGTCCGCGAAGTTGCCCTCTCCCCCAATTTAAAATTCAAGTTTTTTTTAATGCAATCGTTTGTTTTTCGCTTGTTGCAGATTGTTCCACAAATATTTTCGTTTGTTTTGTTTTGATAGGCCCACAAATGATATGTCTACATTGGTGGGGCCAACTTCACGGTAACACCCCCCCGGTCCCTCCCCGCGCCCCGCACCCCTCCACACACACTTTGAAAAAATCACATTTTTATGTTTCCGATCGTTTGTTTCCGGATTATACCGCAAAAAGGCTCGTTTGTTCTGCATTTGTTCTTGCACAAATGGGACATGAACTTGTGACACTTTGCTTACTCGTGAGGGGCCAACTTTACGGTAGCCCCTCCACTTTGAAAAATTCATGTATTTACTATTGCATTCGCTTGTTTCGGATTGTCCAGCAAAAATTTCGTTTGTCCGTTTTGATAGGCCCACAAATGGTATGTTTACATTGGTAGTGCCAACTTTACGATATCTTCCCCTCACTTTTGAGAAATGAAATTTTTATGGTTGCGATCATTTATTTCGAATTGTTAAAAAAAAATTATTTACCTTTTGATACGTCCCAAAAATTAGCTATACTTTACATTTTACATTCATGAATTCACCCTTCTCCTCTTTTTAAAAACAATTTTTTTTATGATTACAATACTGTTTCCTTCGTTAGTTCCGGATTGTTCCGCAAAAAAAATAAATCTGTTTTTCCGTTTTGATACGCTCACAAATGATATGTTTACTTTGTATCTCCACGAAGCCGCCTCACCATCTTTTCCCCTAAAAACCTTTAAAAAATAAATTTTATGATTGCAATTTTTGTTCTTCGTTTGTTCCGGATTGTTCAGGAAAAAATAGTTTGATATGTCTTTATTTCGCCCATAAATTGTATGTTTACATTGCACGTCAATGAAGTTGACTCCCTTCCCCCATCTTTTAAAAATCCATATTTTTATGATTGCAATAATTTATTCTTCGTTTGTTCCGGAAGGTTCCTGAAAAAACGCACATTTCGTTTTGACAGGACAACACAAGATTTATTTTACACTAGGAGCGTAGATTGACGCTCTATGGCAACCATATTCTCCACATGAACACATACAACTTTTAAAAATAGTATTTTATCTTTGCAAACAATAATACGTTCTTGGTTAGTTTTAAATTTCTTTTTGCGAAGATTTCCATTTATTTCTTTTGTAAAGCCTCGATAATTTTTTCTAGTAGTAGCTCTCTCACATTATTTCAAAACTTGAACATTTTTTGTTTAAAGTTTGTTTTTATTTTGTTTGAGTTCCTTAACATGTTTATCTTTATTTCGTTCTGAATTTCTTTTAAAAATGTGTTTATTTCATGTTGATAGTTTTAAAATTACTATATTTTTATCACTATGCTAAGCTCCGTTTCCTCACCTCAACTGGATAAAATATAACAAAATTTTTATTTTTTATTTTAAAACTCCCCCTGCGGGACGGGGTTTAGAATAGTCCCGCAGTAACCCCTGCTTGTCGTAAGAAGCGACTAAAAGGGGAGGCTTCTGTGCAGGACGTACCTCGTGTGGGACAAACCTATCCTATATCTTTCCTTTCACATCATTTTCTTCTTCCTTCACTTTCCACCTTTTTTTCACTCTTCCCCTTCGCTTTATCTATCCTTACCTTTTTCTTCCTTTCCCCCACCGTTCATCCTGCACAGAGACCTTTGGCCCCTTTGTTGACGACCTTGGCATCTAACACGGCTCTTCTCGGGTTAATATTGGATACCACCGCTTTGAGCTCCTGAGTGAAAGTGCGCCGGTTGTAATATCTTGGTAGAAGGGCCTTAGGGATGACAACCGGGTACCCTACCTTGAGAAAAGACCGGTTGCGTTCATGAGGGTTCCGGACGTAAAATTGGCACTTTCCTGCATACACTTGCTGCGGTGACCTCTTTCCGGCGATGCTCCATATGAAGGTTGTCATGTCTAGCGTCGTATGGAGCCTCTCGTCGGAAGAGTTAACAGGGCCCTATGTGGTAGAAACCAACTGGGATCAACCTGGGTCTACGATCCGAGTACTATTGCAGGTTGTCCTCCCACTAATGACTGAGTCCATTGTCACAGCTGACACCTTACTGTCCGCTGGCACCGTACTGCCAAGTTATGATGGCATCTTACTGCCCGGCCCTCACAGGGCCGTATTAATGATAAGAGGCGGAAACGGGTAAGGCCGTCCAGCCCTATTTTGATAAAAAAGCCAGGAAGTGGTGAGGCCCAGCCCCGCTTCCTGGTGATGTCTCGAGTGAGTGAAAGTGAAGATCTAAAACGTGTCAGCCCATTTATCCTCGAAAGAGTGATAAATGGAGCAGCAAAATCTGACGTCTTAATAAGGAAACTGCGTGATGGCACCATTATGATTCAGACTATGACCGACACTCAATCCATAAATATTATGGCGATCTCCGAAATACCGGTGAGTAATATGGCGGATATAAAGGTGAAGGTAGAGCCCCACAGGTTCCTCAATGTTTGCAGGGGAGTGGTCACTTGCTATGACCTCGACTGTGTAAGCGTTGAGGATATCTGTGAGGAGCTTTCCCCCAGCATGTCACCGAGGTCTACCGGATCATTAACAAAAGGAACGGACAAGAGAAAAAGACGGATACATATATCCTCACATTTGCGACTCCCATCCTCCCAAAGGAGGTTCGAGCAGGCTTCCACGTGCTCAGGGTCCGGCCGTATGTCCCTAACCCTCGGCGCTGTTTTCAGTGCCAGGAATTTGGGCATACGAAGCTGAGATGCCGTGGAAGGCCAACCTGTGCGGATTGCGGACAGGAGGCTCCGATACACCGTGTGAGTCTCCTAAGTGCTGCATCAACTGCAAGGGTCCGCATTCTGCTTGGTCTCGGACCTGTCCGAAATGGAAGGTGGAGAAAAAAGTCCTGGAGATCCAATGTGAAAAGAAGATCCCTTATGCCCAGGCCCGCAAGGAATATGTATCCAGTCAAGCTCCGGTATTTCAGACATCTTATAGTCAAATTGTAAGCCAGAACATAAATTGCCCCAACTGTCATTGCGCAGTTAATATCGCCAAAACGCCTACACGACCTGTGCCAATCGTCTCTACTCGAGACACTAAAAGACAGCCAGCACCATCTATGGTGGTGCCAAAATTAGTACATGGGGCGACACCCCGCCGAAGTCGCCTCCACCACCTTTACCCCGAGGAGGCCTCCTCGGGGAACACCCCCAGCCCTCCAAACCCTCCTCGTGGACCCCCTCCGAGTCCTCCTCGAGGAACCCCGCTGACCCCACTCGAGGAACACCCCCGAGTCCTCCTCGGGGTCCTAAACCATCTGCGACCGTTGTCGAGCCGCTCAACCCCGCCTCAGGAACGCCGGAGGTCGGGATGAGTGGTGGTACAGGCGAGGTCGCAAAGGCGAGTCCCACTGGTGCCTTGGGGAAGGACCAGCGAGGGACCGCCGAAAAAATAACTTTAAAAAAAGCGTCGAAGGCTTTAACAAAGCCTTCGCGTAAGGATCCCCGTCCCAGTCTCTACAGGACAAACCAAAGCCTCTCCTGAAGCGGGAGGTCCAAGAGAGATTGGGAAAAGCAAGAGGATCTAAAAAAGTCCTCAATAAATTTTTATTTTTAAAGGATAGCGTTATGGATTGTGAGGATATTTAATTAAATTATATATTAATAAATAATGTCGCTACTACAATGGAATTGTAGGGGTTTCTATGCTCGTGCAGAGGAAATTAAACTACTAATTTCTTCCCTGCATCCTCCCATCTTGTGTTTGCAGGAAACCCACTTCCCCCCAACTGACAACCCGATGCTTCGTGGGTACGATGTGTATCGTACCAACAAGCCACTCTTTGATCGGGCTAGCGGAGGTGTAGCTATATTTGCACGTAGCAACATATATCATAAGTTTATAAATATTGTCTCTGATCTCCAAGTGATTGCTGTCAGAGCCTCCCTTCCTATGGAGGTAACCGTATGCTGCATTTACCTCCCACCAGGTGAACGTGTTTCCAAGAGGACTCTAGAGGCCCTCTTTATACAACTTCCCGCCCCCTATATAATCTTGGGGGACTTTAACGCGCATAACTGGTGTGGGGGTCTAATTTTACAGACACCCGTGGGAGGATGGTAGAGGATATTCTTGTCTCGGGAAACCTGGTGTTAATGAACACCGGGACCCAGACACATTTCTCCACCTTTAATGGTGTATCCTCTGCCATCGACTTAGCCCTATGTAGCCCCGGGATTGCTGCTCACTTCCGTTGGGAGGTTCACTCGGACCTATGTGGCAGCGATCACTTTCCCATTCTGCTTTCGCTAATTGAAGACCCTCACGGTATAGCACGTGCACCACAATGGGTGCTTAAACGTGCTGACTGGGATAAATTTCGCGAGCTCGCCGTATTTGTACAACCCCTTTCTCCGGACGTCGATGTTAATATTGCCCATTTTACTTCGACGGTCATCATGGGGCGAGGGAATCTATCCCTAAATCCTCGCCAAACCCGCGCCACCATCCTGTTCCCTGGTGGAACGAGGAGTGTAGATTGGCTATTTCTGACCGTCGAAGAGCATTACGTCTCTTCCATCGGCGTCCTACCTTGGATAATCTAGAATCATTCCGGATTATGCGTGCTCGAGCTCGCCGTATCATTCGTGAAAGCAGAAGAGAGTCTTGGAGACAGTTTATATCTACCCTTACAATTTCCACTCCCACAACTAAGGTTTGGGACAATATTCGTAAATTACCTAGTAGCAAAAATACCATCAATAACATACCTGCCCTCATGTCAAATGGTACGCTTGTCTCCTCCCTGTGGAGGTCGCCAATGTATTGGGCTCTATGTTCACCGCCATATCTAGCACTGCAAGCTACTCAAATGAGTTTGCAGCGCATAAGCGGAACATAGAGCGCCATTCTATTGACTTTGGTCAGAGTCAGGGGAGGATTACAACTCCCCCTTTACTTTAGATGAACTGACCTATGCCATGTCCCAGGCGGGTAGCACAGCTCCTGGCCCGACGACATTAATTATGAAATGTTGCGCAGTTACCCCCTGCTGGACAAGCATGTCTGTTGGACCTCTACAATAGTGTTTGGGAATCTCGTCAGTTCCCAACACTGTGGAGGCAAGCAACAATTATCCCTCTATATAAAAGTGGCAAGGAAAAATTAGAACCAACTAGTTATAGACCGATAGCCTTAACTAGTTGTGTATGCAAATATTGGAAAAAATGATAAATAAACGATTAATATGGTATTTAGAATCCCGCAATCTACTATCAAATATTCAATGTGGTTTTCGCCGCAACCGATCTACGGTGGATCATCTCGTCCGTCTCGAGACGGCAGTTCGTGACGCCTTTCTCCATAAACAGCATCTTTTGGCAGTTTTCTTTGACTTGGAGAAAGCGTACGATACCACATGGCGGTACGGCATTTTAAAAACCCTTTTTAACTGGGGGTTCCGTGGGAACCTCCCTGTTTTTATAGCTAATTTTATGTCAGATAGACACTTCCGGGTAAGGTTAAACAACACCTTATCTGATGATTTTATTCAAGAAAATGGGGTGCCCCAGGGCAGTATTTTAAGCTGTGCGTTGTTCGCATTGCAATAAATGGCATTGTGGACAACGTACACCTTCCTGTCCGTTCATGCCTCTTTGTGGATGACTACGCAATTTATTGTAGTTCATCGAGTCTCCACAGGGCTGAACGGCAGATACAACTCTCTGTCAACAATCTATGGTCGTGGGCATCGCGTAATGGCTTTCGCTTCTCTTCAGCCAAGACGACGGTCGTCCACTTCCATAGATTACGTGGAATACAACAAGCCCCCAGTATTTTAATGAATCACGTTGTTTTACCTGTCTCGGAGACCGTAAAGTTTCTGGGACTTTTATTTGATTTTAAATTAACCTGGATTCCCCACATCAAAGACCTGAAAGCGAGGTGCATAAAAGCACTCAACCTGCTTAAAGTGGTTAGCGGTCGGTCCTGGGGGGCTGATAGGGAAACCTTGATGCGCCTGTATAGGGCCTTGGTAAGATCGAAACTAGATTACGGCAGTTTAGTGTATGCATCAGCGAGACCTTCGGCGTTGAAGATGCTGGATAGTGTCCACCATGCTGGCATACGACTGGCTACTGGTGCATTTCGTACCAGTCCAGTTGTCAGCATCTGTGCCGACGCCGGTGAGCCCCTCTCTCTTACCGTTGGTCCTATCTTCTGGCATCTTACGTTTCAAAACTTCACTGCATGCCGGAGCATGTTGCCTACCGACCTGTGTTTCATCCCCCTAACCGTGTCTTGTATGAAACCAAATGGCGTAGTACAAGGCCGGTTGGGATCAGGATGCTATCGGTATTCGACACGTGTGGGATAGTCCTGCCAAAGGCTATCCCACATACCCAGGTCGAGTTTCTCCTGGAAGATTCGCCTACCTCAATGCCATTATGATCTTGCCAAGTTCCCTAAAGCGACCACCCCGCCGATTATATATGAGAGGACATTTAATGAGCTCCTCTCCACTCGCTTTCAGGGCTTTGAGCGCATCTATACGGATGGCTCCAAGTGTGGGGCTTCGTGGGATGCGCATTTGTTGTGGAGGGAAACAATTTTAAATTTGGTTTACCTGGTGAATCCAGTGTTTTTATGGCTGAATTATACGCCATTTTTAAATCTCTGTGTTTTGTGTATCGTAAGTGTCACCGCTCTGTTCTCATTTGCACGGATTCCATGAGTGCTCTGTTGGCATTGTCCACCCTCTACTCTTGGAATCCCCTGGTGCAGATGATACATGAGCAAATTTTAAAAATTGATTCATTAAGCACCCGTCTCGCCTTTTGCTGGATTCCTGGTCACGCCGGTCTCTCAGGAAATGAACTGGCTGACCAGGCGGCCAAGGAGGCGGCACGCCTGCCTCCGGAGGCGAGTATGGGTGTGATGTTTTTAGATCTAAAGGGTTATGTTCGGCGTGGGGTCTTACGCACCTGGCACGAGCAGTGGGTTTCGACCCCTGCTCAGAACAAGCTGCGGTCCATCAGGGACGGTGTGTCGCGGTGGCCCTCTTCTGTACGAAAGTCCAGAAGAGAGGAGGTCATCGTGACAAGGCTCCGCGTCGGACACACATCGTTGACCCATGGATTTTTATTGAGAGGGGACCCACCTCCAGTGTGTGAGTTTTGCGATGCTCCCTTAGTGTGTACCACATTTTGGTGGAGTGTCGCAAGTATGCCCCTATCCGCCTGGCACTTAATTTTAAAGGTGACCTTCGGTTTTTACTACGCGATAGCGCGGATGGGGTTATTTGTTTACTTCGTTTTATACGCCAGGCGGATCTTTTTAATGCTATTTGAGTCACTTTTATAAAGTGACTCATCTGGACTTTCTCATATTGAGTTTTTTTTAACATTTTAGTATATTTAAATATGTTTGTTTTGTCTTTTTAACGTATTATTTTAACACGTTTTATGATTTTAATGTGTTAAATTTTAATATGTTTGTTTTGTAATTTTAACGTAGTGTATACACCTGTGGTTTTATTTTAGCAGGTGTATCACTTCTTTTATTCTAATAGCCCATTTGAGCGCTCCTATGGAGTGTCTCAAATGGGCATTTTCTCATATTGAGAATAACTGTTTTTAAATTAATTTAAAAATTTTATTATTGTATATTGTTTTATATTTTATCTCTCCACCTGTTTATTCTAACAGGTGGACTATGTGATGTCTCTTCCCATTGGGGATTCTACTGTGTTAAATTTATTTTTAAAGGCCCTAATGACCTTACTGTGTCGACGGGCCTCAAAACAATAATAATAATAATAATAATAATAATATTTTAAAACTTTATTAGTTTGTTCCAGATTATTGTGCATTATATTTTAGTTTGTTAGTTCTTATATCTCTTACAAAACGCTAAATAAACTAGTGTCACTAGAGATGATGGCCTTTTGTATGTGCGACCTGTATAAGAATGTCCCACCCTCTGTGTCAAAGTATGAAAAATAATGTCTTTGATTCGCTCACTATGCACAAAAAAGCAATAAAATGGCGGAGCAAGTCAGAAATACAAAAACTTGGTCTTCAACTTATTGCATGCCATAAAACTCATAGTAAAGAAAAGTATTTTTTTAGGCCTTACTTCCTCCTAAGCTTCAAAATATTGGTTTCGTCTAATTGGGTTGTTGTGAAATTACCGAAGATACCCTCCTTCCCTCACCCCCTCAAGAGAGCTCATAGCTAGGTTATCATAAAGTATTGACATCGCACCCTCCTTTTGTTTGCTACTATTACTGTTATGATGTAGTAAATAGTACCTTTGACCGCAAAGAGACATGATTGGAAGGAAATGTCAATTATTCCAACTGACACAAAAAAGACTAAGAAACTCCTCGACAGTAAAAATTATTTTTTCAAATCAAAGTTTACTAACAGGACCTAGAATAAATTTCCAAAAAAAGTTATTAAGAATATCTATAGAATAGCCTGAAATTCTAAAAAATTGCTAAAAATTTGCAAAAAAAAACCAAACTAAGAAATTAAACAAAAAAATCGAAATGAATGAACATAACTATATCAAACACGTGCCTTTACAAATGGAAAATAAAAAATAGCTATGCAATAAAGTCTTTTAACAGCTAAACTCTTGCATTCTGGTAAATATAATATTGATTTACAAAAATTTAGTTTAAAAAAAAATCCCATCCCATCGTTTAATTTCAGCGTCTAATTGTTTATGTAGATTTTACAAACATGACAAACAAATAGGATACATAGTTCATTTTCAACATTATCTTATCATTCCTACAACTATTTGATTAAAAACAATAGGTTTGAGTATTTATAGATTATAAAATATCGATATCATTTAAAAATATACTAATTTAACATAAGTGCCTCGATCTTATTCAAACCAAAATGGGCTACCATGAAGTTGGCCCCTCTTCCCCAATGTAAACATACTATTTGTGGGTTTTTCAAAACAGAACAAGCAAAAACATGTGTCTAACAATCCGGAACAAGCGAGGAACAAACGATTGCAATCAAAACGCCATGAATTTTCAAAAGTGTGTGGGGGGGAGATGTTTCCATGAAGTTGGCCCTCATGAGTAAAGAAAGTGTCAAATTTACGTCCTATTTGTGCAAGAACAAATACACAGCAAACGAAACTTTTTGCGGAACAATTCGGAACAAACAATGAAACAATGAAAATGTAAATTTTCCAAATGTAGGGGGGGGGGGGGGTGTCTACCGTAAAGATTCCCCCCAATATAATAAGCATATCATTTTTGGGTTTATCAAAACGGAACAAACGAAAATCTTCGCGGAACAATCCAGAACAAAGATTGTAATCATAAAATCTTGACCTTTTCATAATGATAGACCAACTACGGACGTAGAGGTGACCTGGTGGTCTAGGGGTAAGGTGTCAGACTTCTATGCTGGCGGCCGGGGTTCGATCCTCGGTCCCGGCAAAGATTTTTCTGATTACCAAACCCTTCCTTCACCTCTGACAAGACATCTCGTGAATGTGAGGAATGCCAGGCCTCCACCGTGGTTCGGATTCCACGTTAAAACTGTAGGTCCTTCATTTCATCTCACTATCATCCTACCATTACACATTAGCGTAAGTGCGTATAACCCGAAACGGGTAGTAAGACGCGGTGCTAATAATAATAATAATAATAATAACTACGGACGTAAATGACGGATATCCAGCCAGAAATGTAATCGAAGAGAACTGTACTGAATGTATTGCTCTTTTTGCAAGCTAATCAACAATTCCCGGCCCTTGCTACTCGGAAACTTCATCACTGACCAGCCAACGAAATTATCAAACACTAAGTTCAAACAGTTGACCCAAGGAGTATCAGCTTACGTCTGTGCTTCTGTGCCGACACAACAAGGCTGCTCGACGTACACTACCATGATAAAGCTGAAGTCATGTATCCATGCGAAGCTCTAGAGTTGCGAGTGGTACTAATGCCCTTAAAGCTCGGAGACTGTGACCATAGATTATCCTTCCAATGTATATTCCGAGCCTTCTCTTGTT
Organism: Timema cristinae; assembly: GCA_039000515.1. Lineage (NCBI taxonomy): Eukaryota > Metazoa > Arthropoda > Insecta > Phasmatodea > Timematidae > Timema > Timema cristinae. The sequence continues at coordinate 34,503,135 of JBCFYV010002255.1, forward strand.
ATAGAGGCGGCGCAGCCTGTAGTCGGAGGATGTTTAATTTATGAGAGCCCCCCCCCCCCCCCCCCCCCTTCCAAGTAAGAAAGAGTGTTGGAGCTAGATGGATCCTTGGCTCTCAACATGTCTGCTACAATCACTGTCTGAACAAGCAAGCAACCCGAACTGCCACTGCCACTTAAAACTCTCCGTCACTCTCTTACCTCTTATTGCCTGCCTCACTGACTGACTGCCATTTCCTCTTGACTCTTGAGAATGGGTGCCCACCCAATGGACCCGTAGCTTTTTAGTACTTTTACGTTCTACACTGCCAGTTGGGTTCTTGAGCTTTATGATTCAGAGGGAGGGGGCGCCATTTTAAGTTGACGCACCAGACATTCATCTAAAGAAAGAATTGGATCAAATAATGTTAAGGTAAATAGATCGGAAGGCACTCGGTTGGGATAGAAACCTTGCCTCCAGCAGGAAGGGATGAGAAAGTGTTTAGGTTAGGGTAAATAGTAGATACGGGGGAGAAGGGAGGGAAAGAAATCGTTCCAATGTGTTTATCAATATCTAATGGGTTATTCGATTCAGTTTGCACACCTTTATACCTCATTTTCCCTAAATTCTTTTATCACTTTCCTCAACCTCCCCCAAGAACTCTAACCCTTCCCAAGCATCCTAACCCCGCCATAACCCTACCCCATGCTCCCTAACCCTCTCCCAAACATCTTAACCCTCACCCAAGTACCTTAACCCTTTACAACACACTCCAACCCTCTCCCAAACACCCTAACCCTCCCCAAGTACCCTAACCCTCTACAACACACTCCAACCCTCTCCCAAACACCCTAACCCTCCCCAAGCACCCTCACCCTCTACAACACACTCCAACCTTCTCCAAAACACTCCAACCTCTCCAAAACTCCCTAACCCTCTCCCAAACACCCTAACCCTCCCCAAGTACCCTAACCCTCTACAACACACTCCAACCCTCTCCCAAACACCCTAACCCCCCAAGCACCCTCACCCTCTACAACACACTCCAACCCTCTCCCAAACACCCTAACCCTCCCCCAAGTACCCTAAACCCTCCCCAAGCACCCTAACCTAAAACATATCCTCTCATAAATCAATCTTTTAACTTTAAAATCAATTTGAATACTTTTTTTGGTAAAAATTCGTTAAAGAGTAGTTTACTTATGACTAATTTTTTAAAAATTTGAATAGGTGGCGTCACCAGGATTATTTATGTCTTAAAATGGGGTAAGAAGTGCATTATCATGGAGAGAGTATGAATACCAAAGTATATAATATTGTAGAAGATTGGGCAAATAAATAATTATATCACCTAATTTTATTCTGAAAAATATGAGTGGGTGACAATTACTATTAATTTGTGTCTCAGTTGTGCATTTAAAAGTTGCACTAAGAAAAACCTTTTGCTTAAAAGGTAGACAAAAGAAAACAAAAACCTTTCATGCATATTATAGTAAGTTTGTTTAGTATCCATAAAAAAATTGTCCATCACAGAGGACACTTTCATTAGTAAAAACATTAATAATTGGGAAGTCTCCAAACAACTCTCAATTTTATTTGAAATGAATTAAAATTACATGTAGGTTTCTGGTTTGACTTCATTCCGGAGAACATTTCGCAACACATTACGTGTGTGCGAAGCTTCAAAACTTTGACTTGCCTTTGAAATAGATTTCAGCTTCCACTTTACTCGAAAAACAAAACAAAAAAAACCCTGCTTCGACAGTTACGAAGCTTCTCCATTCAAAATATTAAGAGTTAGAATATTCAATTTATGGTTTAAAAACCATTCTGAGCTGTTGTATACATAACAAATTAATATTCTTATGGATAAAAACCTGAAGTAATTTGACTTTAAGTTGTGATAGTAACTTAATTAATCATATCCAAACGAAATGTTACTAACAATTGAGCAATAAAACAATTTCAAATAATTTTAATGCATAAATTTATGGTTAATAGCCGCAGCAATTTTTTTTTTATCATAAAACAACTAAAAAAAACTCTGATTCAGTTTCGAGAATATTTCATATATTCGTATTCGAGTTGGTTTCGAATTGAAAAAGTGGACTTCACACACCCCTACCAAACATTATACAACTTTTTATAAAAGTCCGCGCGAAACTTAGGCCTACCAAATAATGTTAATGTACGCATATTACAGTAATCAAAAATTATAAGACCTGCTATTTCCTTTCATTAATTTACTAGTAAAGTTATAGTTTTTAACGATTATATTTTCTAGTTTTACTAAATATTATAAAACGAAAAATAAATTTCCTTTAATAAAAGACTATTTAAAAAAAACGTAACCATGAACAAAGGGCACAGTAAATCAGTTTGATTTGACAGTTTATTGTATTTTATTTAATGTAACCACATAAATAAATGGCTATAAGTGCGCGATAAATGGTAGTTCTGCCCACCCTTTAGTTAAGTGTGCTTGTAAAGGGTGCATAAGTACGTTCGAAAGAGAATTCCTAAACCATCAAAAATGTCTTCCTCTCCTTAAGTTTAGGTTAATGTAAGTCTCAAGTACTACACTAAGCTTCCAAGTGGCCTTGGACAGATTGAGAGACCGCCACAGTGCGCATCTCTCCGGGAAATGCCATGATTGTGAACATGGGCCATTCAGATTAGTCCAATAGTTTCCAACCTGGGGGGAGCAGCCCCCTTTGGGCTCGTGGTATGTTTTGGGTGGGGTGGCAGTGCTCGCTGAGGCTATAGTTTTATGTTTACTTTTTATCTATACTTATAAAATAACATGTCCTGACTGACTGACTGATTCATCATCGCCGAGAGCAAACTATCAAGGCTACAAGCATGAAATTCGGACTGTATATTCATTTTGTTATGTAGGCACCCACTAAGAAAGGATTTTAGAAAATTCCACCCCAAAGGGGTCAAAATAGGGGATGATAATATGTATGAAAGTCCGTCATTTTGAAAGTTACATAAATAAAATTTTGTATTTCGGTTATTGACGTAAAACAAATAAATACGTGTTTCAGGAATTTTGGAAATTTTATTTAATAAGGGATGAAAAAGGGAGTGAAAGTTTCTATCGGACTTGCATTATTTTTGATCTGAGGTCAAGTTATGGTCATCAACGTAACGTAATATTTTAAATTAATCTGTAAATACATATGTATATTTTCGTATTTGTATATAATCAACTTCCACGCGAGCAAAGCCGCGGGCAACAGCTATCTAGTAGTGAATAACATGATAGAAACTTTTATGTTAATGTTTAAGTTCAAACTATCATACAATCCATTTAAATATGATTTAATCAAGTCCACGGGATTAACATCAAACTTGTTTGGTTTGCCGGCGAGGAGGTCAGGATTAAAATTCTGACCAGCAGTACAGCCTGAACAGTTTCCCCCTTCTCCCTCCATGCAAGCAAAGGTATATTTCCTCTCAATTACATCCATCCCTCAAGTGTGATTAAATTATGATAGCTTGGATGTGTAGTAAGATTAAATAAAAATAATAATTTTTAAAATAGGATAATCCTTAGTGGGTGGCATATTTCTTTATCTCTCGCACTCACCTTTTTTTTATGTTTAGAATCAAATATGTAATCTATCACTGTACCCCTTTCTCCTCTTCTATGACAGGTGTTCCCAAAGTTGATTAGTCTTACTCTACACTTGAGTTGATTTTTTGTTTGTTTCATCGTTATATTTAAAAACTTTAAATTATAAGAATGAACAACACAGTTTCTTTTTTTTTTAATGCATTAATTAAAACTTTAATATAATATGTTTTCATTTTGTTAGGTTTTTTCTCCTCTATGTACACTAATTGTTAGTTATTATTATTATTATTATTATTATTATTATTATTATTATTATTATTATTAATATATTGTACTTAGTTTAAATAAGTAAAATTATTAGACAATGTTTAGTTTGAAATATTTACAAAATCAACGTTTTATAACAAAATATATTCGAAATTCATATCTATAATTTTACCATATAAATATAATTAATTTATACTTACCTGCTTCGGTGGCCACATGTTTTAACGCGCTACTCTCGTGTTAAACTAAATTGCTGAAGACGGATATAAGGTTCGACCCTAGTCGGGTGCACTAAGTGTGGTTTTCCTAAATGGTTTACCACCCTCCCTTCACGCAAATGCGGGTGTACTTCCTTTAAACTAAACCTTCTTTATCCCTAACACATTAGTGTATTCAGCACCTAAGCGTATAAGCCGAACGAGTAGTAAGATGCGGCGCTAACAAAATTTACTTTTATTCAAATAGCTCAAAAGGGTTGTAAAAAGCGGTGCACTCAAAAAATAAACCCAAAAATATTTGTTAAGTATGTGACCCGTAAACTAGGTTTAGTTTTATAAATGGTATTTAAAACAAAATCTTTGGGTGCCTCTACTTAATGGTAGCCTTTTTTTTTAAAAAGATACTTCAGCACAAAATTTCAAAAATCATCCTTTCTACTATAGCAAAATTTTATATATTAATATTGATTTAAATTAAAAAATCTGAATTTAAAAGATCACATTATAACATGTTTGAAAAAAAAAATCCCCAACAATTTTAGAAAACACCTTTAAAATTTAAAAATGGACCTGATCATGTAATCTATTAGTATTAAAGTTCATAAATCCATCGATATAGTGAGGTTAATAGAGCCTTAATTGACATTAAGAACATAGTAAAATCCTCATAGTGGAATAAGCAGATGAAAGCACTGAAATAAAATAACCATACAAACAAAAACATTTGTATTCAAATGTAAAGAATAAATTTCAATATTAGACAAAGTCCATTTGAGACACTCCTTGGGAGTGGAGCTCTGATGAACTATTCGTATAGTTTGTAGTGAAACACCTGTTGAAAAAAAAAACAGGTGAATTGTTACAGGAAAAGTAGATTCTCCAGTAAGAGTCGACTCGGCCTAGGTAAAGTCAACTCTTACTGGTCTATTTAGTAAAAGTTGATTAAAAGCGAAAAGTGATGAATTTCGATCAACATTTACTAGTCAGAGTTGACTGTACCTAGGGAAAGTATACTCTTACTACCTTGAGTTAGTAAAAGTTGACTAACCTAACCTAAAAATCACTGAAACTAATTAATCAAAAACACACTGAATTCCTTTGTCACTGTTGAAAACTGCAACAAATGGACGAGTGATCAAAGAAAACAACAGTAAACAAATAGAGCTTCAAAACAGTTGCATGTGGGTAGCAACAGCGCGGAATCAACTTTTACTAAACCACAGCAGGCATAGTTAACTCTTCCTAGGAAAAGTTGATCTGTTTATTCTCCGTTTATTCTCAATCATCTTTTATTGATATTTTTAGTAAGAGTCGACTTTACTTAGGCCGAGTCAACTCTCCCTAACAATCTACTTTTCCTGTAATATATACACTACATTAAAAATACAAAACAACATAGTGAAATATACTAAAAATGTTAAAACTAACCTCAATATAAGATAATATCCATACGAGCCACTCTATAAGAGTGAACTCGAATGTAATTTAAAATATTCACCTAGCGTATAAAATGGAGTAGGCCTAAACATATGACCCCTTCCTAGCTGTCACGTAACAACAGACGAAGGTCACCATTAAAATTAAAATCCAGGCGGATAGGGGCATAATTATGACACTAACAAAATGTGTTGCACACTAAGGGGAGCATCGCAGAGTTCCTCTTAATAAAAATCCATGGATCATAAATATATGTCCGACGTGGAATCTTGTCACGATGACCTCTTCTCCTATTGACTTTGGTATGGAAGAGGGTCATCGCGACACATCATCCCTGATGGACCGCAACTTTTTCTGAGCAGGGGTTGAAACACAATGCACAAGACGCCACGTCGAACATAACCCTTTATATCTAAAAACATTACACCCAAACGCGCCTTAGAAGGGGATGAACGCAGTCGATAGCAGTTCTTCGAGTCTCCACAGGGATGAACAGCAAATACAACTCGCTGTTAACTATTTATGGACGTGTACGTAGCGTAATGGCTATCATTTCTCCGCCGTTAAGACGACGGTCGTCCACTTCCATAGAATACGCGGTATACATCCATCCTCTAATATTTTAATGAGCCACGTTATTTTACCAGTCTGAGAAACCGTAAGATTCCTGGATCTTTTATTTGATATTTAACTAACGTGGATTCCACCACATCAAAGACCTGAAAGCGAGGTGTGTAAAAGCCCTCAATCTTCTTAAAGTCGTTAGCGATCGCTTTTGGGGAGCTGATAGGGAAATTTTGATAGGCCTAAACCTCTATAGTGCCTTGGTAAGAGCTAAGCTAGACTCTGGCAGCTTTGTGTGTGGCTCCGCTAGACCTTCGGTGTTAAAGATGCTAGATAGTGTTCGCCATGCTGGTATTCGACTATCTACTGGTGATTTTCGTACCAGTCCAGTCATCAGCATCTGTGCCCCCTCTCTATTACCGGTGGTCCTATCTTCTGGCATCTTTCGTGTCTAAACTACATTGCATGCCAGAGCATACTGACAACGGTCCTGTGTTCCATCACTCCAACCGTGTCTGGTATGAAACTAAATGGCTTAGTACGAGGCTGGCTGGGATCCGGATGCTATCGGTTTTAGACACGTGTGGGATAGTTCTATCAAAGGTAGTGGCGGATCGTGTATAGGCACTGCGGAACTGAAGCACCCCCTATTTCACCTTGATATTATCGATAACATTTGATATGAGTTTTTTCTTTAATTCTTTATTTATTTTTGTAGTACAATATATATTCCTTAAGTTTAATGTCAGTACTTCAGTAGCCATCCCCCAGTTTATGAAAATGATACAAGAATCTTTGTATGGAACTGTGCGTTTCACAGTGCCAGTGACGTAGTGTTTGACTGTTGTGCGCATGCGCACATAGGAGGGAGGCGGGAAGAAAGGCGGGACTGCCATATAGAGAGAGCACTGCTGCTCTCGCAGTGTCAGCTCTGGTGTGATGATGGAAGGAGGTTTTTTTTTACTCAGCGTGTGTTGTGCTAAAAACCTTGTACCATATTCTTGAATGTGATAAAGTGTAGAAGAGTGTATGTAGAATTAGATTATTATTCTGCTTCCAGCTATTCTATTTGATTAATTTTTTTTCGGTTCTTTTATTTAACAGAAAAACTAAATGCGCTTGCAGTACTTTCAATAAAGAAAAATTTTCTCAATTGTCATTTAGAGATCAAGGAGAAAATTATTGAACTTTTTGCGCTAATTAAAACAAGAAGAACGGTTTTCATTTTTAAATGAATAGATCAAACTTGACCTGTAACAATTTAAATTAAAGTAAGTAAAAAAGTTTGTTTTTTGTTAAGATTTTATCAAGTTCCTGAATAAATTTTCTTTTTATACATGTTTTTTTCCTTTTACACAATTTTAAAACAAAGTTTAAACATTTTCTGGAGCAGCACCCCCACTAATTTTAGCTACGAGCCGCCACTGACCAAAGGCTATCCCCATTTCTCCAACTAGAAGTTCTCCCTGGAAGGTACGCCTACCTCAATGCCATCTTTATCTTGTCAAGTTCCCTAAAGCGACCAATCATCGTATTATATATAAGAAACCTTGAATGAGCTCCTCTCCACTCGCTTTTAAGGAAGGGGTTAAAAACAGCACTAAATATGAAGATTTTTACGTTGATTGTGTTCATTGATGTGCCTTAGTGCTGAATTTCGAGACGTTAGCACATCTTTATGTACCTGAAATTTTAATACAGAAGATAGTTGATACATAATATGTGAGTAAATAATTCCTATGGCTAAAGGAATCTGTCTCGTAATAAAGTTGATTGTCAGTGATTGTAAGGTCAAGATTCGAATCACGGATGGTGGCGGCCGCTCGGTTGATATAGCTCACTTTCCGTCTCACTCCATAAAGTGTTTGGTGTGGAATATGACTACAATTCGTGGTTACAGTTCAATTTTCACAGGAAAGGGCGTTTTAGAAAATACTACTTTTTTAATGTACAAAATTATAACCATTATTTTTATGTCTCTAGTGTTATTTTATACGTATTGATAGTTTCTATCAAAAGGGACAACTGCATATCAAATTAGTTGATGTATGTCTACTTGAAAGTAGACCGAGTAACTTTCTCTGCCTGTTAAATACAATTCTTCCTATGAAACATGGTTGTAAATCTCAGAATATACAAAACAATAATTTGTCCAGTATTCTATGGGTCTGAAACGGGTCTCTTAACTTACACGACGAAAACAAATTTCGGGTGTTTTAAAACAAGGTGCTTAGGAAGAGATTTGCTCCAAAAAGGGATTAGGCCACTGGGGAGTGGAGTAAGTTTACATATTGATAAGTTACATACCCTGTAATCGTCACATAACATTGTTAGGATAATCAAGTCTCTTAGATTACGGTGGGCAGGATATACAGCGCGAATGGGAGAATATAGAACCCTGTTAAGGGTATTGACTGGCAAACCCAATGGGAAGACCTAGAGGTAGATGGAAATATAACATTAGTATATACCTGAAAAGGGGTGTAATGAACTTGACTTGTTAGAACTAGCTCAAGATAGGGATAGGTGGCGTTCTTTTGTGAGTGCGGCAATGAACTTTCCAGTTACTACTAATGCCACAAAGCAAATAAATATATAAATTAAAATTTGGACTGTAGTTTGTTCTTGCCCTTGAACGAGCGTGGAGGTTCACCTCTGCAGAGTAAACTGGTCTCACTGACGACACCGAACATTGCGCAGAATAGATCGCTTTGTTATCCTTATCACACCACGTCCCTTACAATGTGCCAGTTGGCCAAAAGATTCTTACAATTGGCTCAATGCCCCTGGAGCAGCCTACACAAAACGTTACGTACTTTATTATGTTATTAGTAGTCCCACGTTAAATACCAAAGTTAATAACGATTTACCAGTGTCTGTGTTTGAATGCTTTAAGGTAGGATTTTCAAAATGACCTATTTGATTATTTGTATTCACGTCTGGGGACACTAAAATATATGAATATCTGTATTTTTCACTATAAGATTCTTTATAGTGACACGTCTTTTAAATTTTATTTCATATTATTACTAACGTCATGCAAGATTTATTTTCTATTGTAGGTCTAAAATATTCTTCCTACTCTATATTTGCATTGAAGTTACTTGTCAGAGTTATGTCACTTAAATGGTATGGTGGGAACTAGTCTAAAAGGTGTTCTAGATCATGATAGAGACCATCTTTTGTGAGACAATACACATCAATGATGACCTTTTTTTTATCACCCACCTGCTAACACTATATTCATCATCCTATCATTAATGAATTTTACATCCTTATCATAGTATTTCAGTGGATTAAAAAAAATACTATGCCTAAATTATGTGTATTCGTGCTTCCGTAGTAAAACACGTACTGGCCAATTCTACCCTACCCTCTCCTGTACTAACCTCTTGAAACGCCACGATATCTAGTCTTAACCTACTTATTTCATCAATCATCGATGTAGTGCCCCTGGTATATGTAATCTCCTAACATTCTGCATCCAAATCCTAAGTTATTTCCTAGCTTTACTATTCAATAACTGCTCGAAGTAGTCCCCGCTCGTAGATCCGAATGGGGAAATATTTTACCCCGGGAAAATCCATAGCGAGCGTCTGAGTATTTCTTGATGTTTATTTCTTATGGTGGGATTTCATCACACTCAACACCCACTCCTAAGCTGGAAGACCACCCTATCGGATGTCCGCGACTGCTTTTTAAATGTGTTTGCAGCCACCCTAACCGCAATCCTAGGACGAGTTGTTCAGTTATTGGAACCCACGAGTCAAACTATTCTGTTATCTGTGCTGTTAGATACTTTTTAATAAACATAGCCTATTTGTACGGTTGCGTAAGTTTACCTAATTAATTGTCATAGCTTTTATTAGTGTTTTTCAGTTTAAAAAAAAATGAAAGGTTATCAGAACTTGGTATTTCCTGAAGAGAGGAAGTTTCCAACTTCAATCCTCAGCTTATTCTGTTCTCACTAATGTTCCCAAGCAAATCTAGAACGAGAGCTTCCTGAACACTTTAAGAAGTGATAAGATTAGTACTGAAAATATTAGTTTTCTCACCCGAGATGGAATTAACAAGAGTATTAAATCGTACTTGAAACACTTTCTATCAGCCATAACACATTCAACATAAGTATTAGACCCTGTGATTAACATTGACACCATTAGTGCTCTCGGACATATCAAAATCAACACGAGTGTTTGTCTCTCTTAATGCTTTCAAGAAACATAGAATCAAAACAAGCAACACTAGCGGTTTAACCCCTGACATGGATTATAACATTACTATACTCTGAACGGTAATATTAGTGCATTGTTGCCAACATTAAAATGTTAAACAAATGTTGTTAATCTCTATAAGGGATGAATAGTATGCGACCTTAAGGTCACATGAAGCCTTTTTAGATATTTGATGCGGCTTTTTAGAATATTTGGTTAACTATGTGCTATATTTAAAGCAAAATTTAAAAAAAATAGCTACCCTTATCGATATATCTATCTATGGTTGGCAAAATCGTATTTAGCTTCATGAGGAATCCGTGAAGTGACATTCGGCCTTACAATGCCAGAATTTTTCCCACCCTTGATATATATTAATAAAATGAAGAGTTTTTTTTTTTGTCTGTCATGGGCGTTGTGCAATATCTGCCACATGCAAAGGTCTGAAATTTAAAAATTAGTAGCTCATGTGCACCTTAAAACCAGAATTTTTTTAAATGTATTAAAAACTGGGTAGAATAAAATAAAATGAAGATATTTTTTCTTTCTGTTTGAAGTTAATAAAAGCTTTATCCTGGATAACCATGCAATGAATTGCATGGTTATCCCGGGTGACGCTAGGTGATTCTGTTAGTAACTAATATATGTATTAAACTAGATAGCTGTTGCCCACGGCTTTGCTCGCGTGGAAGTTGATTATATACAAATACGAAAATATACATATGTATTTACAGATTAATTTAAAATATTACGTTACGTTGATGACCATAACTTGACCTCAGATCAAAAATAATGCAAGTCCGATACAAACTTTCACCCCCTTTTTCATCCCTTATTAAATAAACTTTCCAAAATTCCTGAAACACGTATTTATTTGTTTTACGTCAATAACCGAAATACAAAATTTTGTTTATGTAACTTTCAAAATGACGGACTTTCATACATATTATCATACATATTATCATCCCCTTTTTTGACCCCTTTGGGGTGGAATTTTCTAAAATCCTTTCTTAGTGGGTGCCTACATAACAAAATGAATATACAGTCCGAATTTCATGCTTGTAGCCTTGATAGTTTGCGCTCGGCGATGATGAATCAGTCAATCAGTCAGTCAGTCAATCAATCAGGACATGTTATTTTATAAGTATAGATGAATACATTGAAAAATGTAGCTATACAAAAAAAGGATTAATATGAAAAGCTAGTGATAGCTTAACCCACTTGCTGGGTCACTTGCTGGATCAAGATGAGTAGGCAATATGAATGTAACACACTCTTCTTGGGTCAAGATGAGTAAGCAGTAGGAATGTAACACACTGCTGTTGGGTAAATATGAGTAAGCAGTAAGAATATAACACAATTGTTGGGTCAATACGAGTAAGCAATAAGAATGTAACACACTTTTTGGGTTAAGATGAGTAAGCAGTAAAAATGTAACACACTAACCCCTTGTTGTGTCAAGCTAAGTAAGCACTTAAAATATAACACAATTGTTGGGTCAATACGAGTAAGCAATAAGAATGTAACACACTTTTTGGGTTAAGATGAATAAGCAGTAAAAATGTAACACACTAACCCCTTGTTGGGTCAAGCTAAGTAAGCACTTAAAATATAACACAATTGTTGGGTCAATACGGTAAGCAATAAGAATGTCACACACTTTTTGGGTTAAGATGAGTAAGCAGTAAAAATGTAACACACTAACCCCTTGTGTCAAGCTAAGTAAGCACTTAAAATATAACACAATTGTTGGGTCAATACGAGTAAGCAATAAGAATGTAACACACTTTTTGAGTTAAGATGAATAAGCAGTAAAAATGTAACACACTAACCCCTTGTTGGGTCAAGATGAGTAAGCAGTAAGAATATAACACACTTATTGGGTTAAGATTAGAAAGCAGTAAAAATGTAACACGCTGTTGTTGGGTAAAGATGAGTAAGCAGTAAAAATGTAATGTGTTGTTGGGTCAAGATAAGTAAGCACTTAGAATATAACACAATTGTTGGATCAATACGAGTAAGCAATAAGAATGTAACACACTTTTTTGGTCAAGATGAGTAAGCAGTAAAAATATAACACAATTATTGGGTTAAGATGAGTAACCAATATGAATGTAATACACTTGTTGGGTCATGACGAGAAACACACTTTTTGAGTCATTTTGAGTAAGCAGTAATAATATAACACACGTTGGGTCAAGATGAATAAGCAGTAAGAATATATATATATATAACACACTGGTCATATGTGGGAACACGGGAAAAACATCATTTTCGCTTAGTCTTGTTTGTTATTGACAGGGAGGTTAGAATATCGCTCGTATGTTCTGAGGGTGTTTTTTTCAAATTTGTTTTACACTCACCCTCCATGCATATGCGGGTATATTACTCCAGACTTTAAATGCGTACCTCCTGGAAGGTTAGTAAGTCGATATGCAAGTGCACCACTGAGCTGTTCTCTACACATCGGAGACAATTTAGTTCACACCAAAACGCTAACTACTGAATATACAGTGGTATATATAGTAACTACACAACACCCTTCCTTCACCTCTGACAAGACATCTTGTGAATGTGGGGAATGCCAGGCCTCCACCGTGGTTCGGATTCCACGTTAAACTGTAGGTCCTTCATTTCATCTCACAATCACCCTACCATTACACATTAGTGTAAGTGCGTATAACCCGAACGGGTAGTAAGACGCGGTGCTAATAATAATAATAATAATAATAATAACTACACAACATGTTGAGCCTAATATAAAGTTACAAAACATGCGCTACTCTCCCAGAATAGCCCATAAATAAAACAGATAGAACAATGAGTAAGTAATCTCTTGTTTCAGGACACAGTATGGCCCCAGTATACCGGCACTACTCAGGGAAAGTTCTGGTTCTATCGCTGTTCCATTTACTCGCCATCCTACTGCAAGCTATCTCTGGTAAGTTGATTACTTCGACACAAAATAAGGTCATATCATTTCAGACAACAGATTTATTTGTTATCTGTTCAGGTAATGTCAGTTAAAAAACACTAAAATTATTTTGCTGCGATTTAAATAAATTATTAAGTATTCCTGCGTTGCTTGAATTAGTTTATTAATAAAATTATTCATGAAATGTTTTAACAAATTAATTATTAAGGGTGTCTACTATCCGGGAAAACTGTAATCATAAATGGTCGAAAAAAAAAAACGGGAATAAGTCGGGGCTTTGGTAAATTACAAACAAAAAAATAATCAGATAAAATGTTGTTTTACTCAAATTATGAATAATAATTAAATCAGTAAATTACAATGTGATTCAAACTGTCTTCTTTTTTTTAGCTGTGTAATATATTTTAGAGTTTCCTAGTATTGTATACTATGCTAATACAAATAAAAAAACTTGTTTATTTACTTTTTTAAACTAATTATTATTTATAAAAAGATGTGTTTTAAATGGGGGAGGTCCGGAGGAGTAGAAGAGTGTAACATACTTTTGAGTCAGGAATTTTTGGGAAATGATCAGAAGAGATCAGGGAAAAAGTCTGGAATTTAATTGGTCAATTTGAGTAGACACTATGAGTATTGATATTTTAAATGTTAATATTTATGCTTAAATCATTATAAATTACCTACTGAATAGTACCAAAAAATAAAATACTCATTCGTTTCATGACCTAAAAATAGAAAGAACTCCGGTAATTTTTTGAGCACGTTATAATAGATACATAAAAACATTTTTATAAAACTTTACTCTATACAATAATAGATAATATTATATGAGATTAAACCAGATTTAATTTTAGTATTGTTTTTATTTAGTGTGGTGTAATTATGTAATGTAATTATTGTGACCCAAACTCAGGCATTCAAAAAATCAAGATATGATCTTCGAGGATTTCTTTGGAAACCTTCTATGAAAAAGTTACAAAAAGTCAAACATTCTGGATTTTCCACCATTTTGCACAAATTTTTGAAACAAATTGCAGCAGGCAAAATATTTTCACCAAAGAACCGCTATCTTTTTACAACTGTTTCTCTTGACGAAATATTTAAAAATATTTTAGACATTGTTAAGAACTTACATTTTTGCGATCTTCGCTTAAACATGACTTTCATAAAAAAATATATTCAAAAATTATTAGTAGGGTATCTTAAAACCTTTCAATTTAGTGCGAAGGTAGCATTTAAAAAAAAAATCTGCATATTTCATTTGCAACCTACTCTTGATTTGTTAATCTTTAAAATTAAATAAACGCGAGATCAAAACAAGTAACAATGCATGTGTAACCTATTACTTTGAAAAAAAAAAGAGTAAAATTAGGGATGCCAAACTCGATTCTTTTATACCTTGATATCCTCAATTCTTACTAGTATGGAAAGAATCAAGAATCGATCTTAATATTACGATACTCTATAATTCGATTCTTAGCTTTCAATGCAAGTACTGTCAACTAAGAGAATGGTGAAATCCAGAAAAAGTAGTTATCGAATTTCTCTGATATTAGTTTATTTGCTGTCATTTGCTATTATATTTTGATTCAGTTAATAACCCTATTTGGTGAATTTAAAAGACTTAAAGTCCTTTCAACAAATTGGTGTTTTTATTTGACTTGGTGAAGCTCTACTTGGAGGTAAAAATACATGCTTTCTAATATAATTCCTAACTATTTTATTAATTTTGTAAAATATTCTTTAATACTTGGTAAACGTATCTTTTTGTTAAAAAAAATTAACGTTTGTATTATTAACATTTTTTTTTCCTATTCTATGAAGTTGAATAAATATGTTTTTAAATGAGATTAAAGGCTTGGAAAAATAATAAATAGGAAATGTTAAAGAATCGAAATGAAGAATCGAAGAATCTAGGTTGAACTTAATAATCGGAATTTCAGAAAAAAAAGTTTAACTTCTCTAAGTAAAATCTATCAAATTGCCTAATAAACAGGACGCAATTCGATCATACTAATAGATTTAAACTAAAAAAATTACCCGCCTCGGTGGCGTAGTTGGCTAACGCGCTAGTCGTGTTGAGCCCGACTGCTGAGGACGGGGAGATCGAGGTTCGAATCTCGGTCGGGTGAACTGGGGTGGTTTTTCCTAAATGGTTTTCCACTCTCCCTCCACGCAAATGCGGGTTCACTTCTTTTAATTCAACCTTCCCAATTCCTAATCCATTAGCGTAATTAGTACTTAGGCGTATAACTCGAACGGGTAGTAAGACGCGGTGCTAAATAATAATAATAATAATAATAATAATAATAATAAACTAAAAAACCAATATAATGAGTTACATAAATTAAACTTTTGTCAAACGGGGAAATGTTAACGAATGAAATATAATATTAAATAGGATTTCGAGAACGTTTATAGAAATTGTAGATGGCTGTTTGCATTTATCTATATTAATAAAATGAGTTTTTGTGTCTGTCATGAGCGTTGCGCGATATCTTCTGCACGTAGAGGTATAAAATTTAAAATTTGGTAGCCCTGTGCAAGAACATGTGCACCTCGAAGCAGGAATTCTATAATTTGGATTTTTTTTAATTAGCTTAAAACCGAAAAAAATAAGATCTACTAAAGCCCCTAGATTTTAGTCTATTTCATAAAGTAGTACAGTGCGGGTCATGATGGTAGCCCCTGTGCCCAAAATGTCATCTGGAAGTCGGAATTTAAAAATTTTGATTGTATTTACTTTTCACCCTTTTAACCTTTTTACCTTTTCTTAGTGCTATTTACTCTTTATACATCTTTTAGTATGTTTGCTCTTTTGACAATTTTTGCACCTTTGACTCTTTTTTTATTTGTTACCCTTTTTGCAGTTTTTATTGTTTTTTTGCCCTTCTCCTCCTTTTAACCTTCATACCCGTTTAATGTTTAATATAATTTTTGTCCTTTTTACCTTTTTTAATCTTTTTGCTATTTTTCTCTTTTTTTTTCTCTACTAGACATTTTTGCCATTTTTCTATTTTAGTAATTTTCTCCTAATTGCCCTTTAACTCTTTTAATTCGTGTAATCCTTTTTACACATTTTAACTTTTTCACTTACCCCTTTTACTACTTTTTTTAAAAATTAATACTTTGCTTTGTACATTTTTTGCTTTTTTTGCCCTTTTTCATTTTTTAAACCTTTTAAACTTTCACTATTTCTCCCGAACGAAACCGAGTATTTTAATGCTTGTTATAATGATAATAATATTATTAATATATATATTATATTATTAATGATATTATTATAAATGAAATAATTGCGTTAGTAGATGTGTGAGAATTAGGGTGGTAGGAAATAAAGACACAGTTTGTTTACTTGTTTACTTACTCTTTGGCATTAGGAACTCGAAAATTCATTGGTGCACTTTCATAAGTACACTAGTTTTATCCAGTCCATCTCATTACGCAATAGCTCTTTCAGGTTCATTCTAATGTTTAACAATGAGGAGACTCAATGCCTAAATGTTTTTATAATCGTGTAAATTGATTAAAATAAAACTTGTAAAGTATTTTACCTATTGGTTGAGACTTGTAGAAAATAATCCTTTATTTATAAGTGCTTTGTAATCTATAAGTAGCTTTATGAATCCAAACTATAATATAACTTGTAAAAATATTTGTAAATAGCAAAATTTACGCTTGTAATTATAAGTGTTTACTTGTAGCTTTATGTAATGGGCCCCGGCGCACCAAGTATATAATGCAGTTAACAAAATTATTTAGATATGCTACCAAAATATGTTAGTAACTACAAAACTTTTGTTGAAATTAATTGTTTAGTTAATAAAAAAAACTTTGTTTCTGCAGGAGTTTTGTAGAAAGGACTTCGTGACTAAGCAGAGATTATTTAAACTAAGCAATGAAAGCAAAATGCTTTGTAGATAAAAAAAACTTATTTTGCGACAGTTACAAAGCTTTTTTTTTTTTCTGTGTAGTGCGCATTTGTTTTAGTATTTGGTGATAAAAAAAATAACATAGAAACAGATTGTGTTATAGTTGGTTTAAGATGTAAAATTACATTGTTATATTCACTTTCTGAATCCAAGCCTAATTATTTATCTCAGCAACTGTCTCAAACTATTTGTTTGCCTAAATTAAAACTGAAAAAAATTACAAAAAATTAATTTTCTTTATAATGCATTCGTTCTTACTAAAACTGTCTACATGTTGTACTAAAAGATACAAACGTAAAAGTTTGTTTATTATTATTCAACTAATCCGTATGGATTAAAGTTATATACAGCCTAGTATTTATATTCTTATCTAGTATGTATACCTTACATTCCAAATATGTGCCTGAATTTAAGGATCCGTTTCACTGCAAGTGGACCAATTTTAATATTTTCTGACGGTATGTTAGCTATAATAAAATAATAAGAATAGACTATTCATTGATTATTTATTGGAATATAGTTACCTAATTAAATTAATATAAATTCAAATAAAGGGTTTTATTTTAAAGAACATAACGATAGTGGATTTATTTAAGAAACTATATTGTTTCAGCAGTATATTCTTACTTTAAAGACTGGGATGGTGTATTTCAAAACCATTTTATAAACAGTAAAATATGATACTAGTGTGTGTTGTTTGTTTTTAAAATCCCTTTCATATTAACTTTTAATCAAATTAAATGTGAAAATTAAATCACTCTGCTAAAGCCAATGGTGTTTGGAAAACACTGTTTTGCGTTATCGATTTGTAGGTAACTATACAAATATTTACACCAAATTTATTGAGTGCACATTTAATAAAATCAATTAAAACCACAGTACAAAGATTCATGGCATTGAGTGCGTCGGTATTAATTTGTTAATTTCAATTTTCACAACTAAGTAAAATTAATAGTCAAAAAGGAGTAAATACTCTAGGAATCAAACCTGGATTAAAAATGAGAGAACTTGTGGTGTATTCTCACATACATCAGTTCTTTTTTGTTTTATAAAAGTTGTTCTTAGATATGTGTTTTATTCGCATCATAGATTCCATTGACGGTGACCATTATCCCTCAAAATCATCTTGATAAATTTTGGTTTAAATTTATTTATCAAGAGGAAAATTAAAAAGATGTACACATCCTTAAGTCTTATTGTAATTGTAATTGATATTACAAATGGATATACAACATTATGTGCAATTTGGTTAGCTGTCATAAATGTAATAGTTTGCAGCCTTAGTCAATTGGGAGAATGCAAACATGACTTAAGTTTAAAGAACTCCTACTTTCAACTTTCCTGAATCATTAGTCGCGTATTAGTACGAGGTCATGTTTTTAAAAACAGAGTTGTTTTGCCAATTAGCATAACACAAAGTATTTGCAAAACTAGCAACTCAGGGGAAACAACCCTCCTTTTTTTGGTCTGTAACAGCGAGTCTCTAGACCTTTTGTGAATAGAATGGCTGGACAAGGACACCGGTTGTTAGGAGGTTAGTCTGAAGTGCTCTATATACTCACCTACCTTTTGTGAATAGGAGGGCTGGACAAGGACACCGGTTGTTAGGAGGTTAGTCTGAAGTGCTCTATATACTCACCTTTTGTGAATAGAATGGCTGGACAAGGACACCGGTTGTTAGGAGGTTAGTCTGAAGTGCTCTATATACTCACCTACCTTTTGTGAATAGAATGGCTGGCAAGGACACCGGTTGTTAGGAGGTTAGTCTGAAGTGCTCTATATACTCACCTACCTTTTGTGAAAAGAATGGCTGGACAAGGACACCGGTTGTTAGGAGGTTAGTCTGAAGTGCTCTATATACTCACCTTTTGTGAATAGAATGGCTGGACAAGGACACCGGTTGTTAGGAGGTTAGTCTGAAGTGCTCTATATACTCACCTTTTGTGAATAGAATGGCTGGACAAGGACACCGGTTGTTAGGAGGTTAGTCTGAAGTGCTCTATATACTCACCTACCTTTTGTGAAAAGAATGGCTGGACAAGGACACCGGTTGTTAGGAGGTTAGTCTGAAGTGCTCTATATACTCACCTTTTGTGAATAGATTGGCTGGACAAGGACACCGGTTGTTAGGAGGTTAGTCTGAAGTGCTCTACATACTCACCTACCTTTTGTGAATAGAGGGCTGGACAAGGACACCGGTTGTTAGGAGGTTAGTCTGAAGTGCTCATATACTCACCTACCTTTTGTGAATAGGAGGGCTGGACAAGGACACCGGTTGTTAGGAGGTTAGTCTGAAGTGCTCTATATACTCACCTACCTTTTGTGAATAGGAGGGCTGGACAAGGACACCGGTTGTTAGGAGGTTAGTCTGAAGTGCTCTATATACTCACCTACCAAGTTTAACCAACGTGTGGTGAGACTATCCCACAGCTTGAGTCCCTGTTCTCTACGGTGGAGGACGTCCCAACTCATCTCTGAAGTCAGAGTTAGATAACAACAGTGCAGCACCGGACGTACCAATCACTCCCACTAAGCCCCATCCTGACAAGTAGGCCCACGGGGCAACAGCCATAATTACCATAATTATCTATATGAAATAGTCGTTTATTTATCCAATACACGCATACCACATCCAAACTCATCAAACAGATAAATCAAATAAGAAATAAAAGTCTTTCACAACCAAACAATAATATTTGCCGAACACCTGGTTATGTAGTTGACCAGATCCCGGGTGTGATGTTGCCAAATTTCCGTATCTCGACCTTTTACTAAATAAGGCCTTGTGACAACAAATCACAGCCAGCCCCACTTTCCCCTGGGACACCTGTGCTATCAATCATATTCCTCAACGTTAATATTTCGATTAACTTTTCTTAAAGTTGGTTGTGTACGCCCACCTAATCTTATCAGTTCTTCATAAATAGCTTATAGCTAGAGCCCTGTAAAAATGGTGAGACACGATAAAGCTAAAAGTGCCATACAAAGGTGGAATCAATTACTTTTTCCTTTGATAGTTTTTAGATATTATTAACAATGTTTTTGAAAAGCTGAATAAAACGAAACTGTCTTAATACATGAAATCCTCCTAGAAAACTAATTAACACAGCTTTTACAAAAAAAAATCTTTAAATAAACACGAAATTACAAAGATATTAAAAACAGAAATTTTGATCATGTTGTAATTTGATTAGTATTTTGTTGAGTACAAGCTAACTTTAGGTTATAAAATTGTGAAATATGCAGACAAACTTGACAACGAATTTTAAAGCAAATATATAAGGTTTCAATGATAAATTTTAAATTTGCATACATTGTCTCAATATGTAAATAATATTTAAACACCTCAGATAAGATGTAATTTTGAATAAACACGAAATATTATTATTATTATTATTATTATTATTATTATTATTATTATTATTATTAGCACCGCGTCTTACTACCCATCCGGGTTATACGCACAACACGAAATAACACCGAAAAGTAAGATTAAAAAAAAAAAAAAAAAAAAAAAACCAATTTTACGGGACTCTACCTATAGTGCATTCTATATCTAGAAAGTATCTAGAGTCACCCTATTCCCTTCCTGGCACTACTCACAATATTAATTTGTTAAGTATGAATACATGAATTTAAATTCAAATTTTTAGATAAAACCATCGAATCCGAATTTAATATTTGTTTGGATTCTAAATTCTGAATCTAATCCGAATCTTTCAATATTAAGATTAAAAATTTTGAATCGAATTCGAATTTTATTAGGATTTGTATTCGGATTAAAAATTTCCAAGGTTCGCACAGGTTTAACCTGACATTGATTAAGCCTATCCACCTCTGAGGATTACATATTAGTTAAAAAAAGGATTATAGCTATTTCCTTGATATATTGTCGTTTTGGTTTGTCTGTGACCTGCACAGACTTATTCTGAGATATTCGTACTTAGTGCTCACCTCCCTTGTCACTGTTAACACAGTGCTCGGATTATTGCTAGTTATTCATTTGTAATGTAAAACCATGTGGTATTTGTTGTTAATAAGTCACTTTTCTATCAAACCTCTACGTTTTTAATCGAGTAGAGTTTTATTCTAATAACTAGAGCTTACCCACGGCTACACTCGCATTTAAGTCGAACAAATTAACTTTCTTTTTCCCCACGAATAATTTAAACTAAAAAAAAAAAAGACATAACGGATATGTTTGGCTGTAACTCAACTCGTCCACTGTTATTGTTGTTCTGAGGAAGAAAGTAAACCCATCAACTTATCCACCCTCCGACACATCAACTCGTCCACCCAAACTTGGATTGTTCAGTGCAAAAGTGTACTAAGGAATTACGACTCTAACTAATCTAACCTAACCACTTGATTTTAATACAATGCATGTGAAATGACTGAATGTAATATTTAATATTTTGACAACCAACTGTGATACCAGTGCTGTGAAATTTTACTACTTGATTTTGTATTGGCGGGTAGAATTAAATATTATTATTATTATTATTATTATTATTATTATTATTTAATATTATTATTATTATTATTATTATTATTATTATTATTATTATTATTATTATTATTATTATTAGCACCACGTCTTACTACCCGTTCGGGTTATACGCACTTACGCTAATGTGTAATGGTAGGGTGATTGTGAGATGAAATGAAGGACCTACAGTTTAACGTAGAATCCGAACCACGGGGCAGCCTGGCATTCCCCACATTCACAAGATGTCTTGTCAGAGGTGAAGGAAGGGTTTGGGAATCCGATAAATCTGTGCCGGAACCGAGGATTGAACCCGGCGCCAGCACACCTTACCCTAGACCACCAGGTCACCCCTATTGGCGGGTAGAAGGGTTTTTTACGGTATACAGTATGTACTTAGTGAACTTTTGCACTGAACAATCCAAGTTTGGGTGGACGAGTTGATGTGTTTACTTTCTTCCTCAAAACAATATCAGTGGACGAGTAGAGTTTCACACAAATGTTTTTATGTCGACAACGCCACAATATTAACTAACGACAATCTGTAGTGAGGAATCAACAATAAATGGTTTGAATTTTTGAAGACCTTGTGTCAATATTAAAGGCATTGTTACATTGAACACCAAAATAAATATTTAAGAACAAAACTACATAAACCTAATTTACACGCAAAGGCATACAATACCTGGAAAAGTACATACTACCTATATTTAAGGTGAAAATTGTAAGCACACTTTCTCTTTTAGGTGGAGGTATTGTTGGAATAAACACCAAAATAAATATTAAACTAAATAAACTTAATTCACATGCAAAACCATTTTAAAAATGCCTGGAAAGGTGGCTAAATTTAAGACATGAAATGCAATCTTACGTGGAGACATTGTTGCAATGAACACAAAATTAAATAGTTTAAATTTGCTATCTGAGAAACAAAAACAAAATATGCCTAAATTAAAAGAAGCACCCTATATACACCTCAAATAAAATCGCGCTTCTTGATTAGCACCAAACAGTAAGTAAGCATATTATTATTCGCATCGCTAACGCATTCAATACAATTGACAACTTTAAATGATAGAAAAGAATTACAAGAAAAGAATGTTTTATGCGCGTACGAAGATTCCCGAAGAAACACGAATTTTCCCTCCTTAACCCCCCCCCCCTTCCCCTCTTGTTCGAATCAAGTATAATGCTTCGTACCCACGTCAAGCAGTCGCGACGTATGTTTACTGCCTACAACTGTTTTTTTTCCTACGCTGCCTCGCTACCTGATGAGGTAGCGCGATGGTACATGGTATATTATAGGAGTGCAACAAATAAGTACAATCTTGATCCGATGAGTAATTTTTAGTTTACTGGCAACATATAAACAAACAGATAAAAATTATAAATAATATTATTTGGTCTTCTTATCGTTTATACTACCCAGAAAAAATTGAAACTTTCTAAAAATTCAAATGTGCATACATACCTCATAGATTTATTATATATATATATATATATATATATATATATATATAACGTTAAATATATATATATATTACGTTATATATATATATATATTACGTTAAATAAACTGCATTTTTTAAACCTAAAATAAACTTAACTAAAAGGGTCCCAGTACTATTAAATTAAATTTTATTTGATTCTGATTTATATATATATATATACTTAACTAAAAGGGTCCCAGTACTATTAAATTAAATTTTATTTTTATTTGATTCTGATATATATATTCAGAATCAAATAAAAATAAAATTTAATTTATTTATTTATTTTTTAGTTAAGTTTATTTTATGTTTAAAAAATGCAGTTTATTTAACGTAGTTTATAGGGGTTTATGCGAGTTCCATCACAAAGAGCTTGACCTTGAATTACTTTCCAGAGAGCATAGGCCAGTTCCCCTATCTTGTTTGTTTACCTTTTTGTTATGCCATGGCTCACTTCCGTCACGAGAGATCAAATGAACTAAAGGATTCACGTTCACGTTCACATACGACACATCTCTATTTAGTTTTGAGTTGTTTTGCGTTTCATCCTAACCTAACTTAGCCTAGCCTAACCTTACCAACCAAACTTATAGCCCTGTAGTTTATTATTTTATAGTAAATGCTGTAAAGAGTAATGGGTTATTATTTTTTCTACCATTTAAACAATTTAAATTAGACAATATTTTCGATGACGGAACTCATCTTAATATTTCTGATGATGGAGATGGAATTGATCTGTGGCCATGACTAAACTTGGCTGTGCCTTTTTTGCCCTTTCTCTTTCGTGACGAAACTCAACGTTCCCTGTTTTTCGACTAAACCCGTAAGTGAAGTTATTTTTAAACATCTTATCTAATACAGCAAAGAAGTTAAGCCATTTTCTATGGTTAATATTATTTTTGTAAATATAAGTTAAGAATTCAATAACTATGTGGTACGTTAATTGTTTAGTTAATTAATATCTGCCAAATAAAAACTCTTTTTAGCTACTAATGTGAAGAATACGAAACAAACAACTAAACTATAAAAATAGGTTACAGGTTACTTATGTGTGTATATAGATAGATATATATATATATTATTTTTTTGGTCAAAGAAGCACTATTTATTTATCTATTAGTGTGAATACTAAAAACCAACCTAACTAAAATATACTTTAACTGAATGCATTCTTTAATTAATCTTTAGATTGACAGGCAATTTAGCGATCAAGTTATAGAGAGAACTAATAAATAATTTTACATTCAATAGGAGAATACACAATTTATCACGTAACTTAAGACCGAATATTTGAAAACCCATAAATGTTTTTAGTTTTAAGAGACAAAAATATAGCCCATGTCCTCTCTGAGAGTATAAGGAACACATGAACGAAAATCATGTTTAATTCGGTTCAGTAGTATTAAAATTTATTGCGAACATTCAAACACGCGAACAAACCTCTTTATATAACTGATAGAGGTAGACGAAACAAAACTAAATAAACATAATTTACACGCAAAACCATAAAATAACTGAAAACTAATTTTTTTTTTCGAAACTGTTTCACTCACTGATGATGCAGCGCGATGCTATGGCATTTTTCCGAGAAAAAAAAAGGCATACAAGAGAAATCCCGTCTAGATCCGATAAGTATTTTTAGAGTTTACTGGCAACAAACAGACTGACAGACTAAAATTCTAAAAATGTATTATTTGGTCTTGTTGTTTAAACTACCCAGAAAAAAACTTTACAGAAATTTGAGTTTACAGACAGCCCTTAAAGTTTTATTTTAAGAACAAGCTACACATAATAGATAATACCCAAATAACATTTCACTGATTTTTGTAGAGAAATTCGACTATAGTAAGATTCTGGTAGGAAATAAAGGCTTTCAAATATCTATTCCTACAAAAATCAGTGTATACATATATAGGCACACATATACATATATAGGCACACACACACACACACACACATATATATGATATTTATCGGGCTTAGGTTGGTTCTCTGTTCCATGCAAAAAAACACACCTTAAAACATGGTTCTAAAAAGTATAACTATTATAAAAACCAGTGAATATTTTAAACATTTTAGAATAACATTTGATTCCTTAGGTATTATTTTCAAACTTAGTCATATTCATCCCTAAGTCCAATACATACAGTTATATAAACACTCTCAGTTTGGCGCCGAGATGAAATCTCATCTAAATTCATAATATTTGGTTGGTTGGTCTCTCCTAAGTATCGCTTACAGAAGCGGGGAGATGGTTACTCAACATACACTTCCTCCGTTTTCTAATCTTATTCTCTCTCTTTATGTTTTTATGTAATCCCTGCAAATACATACAGAGATAACGGAATAGAGGTGTGTGTGTGTGTGTGTGTGTGTGTGAAACGAGCGAAATCAATATCTTCATCCCTTGTTCTGTAAGGGTGTGTGCGAGTAAGATAGACTGTGGAGATGCGATATTCCGCCACCAGGAGCGCTGTTCGTATTGTAGGTGGCGCGGGCGAGAGCTCCAACTGTTTCCCTCTTTTTGCCTTCATCCACTCTCCCTACTGATCTAGAAGCGAGGGCTGTTAGTGCTTTGTTTGCTTTATATTTTTTGTACTACCTCTTTTTTTTGTTTTGTTTTACTGAGTGTGGAGTTGTTTTGAGGGCTGTGTTCTTTTATCGAACTCTGCAATCATGATGGCTGTGGCGATTTGTTGCATACTGGTACTTCTTGCGGTGTTCATTGTTTTGATTATCGTCGTGGGACAGTCTATGGGTCCGTAGTTTGTTACGAAGGTAATTTGTGTTGTTGTTGGTTGTGAGCTCCAGATCACCCCTTCCCCTCTCTTCGTTCCCCTGATGTTGTAGATCTTTTGGTCTGTGTTAGATGGACATACCCACAGGTCAGATACTTTTGTGAAATAAAACGTACGCATCGCAAATAAACAGTGGTTTACTAGAGATTTGACCCATATCGAATGTTTTTAACCTTCCGAACAGATTTTATTCAGTTGTTAAGTATATTTACAATAAATAATAATTAATGATTTTAAAGTAGACATAAAAAACTGCCGTGTAAAAACAACACATTTAAATATTTTATCCTCTAGTTCGTAGCCCTGTAATAATAGTGAAAAATATGAATAAACGTTAATTTATACTCAATATATAAATATATGTATATTTGCATTTCTTTGCCGCATTAAAAGTGATTTTACATTTGTGACCTTACAATTTGCAACACTGAAATTATTATTTTAATTCAAAACGGTAATATATAATAGCTAGTTATGTAAGGATACGGTCGTATATTATCTTTATCAAATAAACTATTATTTATAGCATAATACACAAACATAAATTTAAAATATATTTACTTAATAAAATATTGTCTTGAAATATATATTTTATTAATTAATCAGCGATATTTATAGGTATTCTAAAAAAAAGAGGGTGATAAATTATATTGATTTTGACCAGACATTTGATATATTTATGTAAAAATATCGCCTTAAATTATTAAAAGATGATAATAAATTATAATAAATACAACATGTAAATCTGCATCTCATTTTATCGAGTTTGGCCAAATATTTTAGTGAACAATATAATATTATGTTATTTACAGTTTCTCTAAGGCCATTAAATTATATATTTAATATATTTTACTTATTTAGATTATAATAGCGTATCAAAAAATTGATTTCATATGTGAGAGGTAAAATTTTCAATGAAGATAGATTCACAAATTATTTACCTCTAGGTTAATTTTATTATCTTTAGGTATTAGTTATTCTTAAAATGAAAGCGCTTTCAAGTAAAATAATTAATAATAATAATATATTATATAAGTCAAGGCCTAATTTTCATAAAAGTTTGCTCAATGGCAATTTAATTAACTCACCTGGAAAGCTGAAGCTAAAATCACTAGGTCGTGCGTTAGGGGTGCTTTTTATTTACAGGTAATTAGTTATTCACTACCTTAAAATACTATCTCTTCCTGTATCTTCAGATTAGTTGGTGTTTACTGTCGACAGCCCTAAGTAGTGTCCACTCAGAACTTAGAAAGCCTAATTAATATATTATGACAATTTTTTTCTCGCGACTCATGTTAGCCAGAAGAGAGAACATTTTATTACAATTTAATAAATTATGGTAGAAATGCTACCCTTATATCGGGTATTCTACCCATGAAAAATTATAGACGTACCACTGAATATTGAGGCCAAGTAATAGCAAAATTTATCAAAGCATACCAACTAACTACCTCAAAAAGAGTTAAAACAAACCAAAATTACCTCATATATATTTCTGAGTGAAGAAACTTGCTCAACATAATTTTTATAGTCACCAAAATGGTAGTGTCCTTAGTTTAAAAAATATACCTCACTAGACTAGATTGTTATTCAATGTGAGTGCATGGTTGTGGAACGGCTAGCCCCCTTATTCATTGTGTATAGAGTGCCCGCACAACATAACTGTCACAAGTATTGCCAGCATGGAGTATAGTCCGGCGCTCTTCTATTTGTGAATAAAACATTTATTTATAAATGGTTTTTTGAAACAAATTTTTATATTATTGTAGATGTTGTATTTTCTCTTTAGTGACGGATTCAATCTGCTGTAAACAATTTAATATGAAAAACTCAGTGTAGATGAAGTGAAAGCTATTTGTTTATTCTAAGAAATAAAAACTTTATGAATTTAAAATTATAAATTGTTATTACCATTTTGGCGCTTCGTGAAAATATTTTTTTTTATATTAATCAATAGCTCTTGTATTTTATATATATATATACTCTCAAGTGAAGCAATTGTGCCATATTTTTACTATCTGGATTTTCTTAAATATAATATTATATTGTACTAATCTCAAAAATAGATATTATTTTATTTGAACCTATAAACAAATTATAAATGTACTTTCTAACCATTCATAAATGTAAATTACTAAAATTGTAAGTAGGCCTATTTCAATGTTTAGTATATACAATTTTATTTTCTAATTTAAAATTTGTGAAGTTCGGAAAATGTGGTGGTTCTCCCGTTCCATCTACACTGAATTTCCATGAGTGAGCGAGAAAGGGCCTACCAATTTTGCCCGGAAAGGTATTTTCCCATGCCTTCTAGTCTTATTTTACCTACCACACTCGACATGGGACCGACGGCTTTACTTCCCCTCCGAAGGAAGTTGTGCTATACATTTATATCACTCAAGAAAAATCCATCGAGCTTGACTGGGTTTGAACCCACGAACATCAGGTCCTGTGATGAAAACTTTACCTCAAGACCACCTAGATCAACGTATAAATTACTAATTTCTAATATATATAAATCACTTGGGGCCTAATGCAGAGATTCTAAACCTTTCTGGGCTAGCGGCACCCTTGTGAAGAGGATTAGAATCTAGCGGCACCCTTGTGAATGGGATTAGAATCTCGCGGCATCCTTGTGAAGGGGTTTAGAATCTCGCGGCATCCTTTTGAAGCAGATTAGAATCTCGCGGCTCCTTTGTGAAGGTGATTAGAATCTCGCGGCACCCTTGTGAAGGGGATTAGAATCTCACGGCACCCTTGTGAAGGGGATTAGAATCTCGCGGCACCCTTGTGAAGGGGATTAGAATCTCGTGGCACCATTGTGAAGGTGATTCAAATCTCGCGGCACCCTTGTGAATGGGATTAGAATCTCGTGGCACTCTTGTGAAGGGGATTAGAATCTTGTGGCACCCTTGTGAAGGGGATTAGAATCTCGTGGCACCTTTTAAGGATTTTTGTAGGCGTTTTGTTTTTCTTATTTTTATTTTTCATACAAAATAGAATATTAGATTATCACACTAAACAATTAACAATGTTTTAATTTTGTAATTATTTAACATTAAAATGAACATTTACTTACTCCCTTACTGAGCTAATCGAAAGATATATATAACAAAAACACTGAGTGAAATACTTAAATACAGTTAAAGAGTAAAATATCTTTGGAAATCAATAAACTTGTACACTAATTAACCACAATGTGAAATCACTATGAATTAATAACACCACAAAAAATGACTAATACTTTGTCATCAAAAGGAAAACTATTTTCTCTCATAGCACCGTGGCACGTGCAACACATGGAAACACTAAAAGATAAAACTTTCTTTTGTTTCTTTATTTTCATTTTTGTTGTTGTAATGTATTTTATTTATTATATTTTCTTAACATCCCCCCTCCCTCCTCAAAATCTCGCGACATCCCTGGCCGATCTCACGACACACCGGTTGAGAATCCCTCCCTGGCCTAATGAAAGATAATACTTTCGAGTTTGTCTTTACATTCTTCAATATTTGAGGGTAAACCATAAAAATCTATAGTTTTTCCCTTACAAGTAATTTAATTCCTGGACACATTGATTCTAAATAACTCATGATAAGTGGTTGTTGGGGAGAGGCAGACAGCAAGCATGGAGCAGTTTGCAATCAGAAGGCAGCAATTTGTGAAAATATAATCCGATCTAATACCGGAAATTTGCTTAGATTATTAAGATCAGACCCGCATCGGTGGGCACGTGGACTAAACATCAATCTAGTTTGTTTTACGGCGGCAGTAGAGTTTGAATGCAGATAGGGTGTACTAAAGATGATTTTTAATCTCAACTGTTTCCCACTTTCCCTCTACGCAAATACGGGTACAATTCATCTCGATTACACTTTTCTTATCCCTGTATAATTAATGCATGTTTTAATACAATAAGACGAAGTTATTTGATATACATCTTTAGAAACTTTTTTTTTTAAACTTTTAATCTAAGGATTAATTACTCATGCTAATTCACTCGTTATAAATATTATAAAGAACTCTTTAAAAAAAATTCTAGAATGCTTTCATTTTATACCTAATCTTGGTACCTATACACCCAAAACGTATGTTTCTCATTTCTAACATGTATTTTTAAATTAAAATTTGATTTAATAAAAAAAAATCAATTTTCATCATAAAGAAATTCCATTCAAACAAATGAGCTCAGCTTAAAATTCGACCTGTAATTGTTTAAATGCCAACACCACGTGCATTTTTGTATAGTTTGTATTTAAGGGGGCCGCCTACCGGAGGGTTGGAATGCGTTTCAGACGTTCAGGAACTAGGCGATGATTAGGTAGTGTTTAATTTTTTACAAACTTGACTTAAGCCAAAAGGAAGATAAAGGTGGGGAACATGCTTATTTATTATTCTCAACCTTACATTTTGATAATCTATGTATATAAAAAATTAATGAAAACTCGAAACTTGCATATTTTCAATGACCCTTAAATGGCCTTAAGTATATTGTCACAGTTCTGAGACGAGGGTAACATATATATAATCCTAGATACAAACTTTCAGAAACAAATAAAGTCATTTTTTGATAGGGTCACAACAGAAAATGTGAAGATAATTGCTCATTCCTTTTGCTGTTTTGATGCATCAAAGCTAATGCTTTTCAGCCGTCAAGTAGCGCAGCCATATCCTCCATCTACGCTTTGGAAGTAAAGAATAGCCGGAGAAAGAAGGAAAGGCAGTTGGCTCCTTGCGCATGCGCTCTTTTAGTTGGATGTCTGCCTTCGGCTTGTTGAGAGTTGAGACAATGCACAGTGAGCCGGCACATTTTTAAGATTTAGGTGTTCATTAGAAAATATTAAAAATAATATTTACTGTAGCTTTTACTGTAAATGTGTTTACAAACTGGTCCTGTGTTTACGAACAGTTGTGTATGCTTTGCCTTCTTATGATAGCCATTACAATTATATATAAATAAAATAGAATAATATTGTTATTTTCGATAAATTAAAACTATTATGAACAATAACACAAGCAAAAAGGACTACCGTAAAGGGGAAAAAACTAGACTTCGACTATCTGCCCGCCGCAAAAAGTTAGGATGGAAAAAGGGGAAGAAGCGTTTTATTAATGGATCAAAGTAAGTACATACTGATTGATTAGTATAAAAACAGGGTCTAGTTCACTGTTCAACGCTTGCGTGTTAGTTTCATTTTACCGTGTTGCTCCTATATTCAGGAGGACGGGGTTCAAATCCCACCCGGAGGCTTCACTAAGCTGGTCCCGTGAAATAAAGAACCATAATTTGAATTCTGTTGCTTAAATTTAAAACATATATTTTTTATGGTCTTTATAATTATTCTTATAGATTCAATGAGCTTCCATTCATTCTTTGGACTATACTAAAATCATTACACGAAGAGAAATATTAGTAAAAAGTATATATTTACTGTACGTATACTAATTACTAACAAAGTTGTGATGGACAATTGAATTACTTAAAATATGTACAACTATATAAAAAAGAAAATTTTAATCATTACACGCAAGATAAAAATTAATTTTAATAAAGCTTAATTTAGCTCTGATACGTGAAGGTGAAATCTAAAACAATTATTACAATGTTTAGTGCCTGATTAGTAGTTTCAATTGAAAAAGTTCCAAAATCAGCTTTACAATATAAAAACCTTGAGCAACATATTTAATTTCTGGGTAAATATGAATTTTCCTTTCCTTATGAAACAACGCCCGTAATGTTTAACCCTAAATATCGCAACAAATTGGGTTGTATCAAGATCTAGAAGTTTACCGAAAATATACTGTAAATTCAATCAACATTTTGGAAGGAAACCTAAATTTCTAATCATTACTGAGCACTATTTATTGAAAGCCAGGATTATATACTAAGTATCGACACGTGTTTCTGAATTATTGCTTTGCATGGTGGGGTTGCGTGAAGCTAGTCTCCCTCAGCCAGTAATGTACGCTTCTTAGTACGTTGTATATAAAGAACTAATTCTGAGACTGCAGGGCTTAAAGCACTAATCATGCAGTAAATATTGACAAATGTTTCAGGATTAGAGCCTTAAATGGTGAGATAAGCTTCACGAATCTCCACCAAGATGCATTTGCGGCAGTTTTTTTTAATGTGAAATTGGGTGACCTGGTGGTCTAGGAGTAAGGTGTTGGACTTCTGTGCTGGCGTCCGGGTTCAATCCTCGGTCCCGGCACAATTTATCTGATTGTTAAACCCTTCCTTCACCTCTGACATGACGTGTATTAATCACAACTTGTGAATGTGTGGAATGCCCGGCCTCCACCGTGGTTCGGATCCCACGTTAAACTGTAGGTCCTCCATTTCATCTCACAATCATCCTACCATTGCACATTAGCGTAAGTGCGTAAAACCCAAACGGGTAGTAAGACGCAGTGCTAATAGTAAAAGTAATAATAATAATAATAACAATAATAATAATTTAAATGTGAAATTCACTTTAGTTTTATCATTTATCTACACACGCTAATGTGAGAGCACTTTTTCGTATCAAATCCTTCCTCGTCCTTGGTAATTTTTTTAATGCTGTTGTTTTAGTTTTTTTTTGTTTTTTTTCCCCCAAAGAGAAACAAAGGCTTCTTTTTAAACCAAAACTGAGTTATTAAAAATTCATAAGAAATTAAATGTAAGAATAATATTTGTTCACATTACTTAATAATAATAAAATAGGGCACTGGAATATTTATTTTAAATTATTGAATTAAATTGTTAGATTAAAAAAAATACAAGTCTTATATTACAATAATTAATAATTGATCACGCTTGACAAAATTAAATCCTGTATTGTTTTGCATGCGTATATGTCCTAGCAATAAAATCCTCAGATAATTACACTTTTTGTCTGAGATTTTTGAGCTACGTGCTGAAATACAAATTAGGCAAAGTATAATGATTTCTTAGACTAAACCAATTTTTATATAACACCACCATTATATTTAATTTACAGAAAATATTTACTAGTTATAGGAAAATAACGCTTTTAATAAAAGTATGTAATTAATTTCTGTGATTTTGGTGATTGATGACATCATTTCGAGATAGTAAATTCGGCTTTATTTTTTTTTACCGTCAGAAATGTTCAAATATACCGTTTAAAGGCTTTTGATTTGGTAGTTTTATAGTATTCATAGAAAAACAAGTTTCTTAAAACGTGACCCTATTTTTCTACAGAGTATGCTTTGTAAAGGCAAGTGACTTACATACAAACAGATGTGTTAACAGTTCATCGAGTCAGCCAAAACCTAATATTCGAGAACAGATAGAAACTATAGATTGCAACTCTGTCTCCTTCTTCTGAAGAAAGGTGAGTTTCTAAATAATTTTATGGCGTCGACTATAATCAGCTCTTTGTTAACTTGCAATAAATTTTATTGCTTGAGTATTCCTAGACTTTACGTAACTCAAGTTGGCCCGCCACATCGCCAATTTTTTCAGCCCATAATTTGTGCTCATGTGTGCCCGAACATGAACATTTATGCTGTAAAATTAGGCTTCTTAAAAAACATTTGATGTTGCGGGCTAACTTGAGCTCAGTCTAGCCAGCAACATTTTGAAAAACACAACGTATAAAAAATTGCATTTACGCCATTCATTTGTACCCCGTTTGTGCTCATATTTTGCTGAAAACTATAATTTGTGCTTCAAAATTGGGTATTTTATAAAAGATTTAATGTGGTGGGCCAACTTGAGTCCTCCCCATTCTATAACCCGTAAAAATCACGACTTCAAGCTAGCCCACCACTTAATTAAAAAATCACGTTAGCGAAATGCGGTTTGTACCATTCGATTATGCTCTAATGGTACTCATATGTACACGAAAGTAAACATTTGTGCTATAAAAGAGGCCTTTTATAGAACATTTAAGGTTGCTGGCGAACTTGAGCTCAAGCTAGCCCGAAACATTTAGAAAAACACAACGTTACAAAATTGTATTTATCTCATTCAATAGTGATCCGTTTTATAGCACAAATGTACATTTTTGGGTACATGTGAGCAGAAATGGAGCAAAATCGATTGGCACAAACTGCATTTCACTAAGATGATTTTTTAATCAAGTGGCGGGCCAGCTTGAGCTCAATGTTTTTACAGGTTTCAGAATAGGGAGTACTCAAGTTGGCCCGCCACATTAAATCTTTCATAAAATACTTAATTTTGAAGCAAAGGTTATAAATGTTCTAGTATATATGAGCATAAAAGGAGCCCAATCGATTGGCACAAATGGCATTTTGCTACGATAATTTTTTAAATAACTATGAACACAAACGAAGCACAAACAATGAGGAAATAAAATTGTTGATGTGGGAGGCCAACTCGAGTTATGTTAGACTTTGGTTAAGATAAGTTGGCTCATTTAGTGATCCAGTTAGAAATATTTATGGCACTTAGGCTAGGTGTGTATTTAGGTCAGTCATAAACTTGGTGTCCTAGCAGAGTTGGGTTATTGACACTTGCATGAGAGGTCAGGGATCCATCTTTACTGGATGCACAAAGAATTTCCTCCTAGTTAATTTTTCTCAGCCCCATCCTCCAAGAATTCGTTATTAGTAACCAATGTGTTAAATGTAATAATAAAATAGTTGAGTGCTAATATGGTCCGTTGTATTTTAAATAATTACATTCTTTTTTTAACTGTGCAGGTTTTCCTCAAAAACATTTACAATCCTCCAGCCAGCCTTTGTAGATAACTCAGAACCTGGGTGCTCATTTTGGCCAGACATAAGCACAAGTACGCCTAAAAAGAAACTACCAACATCAGTAGAAACTCTTGATAGTTCCAATTTCACAGATGATACGATTCTTTCCACCATTTCAGAAAATGATGATTGTCTAGATGGCGTCAGACCTCTTTCCTTATCTCTTGAAAAAGAAAATTTAATGGAGTCTAAGCCAACACAAAATAATGATATATCTATCAAACCACCTGGGGTACTTATCAATGGACGTCGAATGTTTGATGCTGCTTATCTATTTGAGGAAATAGCTAGGATAAGCCGACATAGCAGGCAATTTGACTGCTCATTTGCCAACATGAATTTTATCCGTGAGGAAAGAAGAGGGATGCAAAATGTTTACCATTTTCAGTGTAATATGTGTGGAATAATAGAAAAGTTACATTCTGAAAAGCCCAACGAAGAAAATTCATACATGAATTCGAATATGGCCTGGGTGAACAGTATGTTATTGACAGGCCAAAGCTATAGCCAACTAAAAGTAATAACATCAACACTTGATATGCCTTGCATGGCCAAAGAAACATTTAGCAAATGTCAAAAGAAGCTCTCTTCAGTCATACACGATGTTGCATGGCAAAGAATGGAGGCTGCGGCAAAGGAAGAAGGAAGATTAGCCATTGCAGCAGGAGATGTGGACATAGATGGAGTTCCTCTGGTAACAGTTGTGACAGACGGCGCGTGGTGCAAGCGCTCGTTTGGGAGCAATTATGATGCTCTTTCTGGTGTTGTAAGTGTAACAAAAATATTTACAATAATTTAATACTATCTTTGTCTAACGGTGAAGTTGGTGAATTATGTTTATGATTTAGAACAATAATATGATAATACGTGAATACCTTTAAATTGTGTTTTTTTTGTTCACGGTCCATTTATACAGGACTACCTATATAAATTTGTAAGGCATTATAGAACACATAGCACAATTTATTTCCATTCCACGGTACTGAACCAGCTTATTAAAATACAAAGTGAATTTGATTTAATATTCCTAAAACTGTAAAATTAATATGAGGTTTAGTTTGAATTCAGCTTAGAAAAAGGTAATTTACTAACTTTTTACAGATGGGCATAAGAAAAACAAGAATGGGTCTCTATTTTTTTATTTGCACTGAAATTCACCATACGTTAAATATGAGAATTGAACTCAATTATTCATATATAAAGACGATTTAAACAAACGCAATTATTACCAAAATCCCTTATATATAGACTACCATAAGTTATTAGTAAATAATTTATTTTACTTGTCTTATTAAAATTTAAAATATGACTTGTTTAGTAAATATTTACTAACAGTTAGCACTTCAATACAAAACAATACAATACATTATAAGGCTATGATATGTCAAATAAGGTAACTACATTATTACAAGTTTACATCTCCTTTATATATTTTCTTATAGGCTTGTATAGTTGGAAAACGCACTCAAAAGGTGTTGTTTGTAAATGCAAGAAATTCCTACTGCTGCATATGTGCTCGGGCTAGAGCTAAAAATGATACACCAAAAGAGCACATTTGTTACAAAAACTGGAACAAGTCTCCGAATAGTATGGAATCGGATATCATAGTGGAAGGTTTCAAGAACAGTGTTGCCATGCATAACTTGAAATATCATCAGTTGATAGGTATGTTTTTTTGAAATATGAAAAATATAAGTTTTGTGAAGTGTTGGATTTTAATTTTAATCGACACATTTTAAAATGTATTTTTTAAACTATATGAATACATTGGTAAGATAGTAGGCCTACAAATCTACTGTTTTAAAAATCGCTTAGTTGAAATTTCTTGAGCTGTGACTCTAATATTTCTACATAATAGCTATAGTATAATCTAGTGGATTATTTTCTGAGTATAGCCTATATTAGTTGTTTATTTTTACAGGTGATGGAGATAGTAGTGTTATGCGAAATCTTTTAAAAGCTCAACCATATGGCCCTGGCTTCACAATAACAAAGATTGAATGTAGCAACCATATTTTGAGAAATTACTTGAAGAGGCTTCGTCATATTTCTTCAAAGAGCAAAAACGATGTTGGTCCAATTCCTCCAATTTTTAGGAAAGCTATAACTGATCGTCAAATGCGCCTCCGATGTGCGGTTACTGGAGCCATGAAATACAGGGCCAGTCAATGTGGAATTCCTCTTCATCGAAGAATTGAAGAACTGAGACAAGATATTAATAATGGGCCATGTCATGTATTTGGAGATCATGCCAAATGTGCTGAAAGAGGTTATTTCTGTAATGGACCAAAAGAAAACGAAGAGAATCTAGTCCCAGTCCTTCAAAGTGCAGGAGTATGGGTAGAAATCATAGCAGCAAAAAACCTGGTCGCTCATCATGCAGCTAGCTTACTGCAAAATGTTACAACAAACAAGGCTGAATCTTTTAATAGTCTAGTCTGCAAATACGTTTCCGGTAAAAGAGTTAATTTTTGTCTAAGAGGTGGGTATCAAACAAGAAGTGAACTATCGGTTATTTCTTTGAACACAGGAGGAAAAGAACAGGATTATATCCACAAAGGGGCCACAAACGTTAGCCCAGGTCACTTCACCAAATTGCACCTAGAACAAAAAGAACGTTCAGCTCAAAAGAGGAAGATTCGAAGATTGGAACACACAGCGCCATCCAAACAAAGGAAACTATACTCTTCAGGACCTGACAGTGATATGGATTCCGAACTTTTCACGAGAAACAAAGAGGACTTTTTGAATGGCTTAAGTTTAACAAAAGAACAACGAGAACTGTTGCAACTATCAACTACTGCCCAGGTAAATTCTGTTCAATGGAGAGCGGAAAGATCAAAGCGTCTTACTGCATCTTCATTTGGTAAAATATGTAAGATGAGAAAAAACACCAAATGTGCTAATACAGTAAGAGCTCTTCTTTATAATGATTTTTTGGGGTCCAAGGCAACAAAGTACGGTTTGGAAAAAGAACCTATGGCTCTTGAACAGCTTGAAGCTGAGTTGAATGTGAAAGTGATACGCAGTGGACTTTTTGTAGATGAAAATTGCCCTTGGCTTGGTGCCACACCTGATGGGCTTATCGGAACAGACGGAATCGTAGAAGTGAAGTGCCCAGCAGTTGCAGCCACAATGACACCAGAGCAAGCTATAAAGGAAAATAAAGTCACTTTTTGTACTGTTCAGGAAGGGAAAATGCGCTTAAAGGAACAGAACAACTTTATGTACCAAGTGCAAGGGCAACTGCATGTCACACAACGTCAATACTGTCTGTTTGTGTTTTGGACACCTTTTGGAATGTTTGTGGAAAAAATTTATAGGGATGATACTTTCTGGCAAGAAAAAATGGTAGACAAACTTACACTTTTTTTCATGAATTGTCTACTACCGGAACTTGTAGACCCAAGATTCCCCAGAAACTTGGAAATAAGGGAGCACACCACTCAAGTGGCACAATCATAATGGGAGTCAATTTTTATTGAAGTGACAATGCAAATAAGATTTAAAATATTGATTGAAAGAGTAGATATTAAAATAAATAAAAAATATTTTATAAACATTTTATTTCAAAATGCACTAAAAGGTATTAAATAATTCACTTATATTAGTTTAGTTAGTTTTACGTCTTACGCTGGACAATCACTATGTATCCTCACTTTATCAACTTTATAAATGCATTATTGATTAGATAAATTATGGTTTTCTTTAAAAAACATAATTGTTTCAACATATTACTACAAATTATTATTGTGGAGTTTTTAAACAATAATAAATCGTATAGTACAAACAAATACCTTTTAATATGTAAGTTGAGTTGGCCCTACTTAGCGTCCGAAAGCTTAGCTCAGTTGATAGAGTGCTAATCTACTTTGTTATGGCTTTCGTGTCCGATTACCGTTATCAACACGTCTTTAAACCCTAATAATTATAATTCTTGGCATGGTTGATTTTTATCTTTACTAAATTGTCAGCCTAGGGACTGGGTGTATGTCATAGTATTAAGTTAGTTTGTAAGTCATGTGCTGATGTAATATTTGTGTTCAGGAAGTGCAAGTTAAATACCCCAATAATTATTTTTTAAATAATTGGTACTTGGTGTACGAATGAAATGTTGCCCATCACATAGTGATGTCCTATCGAAAAATGTGTCATACTCAGGGTCGTACGCACGGGGAGGGGGGACTTGAGGGGTGTGAATCCCCCCTCCATCCCAATTGAGAAATAAATTAATACTAGACAAAACAATCCTCAGATATTCATTTTAAACAAAATTGTTGAAGCTATTTTTGAAATACTAGATTTGTAAAATTCGTCATCAATAAACTACCATTCAGAGTGTTTTTTGCCCCAAAATTGAACGTAGTATGTTATTTGTATTGGCAAACTCTGCCCCAATATCTATTTTAATTAAAATTGCTAGAGCCGTTTTCGACATATTTTGAATTAAAAAAAGTATAAATAATAGACTACCATTCGGGGTGTTTTTGCTCAAAGAACAAACATAGTATTTTATTTGTATTGCCAAACACTACCCTAATATTATATTTAATCAAAATCATTAAAGGTTAAAAAAAAATATTTATGATCATAAAAAAGCCCATGAAGTAAACTACCCTTAATTTGAGAGTTAGAATCAAAATTTTAAAAAAAGCCCCTAAATAAACCCTAAAACTTTCAAATATAAATTTTTTACCAAATCCATCTGACCGTTTCAGATATATCGTCAGGGATAGACAGACAGACAGACATGGGGACAGAATTTTTTTTAAATCTTCTCTTTTGGATATCTTGATACATAATGTTTCATGAAACACCAAAATCTCCATTTCTAATTTTAATTATCGTTTAGTTATATTGTTCTAAAAAGGTACCATATATAAAGATGGGTGTTCAAGATAAGTTAACCCGCTTCGGTTGTTTAACGTGTCGGTCTTGTGTTGGACTCGACTGCCAAGGATGGGGATATTGAGGTTCGAATCTCATTCGGTTGTATTGAGGGCGTTTTTTCCTAAATGAATCTTCACTCTCCTTCCACGCAAAACTGAGTTCACTTCCTTTAAAACACATCCTTAATCCATTAGCGTAATAATTAATACGTTACCCAAACGGGTGGTGACAAGTGCAAAAAAAAAAAAAATTAGATCATAATTATGCAAATAAAAGCCATGTATATTTATCTATACTAATAATAAAATTCTAGGGTCTGTCTGTACATAATCGAGACACATTAAGTTTGTTTCCATTACAGTCTTTTTTTACTTGAGGTACTTTTTAAGCTTTTTTTATGGTTTTGCGTGTAAATGAGATTTTTTTAAATATCTTTTGAATAGTAAATTTAAACTATTTTTGTGCTAGATCAATGCAGCAATGCCTCCAAAGTAAAAGCTATACTGGTTTTTGCTTGCATTTGAGTCTGTGATTTAATTACTTTTTTTAGTTACTACATGGCTTTGTATGTAAATTAAGATTATTTATTCTAGTGTCTTGAGGCTATTTTCAAGAACGAAATGAATGATTGAGGTGGAAGTAAGTGGCATTTATTTGATTGCTAAGGAATGTTTTCAAGAACATCAATGAGCAAGACAAGGTCAAGTGAGGTACAAGTCACGCAAATCTTCTCACATCATACACTACTTGACCCATTGCCTTTCTCTGCGTTGTTCATGAAAACGGGCATTAAATGATCTAAATTTTAAAACAGAATTTGAGCGTGAAAAGTAAATTATAAAAATCAAAAGAAATTACGTCATCTAATTCGTGAAACATGATAGCATTCACGAGCAACCTCTGTCTCAATTATTCCTCACATATCCATATCAGCACGATCGATTTGTTGTTTTTTTACAAGTAAACAAACGTTTGGAGTTGCATAGTGGCCTCACTACTTTTTACTTCTAGATCACTTCTCACTTCTGAAGGGTGATGAGTAAGGCTCTAGTCGGGGGTGGGGTTTTGGGGTGCAAACAACCCCCGAAATTTTATGAACAAAATATAATTTATGGCTTTATTAATAGTTCAAACAATAAAAATTAATGTACAAGTACAAATTAGGGGGCTGTGTTATCATATAAAGCACTTCAGAGATCTTCTAGAGGTGTTTAATATCTAGGATTTTTTCTATCCTCCTGCAGTTATGGTTTTGACGTAAAAAAAACACTCCACAGGTAGCATTTATAAGTGTTTAATATTTAGAATTTGTCCTAGCCTCCGGCAGTTAGGGGGTTATGTTGCCATAAAAAAAAACACCTTCAGATAGCTTCTAGAACTGATTAGAATTTTTTCTACTCTCCAGCAATTGGAGTGTGTGCCCACCAAACCCTTCCTGATATTATTGGCTGGCTACGGTCTTGGTGATAAAAAGTAAATCAAGTAAATCAATGCAATTTCACACCTGAATAGGGAGCTAGAAGTAAAAGTGGTTTTGTTCTTGCATACACGCTTTAGATATTAAATACATACTAATTAACATAAATCTAAGGTATAGTGATACAACCAGGATTTTGTTAGGTTTCTATTTTTACTGGGTAGTAAACAATGAGCAGATCGTACAATCCATCCTTAGAGTTTTGTATTTTGGTATGTTTGTATATAGACCTATGGATGCATGTATGTTGCCAGTAAACTAATCTAATTTGATCGAGATGGGACTTCTGTTGGATTCCTTATTTTTCCGCAAACATGTTTACCTAGACAACAACACGCTACCTGCGTCCAAACCAAACGAGTAGTAAGACTTGGTGTAGTAAAATGCACAACACTTGCTTTCTCATCTGTATTCTACTAAAAAGAAAAGCGGGGGGGAAGGGGGGTCATCGGTAGTGATACTTCAAGGTTCGTTACCCTGAGCACAAAAATGACAAATTATCCTAACTGGTGATAGAGGGAATAAGTTCGGGGATCTTCGTATGTGCATTCTTTTCTAGCGCTTATGGCTGCTTCCACGTGAGACAGCAAAAATTACATTATTAAAAACTTAATGCGAGTGAAGCCATGTGTAAAATCTAGTGAGTGAATAAAGTTACACACTAATGCGTAAATTAATATACCAAAATAACTCAAATAAATTATATAAATCACTTCATACTGTAGTTTGTATTAATATACTCGTGCGCTGCAAGCTCAAAGGGATAATTTTCAACACAATCTTGAAGTTCTAAATAATATTGGATTCCCAGTTTGTGAACCACTCAGCTACCCTCCAAAAGAGAATCCCAAGCTTATATTGTGAAAGACGAACAGGCTTCTCTGTGTCCGAGCCTCGCCCACCTCCCTTCTTGACCTTGAGGTTATCTCGGAGTTTGCTTTGCTCAGTCGCTCTCTTTCTTATTGCCATGTCAAGGGACGGACAGAGGGTGACGAGCAGACATAAACGAGTAGTAGTTCATGTAACCGACACACACTATTGAGTTTAAAGTCATGTTGCCTGACAGCGGTTGATACTTTCTCGCTCCGGTAGGCGGCCCCCTTAATGGAATATTAGGGAATTAATTGATTTAAACGTTATTACAGGTTTTGAAAGCTCTTACATAAGCTCAAGGCTTACTTGGGCTATTGAATATTGATATATTATTATTATTATTATTATTATTATTATTATGATTTCTGTCTTATGACAACTCCATTACTATTGTCAGTGAACTTAGACCTCCAAATGTATCTTGTCCTCTGCCTCCTACTTCTTCCTGACCTCCTCTTTCCCTCAACCTTTCCTTCTATGACGTCGTGCAGAAGACAGTTCCTCCTAAGGATGTATCCAATCCAGTTTGTTTTGTACCGAAGAATACATCCAAAATGGTTATTTTCTCACCCACTCTTCTAATTGAATATAACTAGTTTTAGTATGTTTTTATTTGTGCATTTATTATATGGGCTATAAACGTCTTAAACTAAGAGACAGCGACGGTAAAGGTTGTTTATATGAA
Source organism: Timema cristinae (assembly GCA_039000515.1). Taxonomy (NCBI): domain Eukaryota; kingdom Metazoa; phylum Arthropoda; class Insecta; order Phasmatodea; family Timematidae; genus Timema; species Timema cristinae. Next base: position 34,545,690 of record JBCFYV010002255.1, read on the forward strand.
GTGTTGACCTCGTTAGCACGGAGATGGGTTAATTAAACCAAAGGGACTGGTAGTTCTGTGAACTGTATACCTCTTTCTCTTCGTGTGCTTATCGTTACTACAGTCTTATTAGTAGTTTTGTGAACTATAGACCGGTTTTCTTCCATGATATTATCAACATTTGTTGAATATCTGTCAAGGGGATAGCTGCATTAGACGAGAAACTTTTTAGATGAAGAAAAAAGTTGTCATTAAATTCCAGGACATACTTGACAGATATTCAAGAACCATCAAGATTAACATGTGAAGAAAATTAATCTCTCTGTATCTACTGGAGAAACATTACTGTTAGTTTTAGAAGGCCCACTGTTTTTCCCCACAAAAAATATGTTAAAAATAATTAAAATGGGATAGGGCCTGTGATTACATCTCTTGAATATCTTAAAGATAATTACATGCTTATTATATAACTTTTCCGACACTATTCTGAGTAGCAAGGTCAACACTATCAACAGATTTAAAAAATTTAAATTATGAAGCCAAAGCACTAATGGGTTCCTCACAAAAACAAATCAACACCTCTGCAAATTAAGTATCACTCTTGTGTTGAGACGTTTGTTTGATCAGTCTTTGATAACTCCCAAGGTCATTTATCAGCACACATTTTATCATTTTAAAATACTGTTAAAACATTGTATTATTTGTAAAAAAATTTTTGGCAGAATTTTGAAAATAATTAGTATGACATTTTTGTGCATACATTCCCATAATTATAGTATACTGTAATTATATTTTTTTCTAATAATTTGAGTATTTCTCTTGCAGAGAAAAATATTACTTTGGTAATCATATGAAACTCTCTTCAGATATAAATTTTGAACAAAACTTTTATAGCAATTTTTTATTTTCAAAAATCAGTCTTTTATAAACTACCCTTAATTTTAGGAGTATATTTAAAATCCTAACTTGTTCTCGTGGCATGACAATGTAACATATAAATATCAAGTTTAATTAAATTCATCAAACCTTTTCGGCTGTAGTAGATGAGTGTTCATACTTGCAGTACATTGGGACAGACAGACAAAATTATTGCAAGAAACATTTTTTTATGTTTGGGGACACGTAAAATATAATCTTGAGGTTTGAAAATTTTCACGATTACTACATTACTTTATATATATATATATGATAAACTAAAAATATAATATATATTTTACCTGTATCTTTAGTGAGAATCTTTATATATAAATCAAACTCGCTCATACACTAATTTTGAGTCTTATAAATACCCACAGGTAAGTCAACTCAAGTTGTGGAAAGCCCCTTTGGGCGTTAGATGTTCTCCCTCTGTATCATTCTGTTTACATTACCCTCCAAACTCACTCAGCCAACTCTGAAACTAGCATTCATGCATAATAATGAACCATAAATATGATCACAAGCTGCACTTTGTAAGACAGCGAGGACTTAGTTTGTTTGCTCGTTCCTCTCATTACATTATACAGGCGACCAGAGACAAACCAGATGCTTTGTAGTCTAAGATACGAACTGAGCAACTCCAGTAAATCACGTCACTTACTAATGGCATTAACTTAAATGTATACAAGGCTCGCACCATAACGTGGGATGGAACGGGACGCGAGAGAAGGTCACTGTTTTCGCAGGGTTTCTTTTAATGTCAAAATATATTTTTGGCCAAAATAAATCAACTATCTCTCCAGTAGAAACATTGAGTTTAATTTTCTTCACATGGTGATATCAACAGTTCCTTAATATCTGTCATGAGAATAGCGGTATTAGATGGGAAACATTATAAATGAAGAGAATAAGTTGTCATTAAATTACAGGACAACCTTGATACATTTTTAACAACTGTTATCACCATGACCCACCTCGGTGGCGTAGTTGGCTAACGCGCTAGTCGTGTTGAGCTCGACCGCTGAAGACGGGGAGATCGAGGTTCCAATCTCGGACGGGTGAACTGGGGGTGGTTTTTCCTAAACGGTTTTCCACTCTTCCTCCATGCAAATGCGGGTTCACTTCCTCTAATTCAACCTTCCCAATTCCTAATCCATTAGCGTAATTAGTATTTAAAGCATATAACCCGAACGGGTAGTAAGACGCGGTGCTACTATTATATTATTATTATTGTTATCACCATGTGAAGAAAATTAAACTCTTTGATTCTACTGGAACAATATATTTTTAATTTGAGCAAAAAAAAAAAGTTTTGCCAGAATAACTGGAAAAACCCCGGCTTTTCCTCGCCATCCCCTTCCATCTCACCTTAATGCCGTTTCACTCAGGACACCTTCAAGACAATGTAACGCAACAAAACGTCGGCCTTTTCACACGAGCGGCCATACTAGACCCACACACGAGACATTCGGTTAATTCAGTACAACGATGAATGTCGAAGAAGCTGCTGTGGTATTGTCGCTGTTAGAGTGAAAGAATAAAAGGAATAGAAAGATATAGGTGCACCCAATTAACACTAATGGCCAGTTCCATAGTCAGACTTAGCACGTCTCAAGCTCAGCTTTATACTAGACTAGATAGCTGTTGCCCGCGGCTTTGCTCGCGTGGAAGTTGATTATATACAAATATGAAAATATACATATGTATTTACAAATTAATTAAAAATATTACGTTACGTTGATGACCATAACTTGACCTCAGATCAAAAATAATTTAAGTCCGATACAAACTTTCATCCCATTTTTCATCCCTTATTAAATAAAATTTCCAAAATTCCTGATACACGTATTTATTTGTTTTACGTCAATAACCGAAATACAAAATTTGGTTTATGTAACTTTCAAAATGACGGACTTTCATACATATTATCATATATATTATCATCCCCTATTTTGACCCCTTTGGGGTGGAATTTTCTAAAATCCTTTCTTAGTGGGTGCCTACATAACAAAATGAATATACAGTCCGAATTTCATGCTTGTAGCCTTGATAGTTTGCGCTCGGCGATGATGAATCAGTCAGTCAGTCAGGACATGTTATTTTATAAGTATAGATACAAGACGTCACCTACCTAGACCAGAATGGAATGGGCCAGATTCACATATAAAAATGACCCAGTCTATTCTTGTCTAAAGTAGACCCATGGCTTCTATGGTACTGACTGACAGCTCACAGCTGACTTCTAACAGTCAACATTTAGGTATATACCTACATTTCGACTCTCAGAAGTGACAGCTGCTAGACACGTTTTTGCAGTTCATATGGTTCGGCGTGGGGATACATAATTTGGTCTGGTAGCTTTTCAAAGCCGTCAGCTGTCACTCAGCACCAAAGAAGCCATGGGGCTACTGTAAGTAGGTGTCGTCATGTACGAGTATTTAGTGTAGCGCCACACTTGAGGCGTGCTTAATCTAACTATGAAACTGGACCTTAGAGGTTAAGGCTGCAACCAGTCGGACTCTCACTCTTAAACTGTTTGTTTTTGGCTAAAACAAAGACTGTCTACAGAAAAATGATGGTAAACGTAATTTCAGCCAATATGAATCCATCATCAAAGTCAAATTAAAGTTATTAAATTATTACTCTTACTAAAATTAGTCTATTAAATATGAGCAAACTTTTATCCTTGATCAAAAAATAATTTTTTTTCTAGCACTGCGTATTATTATCCTTTCGGGTAATACGCTCCCAAATAACTAATTTCTTTAGTTGACTACAATAGCCGAACCATAATTATTTGTTTCTGATTGGCTTAACGCAACTACATAAACGCAAGAGATGCACAGTGTTCATCTCCTTCCGATATGCGACTGCGCTTGCGTGTGCTATTGTAGACATTCCAATATTACGTCTCCTACTCCGACAAGCGGGTGTGACAGGGGGAAGACTAGGCATAAAAGGGTGCTTTCTATATATTACATGAATACCTTAGGCAAGATCAATAAAAAAAACATCTGTTTAGGTGTGCGCATGGTCTAAGCCGTCAATCTCGTGAAAGACTAGACTCCCGATGACAAGGAGTTCGGGGTTAGAATTCAAATCAGGTGTACTGAGGGTGTGTTTTCCCCAAAATAGTCTAACACACTCCCTCTACATAAATGCGGGTACACTTTCTCTAAGTTCAGCATTCCTCAACCCTAGCTCACTAGCGTAGAGCCCGAACAGGTTGTAAAACGTGGTGCTAAAAAAATAATCAATTATTCCATTATGTCAGAAAAAAAAATAGAAAAATTGTTCAGTAATCTCGAAAAACCTTTACGAAAGAATTATACGAATAGGCGAGACAAGTTTGTATTGCACAAATAAACTTTTCCGTATCAAAGACTTCAACCATTTTGACACCGGTGAATCGCCACAAACTGCGTCTCGTGCGAAATCTATTGTTCAACTCAACTAACAATGAAAATTGGACTGTATTTATGTGGGTTAGGAACCTAGTAAATTAGAAATTTACTAACACACTAGTTCTAGGTCCGTTTACAACAGGTTGATTAAAATACTAATCAATATAACAAAACCTAACCTTCGATTGATAAATGCATGTAAGGTTGTTCTTTGTTTGTAAGAAAATAATAATTTGGTCTAGTAATACGCAAGAATTTAAAAAGTGAGAGTGAACTAAATTAATTCTACTTTTACTGAATAAAAGAAAAAAAGAAAAATCTGGCTCTATTAGTTTCTGTGTCGTGGTCTATACTATAGGGTTCAAATTTTCAGCTTCCTGGGTAATCTAAGGACTTCTGGAGTGTGTCGAAAGACACACACACACACACACACACACACACACACACACACACACACCACGCACGCACATTAGACAATTATATTAATTGTAGATCATGTAAAAAAATTACTATACCTTCTAATAAAATATATCTATCAAATTATGAAATAAATACTTGGATACTTATCAGATATATAAATTATCTTAAAATGAATAAGTGTTGTCAAATTTAAAATTCAAGTATTTTAAAAATAACAATTTAGTCCTATTTCATAAAAAAAGATTGAATTTGCGAATTAAATTTGTCAAAAGTATTGGTGCTATTATAATATTAAAATAGTTTGGTATATCTCTTTCCTATCATCTAACCCTGGGAGCTTTGTTGGTTCGAAACCAGGCTGGGTCTAAGTGCCTTAAGCCTAGCTTTGTAAGAAACAGGGGAAGAATAATTTGGAGTGTAATAAAAGCTTAGTACAATGAACTAAATGCTCTTATTTGTATTAAAAGCCTTACAAAATAATGGGTAGGTTCTTGTTTGATTAGTTACGCATGCTCTTTTATATTACAGCGCCCTTTTTTAAAGTTTATTTTCAATCTTGATTAATTTTACTATACGAAGTATCAGTGGTCGCGTGGTTCAAGGTGTGCTCTCGTAACAAACAGAATTACTGCTGACGTGGAGGTCGAGGTTTGAATCCCGGCCGGGTGTACTGAAGGTAATTTTTCCCTAAATGGTTTCCCGATCTTCCTTTAAGAAAAGCACAATTTAACTCTTCTCAATTATACCTTTCACTTTCCTAAGTCATTAGCATAATTTGAAAAATAACAATTGGCTATGTGATTTAATGCTAATTAATGAGATTAATTTTGAGTAAAGGTACCCGCAATAGCTTGGAGAAATAGTAGTAAAATGGGAAAACTACCTAAGTGAATTGAACAGAAATTGTGACTTTGAGTTTCCTGTTAACGGAAAGTAGATACAACGCCTTGTGGGCTTTTGGCTCACAGTTGATGGTCATGATCATAGTATACATACAGTCAACTCTCAATTCTACGACCTTTCACGGTTCCCTGGAAAAGGGTCTTTATTTCGAAGGGGTCGTTATTGGAAATTTTAACAGATTTTGTTCCACCCCTGACCTTGTTCACAAAATCAAACCAAAATAGTAACCAAATCGAGAATCGAAATAACAATGGCAAAAGCAAGCCTGGCGCGTGATGTAGCAGCAGTTGCGCGTGGGGAAACATTGTCTTGCTGGTGGGAGGGGGTGGACAGTCAAGTGCTATTGGCTGGCATTGATGAGGTGGTGTCTATTTTTATACCGGACCTACCCCAATTACTAGTAATACAGCGCTCACAAAGATAATTGCAACGCAGCGACCTAAATAAATGCAACAAACACATTTTACAAACGATTTCCTTTAACTTTTCAAACTTTTTTCCCACATTTTTCACGGTTCCCCAAAAAAGGGTCGTTACTTCGAGAGGGACGCTATTCCCGGGGTCGTAGAATTGAGAGTTGACTGTACTTCAATACACAGGAGTATAAAAAAACACTTTTCACTGACGGGGTACGATATGTAGTTTTAAGGTGAGGATGTAGGGGACGCGAGAAAAGGTCGGTGTTTTTGCAGTTATAACAAAACTTGTTTGGTCAAAAGAAATCAAATATTGCTTCGATACAAACATAGAGTTTAATTTTATTCATAAGGTGATATCAACCGTTGTTGAATATCTGTAGAGGGTGTTATGAAATTTAATGGAATCTTCTTCTCTTTATTTAAAATGTTTGTAATCTAATGTTGCTATGTTCATGACATATATTCAACAACTATTGATATCATCATGCGAATAAATTTCTACTGGAGCAATATTTTACTTATTTTGGCCAATAAAAGTTTTGCTATAAAACTGCAAACAATTTATATGATGGAGAACAAAAAGGCCTTCCAGTTTTGCCGATAAAGGTATTTTCACATACTTTTCAGTGTTCTTTTACATGCCACAATCGGAATGGGACCAATGGCTTCACGTCTTCCCCTTTGAAGAACGTTGTGCAACGGATTGTTATCGCTCAAGAAAAATCTGTTGACTCTCAATGGTTATGAACCCACGAACATCGGATCCTGAAGCAAGCACTTTACCCCAAGACCACCAATTTTGACGTTTAATATTTTTCTTGGAAGTTAATCCATCAACAGTCATTTAATACACCATTCATATACTATGATATTCATCTCTACTCATCTCGGTAATCAGACAGCGATAATATTTAGAACGTGTCAAAATAGTCTTAGAAAAGTATTGAAACCAACATCTGTCAATTGCTACTGATGATTTTAAGGAAATTCCCGTAAAACTTAGAAAATTGAGAAACTATCATGAACATTTGAGCTTCCCGCGTCATTATTACACTAAGTTTAGATTTAATATCAATTTAAATTTAAACATTAATTAAAATAAGCATTTAAAGTGGAAAAAAACATAAATAACAAAACGATAGCATTAACTAATTTATATATAAATAGTTATATCAATGTATTACTTTTTATCGAACATTAAAATACAGCAATTTCTTTACTTAGTTTATTAACCCCAGTTCCCACTTGTGGTACAAAGTACAACAATAAGAAATGTGAGCATACATGCATATAAAAGCTTTTTTTTGTAAGCTAGTCAACTGTCCAATGTATTTAAATTTAATGTGCTAGATTTGTTCAAATTTACAAAAATTTGAATATAAAGATTAGCTTTAGGAAAACTATTGATATATAGTTTAGTAAGATTAATAGTGAATAATTCAAAAGAGAAAACATCAATGGAGCAGGATGGTGCTGCTTTTTCTCTCTCACAAACTTAAAAATATCCTGTTCAATGGCGGACAGTTTGAGTCATAGGTCATGTTCCACGTTTAGATGCTTATGCTTCTTACTTTTTATTTCTACAAGAGTAGAAAATCTAACCTCGCAATTATATGTATATATAATAGTTTGTAGGATAGTTCAGGATAATAAGATTGAACACTAACTAAAGAAAAAAAGAAAAAAAGAGAAGCTTTTCCCCAAAGTTTACTTTAAGGTCCCATTACTCCCCTCTGAAGCTAGATCGATGAGCATGTCACATCCACGTGCTAGCAGACCAAATGATTCAACTCGAGAGATAGTTATGATTTGGTTCCTCATACACTCCTTGGCTTCATCTGGCGCTTGAAAGTATTCTTTTATATTTTCTTGATGTATTTTAATGTTCTGCTTGAATGTTTCCACTATTACATAATCAATTTCTTCCTTTAAAAAAAAAACGCAAAAAATCGCCAACTGAAAGGAAATAGTCAACCTCTTGCACCTTAGTTCAACCTACTGGAGAAAGGCTGATATGTTATCAAGTACATTGAAAATAATTACATTGCGTGCGCCTCAGAGTGGGAGCAAATCCCCAAAAGCTAGCCAAAGGTCGAAAAATGAGGTGTAGATTCCGAGGATTTGAAGTGGTGAGTTAGTTTTAGTAATAGTCTGAAGGTCGAATTATAGACTAGAGAGGGTTCTATCCCTTATACTTGCTATTACATTCCAGTTAAAAGTGTTCCCTCGCTTGAGCAAGACGTGTCGTGTTTGGAGACGAGTCCTTAAAGGTTTTATTCAAGATGACGCCAAAACAATAAAAATAAATCAATCTCAAATCTAAAAATTGTATTTTACAGCTAGAAATAAATATAATATCATCACGTATTACAAAAGTTACCGTAATAATTCATGCGATATCAATAAACAAATGATTTGTACAAAAATTAACATAAAATTTCAACGACAAATTTTAAAAACGTAGAGAAAAGTTTATGAGTTCTGTAGAGTTCCTCGACCAGACCTACTGTAGGTTGTCGATTCAACTATTATTTAATGAAAACAACAAAAACCTTCTGCTACTAGCTGCTACAATGCTGTTGGTGCAATTTTTTGTAGTAAAAAACAAATGTCCGAAGACGCTCAAGAGTCTAGTAACATATACAGTCGAACTTGGTTATAACGGCCTCGGCTATTCCGTCACCTCGGGCGTAGCGTCATTTTTCAGCAGTCTGGTTAAACTGACATCTATCAACTTTATAAAAACCTCTGTTTTAGCGTCACTACCACTCGATTATAGCTTCAAAAACTTAATATATATATATATATATTACTTTAAATTGTATTTAAGTGTACGTATATGTAAAAAAAAAACTGAAAAAAATTGTCAATTTCTACAGAGGTCTACTTTATAACAAGCTGGTAGTGTTCTGGTCATACAGTGCGCTGCTAGTCTAATAAGTAATAATAGAATGAAAAAAAGTCAGGGAGAGGGTTTCGGGAACCGTGGTCACTTCAAGGTCAATATGAAGAGCGTACTAACTCCTTCATTGTCACTGAGCTGGCTGAAACTGTCTAGTGTGCGTGTATAAGCTCAAAACCAAAGTGTTTTTTTCGTGTTTTATAGGTTCAACGCTAGTTTTGATAGTCATTGTGTAGTAATTACAAGTAGGTCTACATTTTTTTATAATAATGGCAAGTTTTAGTACAAAAAGAAAAGTTCTGTCTATTCAAGAGAAAGTTCGTGTCATTAGAGCATGTGAAAGTGGACGGGAAAAGGCTGATGTTTGCCATGAGTTTGGATTAGTGAATTCTACTGTAAATGTTCCTTCCTTATAAGCTATTAAAAATGTTCTGTTGGTACCTTTTTATAACGTCACTCTGACGTAACGTAAAAATTGGTTTGGTCCTTTCGATGACGCTATAACCAAGTTCGACTGTGTATTAATAAATTCAGAAAAGATTTTGCGAGAAAATCTTACCGAGTAAAAAGTATGGGTGACACTTGTTTACTCTTACTGTCAACATCCGATCCATTTATTTCTAGTTTGCGCGAATTACCCCGAAAGGAATTAAATCGTTGCTACCACAAGCATTATTATTAATTGCATCAAGTACTAGAAAGGAAAGCTCCGGCTATTTTACATTTGAATCAAGTGATTGTGAATCAAATTATTCTTCTGATGGCGATGCATAAAGTTGTAATGGACTGTAGTTTATTAAATACAGATTTATTTTGCACTTTCACTTTCACTTTTACTTCTTTTTTTTATAAGCAACTACAGTCTTTTATAATCATTTATATTAAGATATAATTTTGACAGCATTCTCAATCTTTCTTTTTCCTATTGTTATTTAGAACTAGAATTTTAATTAACGATAAGTGAACGGGGCAAAATTTAAATTTTACCCTAAATAAAAAAAATCCTAATTCATTAATATTGGAAGCACCATTTTGAGTTTTCAAATTTTTGTTTCAGATTCATAATCAGCGACCCCAAAAACCACCGGGTATTGAGTTTTACCCAAATTTAACAAATATTTCAATTTTTTGCTAGCTTTTGGGAATTTGGCACCAATGTGCGCCCCCGTGAAAGTTTTGAGGGTTTCATGCATTCATTTGCCAAAATTTAATAGCACACCACACAAAGGGGATCGGTTGCAAGTGGGTTGTCAATCCAATTACATCCTATTTTCAAATATTTATTATCATAATTTCTGTTTGGGATTTTCTTTTTAGAAAGTTTACAGGACGTTAATCACAGTATTTGATTCACTTGCTTCAACTAAAATAGATTCACATTCACTAGCCGGATGCATGTTCTGCTACCATTATTTACACTTAAAACACCGCGCTTCAATGAACCACTTCTGAGCCAATGATCGATTTTATCAAATGAAAATGAGATGAATACGTCAATTATTAATTAAACTCGTTAAATTTATGTTAAATAATGTAAAAAAACACACCATAATATAACTAAACACAAGCAGCAACCAGCACTGTTGACAGCAGATCCGTAAATTGGTCTAAACATGTTTGTTGGTGGTGATAACGCAGCTCAGCAGTCTCCTCTTGTGGCTCTGGTGTCAACTGTCATAGCTGTGACAAAGACAGGCCTACTTAGAAGGCACTGGTGCATTGGGTACGATTCGAAAATAAACAGTGTTTACCTAACTTGAATAGTCAAGTACTAATAATATTCTGGTACACGTCGTTTATCCTGAAAGAAAGTAATCTTACCTTTACGATATAGACTATGATCCTATGTCATAAGATACACCATAGTGTAATTCGTCAAGGTGATACTGCTCTATTTCAGAGTAAGTGTAGTGTACATGTATGATCCTACATATACTTGTATTCACTAGGTAGGTAAACACTTGCAATACTCATAAAATAATTGTGTAAAGTTGTAATAATTTTTTAAGGCCATTGGTCCTGTCGAGTGCAAGTCTAAAACTTATTTTATGGAATGGTGGGTGGGAGGATTAAAGGCGTGCCATGGCTTCACAACTGACCCAGTATCCTTCCGCGCCAACAAGAAAAGATGGATCACGGAAACTGTAGATGGCGCTAGCTACCGGACAGGTCTTACGGAAAAATCATACGTTTGAAAATATCAGTTTTCTTGAGAACGAGTGAAATCTTTATGTTAATATTTTCAACATCCCTTTTAAGATAATGCATCGATGTTTATTAATTGTTACAGTTTCTTATTTTTTGTTATGAAGCCGGCAGTTTTCTAATGAAAAATGTCAATTTTACCGTTATTAGATCACTGTTAAAATTATAGAGGAAGTGTGTATATAAAAAGTAGGCATATAGCTTCATCAACATGCCTCTATTCTTTAACCAACCATTTCCGAAAAGAAAATTGCAAAACAATAAAAATTCTTGACGATAACCGTTTGTTCCCACGGCTCTGCATTTCAACGCCAAATGAAAAGGACCAATCACTTTAAATGAAACCGCGGATAGTACCGAACTATTTTATAATGTGACTAGATAGCTGTTGCCCACGGCTTTGCTCGCGTGGAAGTTGATTATATACAAATACGAAAATATACATATGTATTTACAGATTAATTAAAAATATTACGTTACGTTGATGACCATAGCTTGACCTCAGATCAAAAATAATGCAAGTCCGATACAAACTTTCACCCCCTTTTCATCCCTTTTTAATTAAAATTTCCAAAATTCCTGAAACATGTATTTATTTGTTTTACGTCAATAACCGAAATACAAAATTTTTTTATGTAACTTTCAAAATGACGGACTTTCATACATATTATCATCCCCTTTTTTGACCCCTTTGGGGTGGAATTTTCTAAAATCCTTTCTTAGTGAGGCCTACTAACAAATGAATTACAGTCGAATTTCATGCTGAGCTTGATAGTTGCGCTCGACGATGATGAATCATCAGTCAGTCCGATACAATTCCCTTTTACTTTTAAAAATTTCCAAATTCTGAACCGATATTGTTTACGTCATACGAAATACAATTTGTTATGTAACTTTAATGAGACTTCTAATATAATCCTATTGACCCCTTTGGTGGAATTCTAAATCTTCTAGTGGTGCCATACAAATGAATTAAGCCGATTTCATGTGTAGCTTGATATTCGCTCGGCGATGAGAATCAGTCAGTCAGTCAGTCAGTCAGTCAGGACATGTTATTTTATAAGTATAGATATTCATGTAACATACATAAATACGGTAAAGTTTAATTGATAAACTATTTTTATCTTTAATTAAAAATAAATAAAATTGGGCAGCGGATACGGGGGACCTACTTTAATAACTTTAACCATTAATTTTGTCGAATCCTAATCCCATAGCCATACATAAGACATTTTTGATTACTTGTGATTTTTGTAAAAAAAAAAAAAAATCCAGTCTATAAAGTTTCAAATATTGTGTTGTATATAGCTTTCTACATCAGGATCCGGAACTCATGATCATTAGGGATGATCTATTTCTAACAGATGTCATTAGCTTGTAAGAGGATTAGGATTGGACCTACTCTTTTGCCGAATGATGTTGACCTTAATTTTGTTATATGTAATCCACTTTAACCTTTGCTACTTATGTTAAGATATTCTTTATCATTTGGTGTGTGTGTGTGTGTGTGTATATATATATATATATACACCAGAAAAGACATTTAAGTTGAAACACCAGAATATTCCTAAAACGAAGCATTTTAGAAAAAAAAATTGTTTCAAACAAAATCTTTTTGTTGTTGAGAGGAGGAAAAAAGGACAACACTTGTTGTTTTTGATCTGGTGGAATGTCTTCAAATTTATTTCAAGGTAAACTTTGTTTTTTAACCGAAAACCTTTAATTTTTTTGACGGCATTTTACTCTTCTGACACACACACACACACACACACACACACACACACACACAAATATACAAATTGTATCAAGCAACAACTCCATAGATGAAAGAGTACATTAGAAATGCTAGCAGAAATCATGATAGAGAAACTTTACTATCTTGCTCATAAATCTTTTATAACGTGAATTTAAAAGCGTATCTAGGTTAGTGGTTATCATATTAAACATTTACTAGAGTAATTTTATGAATAATATTGCATTTAAGGTAATGAAGAATAACATAATGAAATAAAATGTTATCTGAACAAAAATTGTTAATAATAATAATAATAATAATAAAATAATAATAATAATAGCACCGCGTCTTACTACCCGTTCGGGTTATACGCTTTAAGTACTAATTACGCTAATGGATAAGGAATTGGGAAGGTCGAATTAGAGGAAGTGAACCCGCATTTGCGTGTAAGGAGAGTGGAAAAACCACCCCCACTTCACCCGACCGAGATTCGAACTTCGATCTCCCCGTCCTCAGCAGTAGAGCTCTACACGACAAGCGTGTTAGCCAACTACGCCACCGAGGCGGATGACTAAAATCGTTATAAAAAATACAAGTTAAAATATCTTTTAAAAATGTTGTCAGATAAAAACAAGTTTTAGGCAAAAAAAATTTAAAAAAAGGTCGTTGAAAATTGTAAGTTTCCATTAAAAAGGTTTCTTGAAATAACCTTGAAGACGTCCATCAAATCCAAAATTGCTAGTGCTGTTCTTTATCCCCCTCAAAAAAGAACAAAAACTTCGTTTGGAATATATTTTTTTAATACTTCATTTTCAGAATATTTTGATGTCTCCACTTAAACAGGGAAAATTCAGGGAATTTTCTTGGTCAGGAAAAGTCATTCAGGGAATATATTTCTTGAATTTTCACATATTCACTTTAAAAAAACGCATTTTTAATTTGCAATAGTCAAAATAACATTTTTCTTCTAGTTAATACCACTAATAATATTTTTTTTAACACATTTGTCCCTTTTGAACATACTAATCTCAATTATCAAAGTCAAAATGTTATTTTCGTGTCATATTTCCACCTCTATACTACACGTATTCAAAGTGTTTGTGAAAGTAAGCATGCGCATGAATTTGATTACATTATGGGACAGATAAACTAAACAAGAATGTTTCGCAATAATTTTAAACTACTATTAGTGTAAGGTGATCTTTTAATGTCTCAATATTATCTCACTAATTGAACTCATGCTGAGAACACGGTCAACTTAACGTTAGCTTAACGTAACGTTCACTTAAAGTTAACCTAACTTAAGAAAATATAATATGTGTGATCACGATTCGCGGAACTTAACGTAACAACTCGAGACAAACATCTGCATTCTCGAGTATGATCTGTGATTTGTACTAGTAAAGTAATGATCTGTGAATGTTTACAGTTTTCAATCGATATAATAAATATATATATTATTAAACTTTTTTGATAAATTTAGCTTTCCTATTTTATGAATAATTATTTATGCTTTTTAGTGAGGGATTCTTCATCTAGATATTATATTCTGAAAATTGAAAAATGGCACCTGGACGGGAATTGAACCAGGGACTTTTGACTTAGTACACCAATGCTCTAACAACTGAGCTATGCAGGAATCGTCTAGCCGACAATTTCCGCACGTCCATCATAGACTCTGCCTTAAATTATTATTATTATTAGCACCGCGTCTTACTACCCGTTCGGGTTATACGCACTTACGCTAATGTGTAATGGTAGGGTGATTGTGAGATGAAATGAAGGACCTACAGTTTAACGTGGAATCCGAACCACGGTGGCGGCCTGGCATTCCACACATTCACAAGATGTCTTGTCAGAGGTGTAGGAAGGGTTTGGAAATTAGATAAATCTGTGCCGGGACCGAGGATTGAACCCCGGCCGCCAGCACAGAAGTCTGACACCTTACCCCTAGACCACCAGGTCACCCTTCTGCCTTAAAATATGAGTGAAGAATGACCCTGGGCACGGGACGATTGCTGGATAGCTCAGTGGTTAGAGCATTAACAAACTAAGCCAAAGGTCACTGGTTCGATTCCCATGTCCAGGTGTCAAGTTTTCAATTTTCAGAATATAATTGCCTATTAGCGTTTAATTACTTTGTTTGAATATCTGATCATTAGAACTTAAGCTAAAGAGTAGACCTTGGTTTTAAAACCAACAAATGAATTACTAAATAGCTCTGTTGACATCATTCGCATAATAATTGGCTTGCTAGATCACGTGATATCCTTCAAGTAACGTCCACTTAAAATAAAAGACCTCCCAGGACATCTATTACGTTAAGTTAACTGTTTCGTGATCGCTTCCATTTAAGCACATGAGGAGATCCTTTACGTCAAGTTACGTCAAGTTGACGTTAAGTTGATCATGATCCCGGCATTAGATCAAAATGGCAAGTAGCCCTTCGCTTTAGACTGAAATCCTTTAACTTCGTCATAGATTGACACAATTTCAGAATGTGTGTATCTAAAAATAATATTACATTAAATTTTGATCTTAATAAAAAAAAGTATTTTTTATTTATTGGTGACTGGAAAAGTTGGAAATTGACTCTGAAAAAACCTAGAGAATTCAGGGAATTTTAGGATATAGTTTGGTTGTAAACCCTTTTAAATTTATCACCCGGAATGTATCTATATAGTTTTGGAGCTTGTGCACATATGCACTACAGTCCAATATTCATATGAAAGGGCTTATCTAGTTATGTTCAATCTTTTTCCTTGTCAAACCATAACTGTCGTAGATTTTTATTAATAAATTAACATATTCACTTGCAATGTTTCTTAGTGTTAATTAACTAAACTGGAGTAATATATCAATAAATCAATTGATTAAAGGTATCTATTATAAGTTATGCTGATTACATTTATGGTGAACCATGTCACCTATTGCCCGGAATAACTGCATCCCTCAACCGAAACTTACAAACTGGTCAGAGTTTCCTCACTCCAAACATGATAAAGAGACTCCTAGGGAAACATTCTAGAAACTTTCTACCCTCACTCGCCAATTTTACACCAATCTACCTCTCCTTGGCCCCTGGTGTAATGACCTGGCCGCTAGGGGCGATCGTCCAATTATGAAGGATAGCTGGTTCTCACCACCGACACAAAGAGATAAACTTTCTATATCAACAAAGCAATCAACAAAGTTGTGCCGCTTATGGTCACCTTCCCTTCTTATGAACCACACCTACATTCTTCTGCAGCAGTCACCTTACACATTTATACTGTCAATAGTTTTTAGAAAATATACTTTACGATGAATTTTACCTATCACTCTGAAGGATAGAAATGTTACAACTATTTTCACATATTCATACTTTGGATCGTTTTATTAGAAGCTGACACGTTTGGTTGATATCAGCAATATTTATAAAGTAACTTGACAGAAAAAGTTTTAATTTTCTAAAAGGCTTTTCCTATAAAAATTGGACTCAAGTTTATCATGAAATATAGTGGTTTTAACTTGGACTTGATTACACCATCGCCTCATCTTTTAGCTACACGATATTGTACTCAAATAAGGTAAGCTGGCTACATTTCAGAGTAAACGAAGGGTACATTGTAGACCCATGTAAAATCGATGATGGTGCCACACAATACCCACGTGACGACATCGAGATGCAAGCGTCAAGGCGTCCTCCGAGGGAGAACAATACGATGTCTATCCAAAGGGTTGGAGGGGGGGGGCGGGGTTGCGATACGGGCGTTAGACGCGAATCGTGTATGGAAACCGCTGCGATCACTTGTTCCAGATCAAACAAAATCTCCAATAGTAGAGGTGAGGTACAGTACATAGTTTAAACTCTACCTCATGATGTAAACAACGGTTATGTTGCGTCTCTTCGCTCTTGAATGTCTGGCAGTTCGCAACACATTCAATCTTTTGACATTTTCTTGTTAGAAAACGCGCCACACGCCTGGCGGAGTGATGACGATAGTGAAGATCTTTCAGCTGAGCAGCTGCTTTCCCTGGGAATTGTGGGATCACCTACGTATAGAATAAATGCTATTAAAATATACACTTTATCATGATGGCTACAGGGAAAATCTGGAAAAGTCTAGGAATTGTTTTATGTAAGGGAAAAGTGGTAAATGTATGGGAATATAATCAAAAATAAAGAAAAGTCGGGGAATTTAAATACTCAACTAATTCTTCACCTAAACGTTTAAACAAACCTGAGAGACTTTGTTTCTCGATGTTAACAAAATGCATTATATATATATATATATATATATATATATATATATATATATACACACATACAAAGTGTTCGGAAACTCAACACCAAAACTGCACCTATATATATATATATATATATATACACATACAAAGTGTTCGGAAACTCAACACCAAAACTGCACCTATAGTTTGTTACAAACAAAAATAATACAAAAAGATCCCTGTACATTTACATACGGAAAACTATGCTAATACCATTAAATCGAGTTCAA
Source organism: Timema cristinae (assembly GCA_039000515.1). NCBI lineage: Eukaryota > Metazoa > Arthropoda > Insecta > Phasmatodea > Timematidae > Timema > Timema cristinae. Next base: position 34,563,074 of record JBCFYV010002255.1, read on the forward strand.
AGTTTCGGCGTACAGCGCCGGGAGAGCAGAGCTGTGCAAGCAGGCGTGTACAACAAGTTGCATAGGAATTAGGCGTGCGGTATGCACATGTAATAATGGCAAGCACTTTCTATGTTGTAGGACTGTTATTAATTACACTTATAACGTATTCCCATCTTTAGATGGACTGGTGTGTTGTTTACTATTAATTGTGCTATGTTCTGCTTCCCTGCTCCAAGATATAGAGGTGTGTAGTGTCACGCGCCTAATTCCTGTGCAACTTGTATACACATGCTTGCACATTTTTGCTCTCCTGGTGCTGTACACCGAAACTTTGAACTCAATTTAATGGTATTAGCATTGTTTTCCGGATGTAAGTGTACAGGGATTTTGTATTATTTCTGGTTCAAACAAACTGTATGTGCAGTTGGGCGTTGAGTTTCCGAACATCCTATATATGGCGGTCAAATAATACCTTACTTTAACTTATAAGTATGTTGGTGTTTTAGTAGCTGTTATGATTGTTTTTTGAAAATATTTGATCAATGTACAGAAAAATTGTCATTCGAAAAGAAAAACTGCAATAAGGTTGAGTCAATAATTTTTTTAAATGTCGTTTGGAAAACATGGAAAAGTTAGGAAATTATGTTACAAATTTTGTAGCCACCCTGTTTGTTTTAAAGATATTTCTAAAAATATACCTATATAGAATTCTCAACTACATCCCAATATAATCGTATATTACGATTTAATATGGAGATTTTGAAATGCGAAGATATATTATACTGGTATAACAATTTTCTCTCATTAACACCTACAATCTAATTTTCATATGAAGAACCTTATATAGCAGAAACTACTCTCACGTATTCATACGTCAGTTCATGTGATCTGCAGCTGTCACTTTTGGTAGATATCATTAATACCGTCCTATACATTAATAATAGCAAAATATTAACATCTTATCAATTTTGGCAGCAAAATAAGTTTTTAATTTTTTGAATACCCGTTTTATGGAAATTGGTATGCAGACACCCGCCCCGCTGGAAGCGCGGTCTAAAGAACAAACTTTCAATACACTTGGCCACCTTTGATGTGAAGAGGTCGAAGCCAAAGTAACTTTTTCATCCCCAATAGCTTATGTGAAGTTGGTAATAGCCATTGTGTCGAAGTACTGATTTAAAACCAATAACAGAGGTTTTTAGCACAAATTCTTACTACCCGTTTGGGTTATACCCATTGTTCTAATTACGCTAATGGGTTAGGGGTGAGTAAGTTTGAATTTAAAGGACGTGTACTCACATTTGCGTGGGGGAGAGAAAGAGAGAGGAAAACCATTTAGGAAAAGCACCTCAGTACACCCGACCGGTATCGAACCATTATCTCCCCATCTTCGGCAGATTAGTCTATTGCGAGAGGAGTGCCTTAGACCATGTGGCCACATAAACGGGTAACATGATTGATTTAATTATAAACTGCAAGGCTATCGGAGATGAGAAGCTAATTGAAGGATACTAACCAAAAGGGTAGTTGGATCGTCATAGGAAGAAACGTTTAGGAAATATAAAACATATTAGTTGTACAGTAGCTCCATGGCTTCTTTGGTGCTGACTGACAGCTCATAGCTGACTTCTGACAGTAAACATTTAGGTATATACCTAAATTTTGACTGTCAGAAGTGACAGCTGCTAAACACATGTTTTTGAAGATCATCTGGTTCGGAGTAGGAATATTTAATTTGGTCTGGTAACTTTTCAAAGCCATTAACTGTCATCTGTGACCTGTCAGTCAGCACCAAAGAAGCCATAGGGCTACCGTAGAAAACATTGACGAACGTTCAATTTGCTTAGCCGCTTTCAAAGACACATATAACATGATGCATGCAACATGACACATGGGATGGAACACTTGTTAGCAAGTGCTGCTACACTCCAAACCGGGAGGTGAATGTCACAGAGCTGCCTGTACACAGAATGTGCCACGTTGTGATTGAAAAAATCCCAACCAGGTTGACTGTTCCATGTTTGACGTGCAGCAAGCATTTAGTTGTTGCTCAGTCGGTAATTTGTGCGAAACTTTCTGACAACTCGGTACACCATGCGGGCCGGCCAATAAGCTAACAATGGCTTTGTTTGGGTTGTTTAAATGCTCCCTGAAAGTTATGAGTACACGTGGAAGGATTAATCCGAGACCACAGACAAGACCAGATCCACAGCCTCCAGGTTAAAATGACTGCGCCCATTGGGAGAGCTTAAGTCCTTCAACACCAGAATTGCTAGGTACCCGCAGTCCGAAGTGAAAACATCGCTACCAAGCAGGAATTAAAAAAAAAGTTTACTTTAAATATGGTTTTAATATAGAACAGTGTCGATTAACCGACTTTTTATAAAGCTAGGTTCAGGTAGCGGCCTCTCCCTTCTTCCCATGGACCAACTCTCCAAACGAGCTTACTCAGACTGCGAATTACAAAGAAAACATAGAACACAATCGTCCTTTCTTTGTTCAAGTGAATGTTTGCACATTGCCTGGTTGTAAACAATCTTCAAATAGTTTCTCATCTGAAAAGGTTTGTTCATTGAAAGGGAATAAAAGGGTCAGTTGAGGGGGGCGATTGCGGGTACATGAACTATTGTGTTCGGACCACCACTCCTTTACAATGAACAGTTTTAAGCACTCCCAGTGCCCAAGGCCTCAACCTGGGGAGAAACTCCCGCAATCTGAGTGTCTGGTTACCTTTGTCCAAGACACATGTGGTAGAAAAAGCTGTATAAGTAAATACCACGAGAAGTGAAGGAGTAGCTAAAATAAAATTACAGTGAAAATGATTGGATTCTGTCATGTGACATATCTGAACGTCCATGTTGCCGTGTCTCATCTGTATGTTTAATGAAATATGTTGCATGTTGCATGCAACATCTGGTCTGAAAGCTCCCTTATAGTTGTAAAAATGACACACCCGGTCAATAGTATCACTCGTAGATAATGTTGTGGCGTATGATTGCATTGAATTAGAAACAGTAACGTTTATAAGTGAAAGATAAAGGTTATCTATTGGTGGTACAGGCCCAGGATGAGTAAGCTGGTTGTCAATCACCACAAGTGGTGAATTGCCAATAAAAGTTTGGCAAATTTGAACACAGTAAAATTAAACTTTTTCCTTGCGGCGTGTGTTGATTGTAGCTTAATATTTCCCGCATATTATTGTAAGAACTCCACATATACATAGAGTTCAAATATTCAGCCAGCGTTTCTGCAACTTTTCAGACAAAGTTATGGTACAACTTCACATTAAATTATCCTAAATTTTCAATCTGAAGAATTTTCATCATTAGTTTCTGAGGCAGTTTCAACTGAGTTGCCAAAGTGAACATGTTTTAAATAAAATTGTTCAAACCGTGTATATTGTTTTAAATGTTCGATTGAGTTACCTAAGCTCTCAATTTTTACATGGTGTGACGAATGTAACACTGCACTCGCCACACATGCACCTGTGGCTACATTGGGAAATTTGTCGACAACCTCTGTTATAGGGCTTACCTAAAGTCTTCTTTAACAGGACCGCATACCGGAACGCTGATTCACATTACAGATGAGCATAAATCCTGCATTGCCTAAAGCAGTTATTTTGTTCTTTCAAAATATGTTTATTGCCAAAATTGATGATAAAAGTATCAACATGTCCTTTCGGATTTTTTTAATTTTTTTTTTAGATTTTATAGTTTAAAGAAATTATATACAAAAATTATTATTATTATTATTAGCACCGCGTCTTACTACCCATTCGGGTTATACACACGCTAATGTGTAATGGTAGGGTGATTGTGAGATGAAATGGAGGACCTACAGTTTAACGTGGAATCCGAACCACGGCGGAGGCCTGGAATTCCCCACATTCACAAGATGTCTTGTCAGAGGTTAAGGAAGGGTTTGGAAATCAGATAAATATACAAAAATTAAAAATAGCTAATTTTCATTGATGATCTACCCGAAATGTCGCACCTTTGAGTTAAAGGTGAGAAACATATACCTAACCATCCTAAAATAAAGTTATTTTTGACATGGTCGCAACAGTAAAGTCAGATACGGTTAAATTTTGGGGGAAGAGGGATTGGGACACAAACCCCAAACCATCGCAGGACAAGAACTTTTATGAATAGTGAATGCCAATGGCTAAGAAAGAATTGGGAGGAACAGATAGCAGCAAGTGTGCAAGTGAGAGGAGGAGAGTGGAGCAGGAAGAATGGTGGAAGGACAGAGGGAGATGGAGACATTTTACTAAACGGACGTGGCCACAGGTTGGAAACAGTTTGTATCTCACAGCTAAACCAACGTAAGTCACAATACTATCATTTTTCTGGAGGAGGCAAAAACTAAAGCTAAATCACGCTTAGCGTCATTTTAGTTTCTTTTTTAATTCAAATTTTACTTAACTTGTTTTTTAATGTTCTAATTAAAGGAGTATTGTTGGAACTGTGGTATTTCTATCGGGCCCCAGGATAATGGACTCAAGTGTTTTAAGCTCTAAAATTTAAACAATGATTTGAACTTACAGCTGTTTATTTTACAGTAACCCAATTAGTATTATTACAATAATAAGATATTTTTAAATATTTTTTTGCCTAGGTAACAATCACATCCTAGTAAAAAATACATTAAAGTATAATATTATTCATCATAGTCTTTAATCTATATCAACATACTAATATACACAAGAGCACTATTTTTCATCATTAGGAAAATCTTCTACCTGCTCTCCATATGGAATATTTCTATGATACAGTTGATATTATTCTTGAACCCATTGAAGACTTGTTATCAAATCATTGTACTTTAAATTGGTTATGGTATTCCTTTGTTGTCTCAGCTGTGAGAGAGTTGATGGCAGTATAAGAGATTTCCGTAAATATCTTCTGAGAACAACCAAAGAAAACTCACCATTGAATGTGACTTGGAAATTCTCTTTTCAGTTGCGGCCAAACAGCTAATGATATCATAAAGGGAGTGCCATCCACTGCTTATTTTTCTTGCTACAACTGGTAGAGAGGTTGTTTCCCTCAAGGAGAAGTCCTATAATTTAATGCACTTAACCATGAAGGGATCCTTCTTACACCATTGTATAAAGTTGGCCCAATCATTATAAGTGGATATCGTTATCGTTGAAAGATGTTTCGATGCTCTCTCTATTATGCTGTAGTCTCCATCAACCTCCATGTGTGTATGATATCTTAGAAGAAAATTGTGGTTGATTTCTTTTAGGTTAGGAAAGCTGTTTAGTAACCACATATACATCACGATCGTAATTAGATTCTAGATTTGCTCACCGCAGTTTATCTGTCCAAATTATTAAAACCTATACACCACACTCTATATAAAGAGTCTCAGCTGCCCATTTGAAAAGGCATGAAGACATTTTATTTCCCCACGACCCCCATACACTTCATCCCACAACATGCATCAAGATTCTCATTATGTGGGATCACGAATTGTGTAATTCAGTGTCTAAAGTTTCCTTAGATAACAACTTTGGGAGTTATTTATATAGGGTGTTGGCAAGAATTTCTGAAAGTCATGCATGATTATTTAGTATTTAGTATCCAATACAGATTGCTCTTTGTCTTCTCGTTTAGGATCATATCACATGTTTGCATCTACTTTGTGGCTTTCTTTCTCATGCTCGATTAATTTTTTCTCCTCTTCTGAAAAGTACCTTGAAGCTGGCGTCAGTATTGTTTACAAATATCACAGGTATGAGATATCATTATATGGTAAATGGAACGAAAAATTGGATTCTTCATTGAATACTTTTCTGACCAGCCATTCTTTTGCTTCTTTCACTCCCAATATCTTCCAATCTTCAACATACAATCTATACATTTTGGAAATATTTAAATAGTTACCCGAATATTTTCTGCTGCTTCTTCCTCTAGAATAATGGTTTTCATATGAAGGATACTTTCTTATAGAAGCTCTACTTGTATGCACATTGGAATCATCATGATCTTTTTATTGAAAGAATTCAAAGTAAGGCTTGGAAAATATGAGTGATAATCATAATCAATTTTTGTTCCATCAATAAGCTAGTTCTGCATCACTCTAAAACATGTCATTAAATCTAACATTCAGCTCAATATAATTAAGTCGAGATATACTATAAACATATTGTTTTACAAATATGACAATGAAACAATATATTAAATTAATGGGGTTATAATACTTCAACCTGTTGTATTTAAAAGATGATCCAGTAATGCCACCCTATTTTGAAAGTAGTTCACAATAAATGATAAAAAAATTATGGATAAATAACTATCATTTAACTTTTAAAAATATTTAATTAAAAATAACAAAAATAAGCATACATATAATAATCTCAACATTATCTTGCAAGTCTTTCTAAAATTGATTTTGAACTTAGGAAGGATTAACGAATATTTTACTCAAAGCTAAAACCACGTAAGTGAACTTGCGCTTTCTATATTTTAAAATGCTTCCGAACTAAATAGTAGCAAGTGGACTTTAACTAATTTAGCTCTCACAATGTGTAGGACTTACTACATTACAACTCTACTTATATTGGTTAAAAATAATTTTTAGGACTTGAGACATTCCAATCCAACGTAAATTAGTGTGGGGAGTTAAAATCTGCAAAAATCTCATTTTGAGCAAAATTGGACTTACGTTGTATTAACTCTGATGACGATAGTTCATAATGATAAATACCTCTAAACTATATTTGGATTTATTTTTGTACTAACGAAGGGCAGAATTTTAAATAAATTAACTGCTATGGATTTTTTTTTCTCGTTTATATAAGGTAGTTAAAATAAAAAAAATAACTCATTTGATAAATTTATATACCTCGTTTTGGTTTGTGAATAAACGCTTTAAAATATTAAGTACATTTTTTTAAATTAATTCAAGAATAGTTATAACTATTTCATAAAGATTTCGATTCATACATTACAAGTAATTAATTACATTTTTAAAAGTCAAATAAAGCCGACCAAATTTCACAGAAATTAATTTTACTAGGATAGTTTTAGATTTTCGTTAGATATTAATGATAATAACTTAAAATATATGTTATTTTATCATAGGTCCCATGACGTGGTCAATACCATCTCTAGAGAGTTCACCAGTCCGAGCTCTGGGTCAGGTCGAAGTTACCTAGTTCTGACGCTGTACGAAATTGGTGTTGTACGAAGGATTCTAAACTATCTATAAATGTGGTTTCAGGTGTTAGTAACCCTTCTAACTCTATATGTTTGTTATCTAGTGTTAGTAACCCTTCTTCATTCTTTAATTATGTTATCTGGTGTTAGTAACCCTTCTAAGTCATCTTTTAGTGTGGTCTCTAGTGTTAGTAACCTTTCTAAATTATCCTTAAATGTGGTCTCAGGTGTTAGTAACCTTTCTGAATTCTAAAAATGGTATCTAGTGTTAGTAACCCTTCTAAATTCTATAAGTGGGGTATCTGTTGTTAGTAACCCTTCTAAATCATCTATAAGTGTGGTCTCTGGTGTTAATAACCCTACTCAATATTGTGTTAAGAGCCTAAAAAATAAGAATTTACAAAAAGAATGGCGGTTACTAGTTAAACATATTTTCTTGTTTAAATTTTGATATTGTTAAAACTGTAACTAGGGCAGTATTTTTTTAATAGAAAGTTTTACGAGAAAGAGGGTTTTAATCTTCTAGGTCCCCTACGCTCTTAGCTACGGCCTTGCCCTTAACACACCCGGCTGGTATTTGAGCCCCGACTTCCGTGCTACCAGCAAACCTGACTATACGAGTTTGAAGTTTAGTCCGCGCGACCATCGATACGTGTCATACCTTGATTGAGTGTTAAACAGATACAGTTAAGATCCTAGGGCTACGCTTTTTATCAAAATATACTCTAAAACCATATATTATTTAATTTTATATGCTTTTTACATTATCGATTAGAAAATATGTAAAGTTGTTTTAAGGTGTTGATTATAAGAAGTTGATTCTAACTAAAGATAAAATATTCCTAAGATTAATTCGCTGCTCCCTACATTATCATTATGTGTGCGGCAGCTACCCACATTTACCTATCCTGACCCAAATCTTCCACGTCTTTGGACCTTTTTCTGCCAACATCATCCACTATCTGATTCGCCTACCCACTCTCTAATCTTGGTCTCCCTCTTGAATTTCTCACTTCCACATCTCCTTCTATAATTATCTTCGTCAAACTACCATGTCTCAGAATATGGTATATCATGTTAACTCTTATTTTCTCTACACCTTTCCAAAGTTTCTTTTCTTTATTTGATTTTATTAGAACTTCTGTATTTTATACCTTTCTATATCAATTGCGTCAATAGATCCCGGCTTCACATCCACAAGGCACGACACTCCAAACATATGCCTTTAGGAACCTTTTACTGATTTTCCAAATTTATATGCTAGTTGAGGTTAGTAATGTTGTCAACCCGCTTCGGTGTCCGCGTGGTCTAACGCGTTACTCTCTTGTTGGACTAGACTGCCGAAGACGGGGAGATAGGATGCACTGAGGTTGGGTTTCCGCTCTCCCTGCTCGAAAATGCGGGTGCATTTCTTTTAAAATAAGCCTTCACAATCCCTAAAACCATTAGTGTAACTAGCGCATAACCGTATAACCCGAATGGGTAGTAAAACGCGGCGCTAAATAAAGAAAGAAGACGTAGTGTCATCTTGTTATGAAAAGCTTTCTTTTCCTGAGCTATTCTACTTAAATATCTGTCTTGCTTCGGTTATCTTCAGTTATTTTACTTCCTAGGTAACAGAACTCCATTACTTACTTGCTCTAGCCTTACTTATTCTAATTTTATGTTAATTAGACTGACTTCTCCTCAATGCACTTCATGACTTTGGGTTACTTTTTGTTGATTTTCATATTAGAACTAATTTCCCCATTCTTTTCAGTAGTTTTTTAATACCCTGTTCACATTCAGCGCAGACAGCAATGTCAAAACAAAATAAGGATGCAACTATATGGAAAGAAACTTATATTGTATTTGGAAATGTCTTGGATGTTTTTGAGAGAAAAAAACAACCTTACATCAAAAGATTAGATGATATATATCATATAATTTTTTTATGTAAAAGTAGATTAGTTATGTAATTAATCTAATCTAATCTTTTCACTTTTTGATTACGGTTTCTTTCAATAAATGTTATAGATTAATTATGTGACTAATCTAACCTAGTCTCAGTAATCAAAAAGTGAAGCGATTTATGTAATTAATCTAACCTAAACTTTTAACATTTTGATTATTCTTTCTTTCGATTAAAGTTATAGATTAATTATTCACTTAATTATGTAATTAATGTAACTAATGTAAATTATGTAACTAACCTAATCTAATAGTTTAATTTCTTAATCATACTGTTTCTTTCGATAAATGTTCTATATTAATTATTTGATAAATCTAACATAATTTTTCACTTTTTGACTATTGAGATTAGCTTAGATTAGTTACATAATTAATTTAGCTTAATCTTTTCACTTTTTGATTATTATTTCTTTCGATAAATGTTCTAGCCTTGCATAGTATATTGTATTTTAATATAACTTTTGTTGAAAGTTCTATAAAATTTCAATATGTCTTGTTGTTAATGCTACATATTTAAAGTGTTATATGTTACTATTTTAATTATCAACTTTATCTAATTGTACTCTTTATAAATTATTGTCTCTAACCTTAAATTGAAATATATATATTAATCATATCCATACAATTGTTATATGTTAGACCAATCTACATATCAACTTTCAACAGTTGTTTATTTATATAATTTTTGTTTCAAATGGTAAATACAACCTTATAGGTTTTATTATCAAATTCTATTCTTTTTGACAAATTTATCTACAATAAATAAATAAATTATAATTTACTAATTTATTCGACCTTATATATCATCTTATCTTTCGACGTAAAGTTTTGTTTACAAAAATATCAAGCTATCTCCAAATACAACATAAGTTGATTTCCTTATAGTTATAATTTATTCTCTCCATACTCTAATTAACTATGGAGTTTATTAAAAATAAAGAAAGCTATTTTTTGGAATAATCTAAGAGAATAATGTTCCCTTTGTTTATTCTGAAAGGTAGTCAGCCTACCTTGCTTGCTTGGTTCCACTATAGTGTAGCTTACAGTATAGGTCCATGGTGTGGTCGGTCAAGGTAAGAGACTACATACATTCCAGGGTATACGTTGTGTACATCCTAATATTTTTAATTTCTAATAAAAACACTTATCTACAAAGTCGTTTTTTTAGAAAAAGATTTCGAACTTAAAAAGAATCAAGAATTCATTGTATTTACTCTTCTATTTTAGATGTTCCAAATATTCTTTTAGTCTACATTTGTTATGCCATACATTTGTAATGCTTGTCTATCTAAAGTTGCAAATGGTTGTTTAATTCAAACACCGAACATAATAAAAAAAACTGTTTGAAATAGGCGAATGGGCCAAGAATTCACAACAGTCACTAACCATTGTGCTGATTGTTTGTTGTTTTCAAACATTCCCGTGTTCTACATTGTTGTTACTCTTTCTCTATTTACCAATCTGATCGCTATGCAACGCACGCTTGCCTGTGATCTCGACGTGATCTTCATACCTAAGCCATGTTTAGTTCGACTTGGTTTTAGTTTATTGTGTGGAGGAATTAAGTGTGTAATGGCATTGTGTTTAGTATAGGACATCCACAGTAGGCAAGGTGGTATCTGACAGCAAAGGAAAAGTTCATTCGTCAAACTATACGATATGCAAGACCATATGTTGATTTGTTGTTAATTTTGGCAGTCAAAACTTTCATACAAACCATTTGTTTTTAATTACTAGCTGTGTAAACCTTATTGAAACAAATAGTTATGCAAATAGCCTTTCGGATGTTTCAAATTAATTGTGGTAACGGCATATGTGGTTCACTTAAAAAAATTATTTTCATACGAGAGCTTCTGAAATGCAGCGTGCTTTTCTGAAATAAAGATGGCGAACCAGCCGAAACAGGGATGGAATTAACGTCATACAAACCGTACGCTGTTTACAAAAAAAAAGTTTTATTTTGAAACTAATATTTTGTATGTCTCTCTCTCTCTCTCTCTCTATAAGTTGTAAAAAAAATTGTAGACATTTATAACAAGATACAAGTGTAAATACAATAGTTTTAACTAATCATTTCATGTACTACAATATCTCTTGTTACCATAATCGAAAACAAAAATCATAACTGTCGTATTAATACATTTTGTTCTTTCAATAAGTTACGAAAACGCCAATGACACAGTAATCCTTAGGGAGGTAAAAAAAAAAAAAAAAAAAAAAGCAACGGCTACACTAAGCCGGTCCACACCGCACAGGCGCGGACGAATAGTCGAAAGAGCATTCTTCCGCAATTTTGCGGTGCGGTACGGAACGGGCCGGCGCGGCGTAGTATAGCCACTTGCTTCCGAATATCATGGACGTCGGACATCTCCGTAAATGTTCGGTAGTTCCCGAACTGTGTTGTCATACTAACCCGTAACAGGGCATATTAGATCGTTGCGGTGGGCTGTAAGTTTTTAAGAGATGGATGACAAGATACTTATCATTAATGGACAAAAGTACAAAAAATTCTATGACCAATCAGATTCGGGGTAAATGAACAATGTGCGAGATTAAACATTTGGGAAGAAATAGGAAGTGGGGTGGTGGTGGAATGAATGTTTCAGCTAAGTGCTATATTATTTTAATGTGTTGTAACAGTATTATTAATACAACAAAGAAGACTTTTTCAATTTAATTAAAAAATAGTTCTATTAGTAAAACTAAAATAACAAAAATGGCAATAATTGAACGGGTTAGTAGAAAAATCGAGAGTTGTGCAGTTTCCTTAAGACCTTCAAATAAACTTTACCACCATAATTTGATTTGTTTCAATAAAAATTAGTTGATAAAGAGCCGCCACTTAATTACGTTGTATGGCTGAAGTCTACGTCTCCCTAAACAGTATATTTTTATTACAATAACTTTACGTTAACATGATTATTTTTTGTTTTTGTTTTCCATGACTTCCACAACACTACGTGCGGGAGTACCGTGCTTGCGCATCATTTCGATCCTTCCTTCACATTCGGTGCGGCAAGTATAGTCGCTAGAAATTCGGAACGGTGCGGCAAGTATAATCGCTAGAAATTCGGAACGGTGCGGCAAGTACAGTCGCTAGAAATTCGGAACGGTGTGGCAAGTACAGTTGCTAGAAATTTGGCAAGTATAGTCGCTAGAAATTCGGAACGGTGCGGCAAGTATAGTAGCTATAAATTCGGAACGGTGTGGCAAGTATAATCGCTAGAAATCCGGAACGGTGCGGCAAGTATAGTCGCTAGAAATTCGGAACGGTGCGGCGAGTACAGTCGCTAGAAATTCGGAACGGTGTGGCAAGTACAGTTGCTAGAAATTTGGCAAGTCTAGTCGCTAGAAATTCGGAACGGTGCGGCAAGTATAGTCGCTAGAAATTCGGAACGGTGCGGCAAGTATAATCGCTAGAAATTTGGAACGGTGCGGCAAGTACAGTCGCTAGAAATACGGAACGGTGCGGCAAGTATAGTCGCTAGAAATACGGAACGGTGCGGACCGGCCCATTGTAACCGTACTCATTTGGTAAAACTTTTTATTGATAATCTAGTATTACTAGGTAATAAAATAATAATAATTTCCGAATAGGTTGATATTAGTCACTTTCAAACTAGGTTTACAATAAAGAACCTTCTGCTGGCTGTCTCTTTCCACCCTTCCAACCTTGTTCGGAAACTTTTATTCACTCTATCATGACAAATAAATTGTTACCTACAGTTTCATTTAGCCGTTGTACGGGGCCCGGTTCCCCTTGATTTGGAATAAGAGTCCCTGAACCCTCAAAAAGTTAAAAATTGAGTAGTTACTGTTTAGGAACAAAATTCAAACACAGAACTACCCATGTAAAAAAAAAAAAATTGGGCGAATAGGACAAGGAGACGATCTATAAGCTCAAACCTAGTGGAAATAACAGAGCTGATTATATTTTATTTATCTTCTAGACCTAAATAATTATGTGTTAATAAATAAAAGCATTGATAATATTTCATTAATACCTAATGCGGAAGATCCAAACGGGTAGCAAGACGTTGAGTAAAAAAAAAAAGTTAAATGAACTAAATGAATACCTAATATATTAAATTTAGCTATTTATTAAAGAGAATTAGTCTATACAAACAATTTTATTTATCTTATAAAATAAGAATATATTTCACTAGCTTTATTAAACCTAATATTATTGGCTAAAACAAACAAAAAATGCTTACTCTAGGAATACAGTAGTCTAATTATGTCACGATTTAAGCTTTTTCTATGTGAAATACACTCTTAACTTCCTTTATCTTTTTAAAAATATAGTTTTAAATTAAATCCATGATATAAATATTCTAGCTGATGCACCTGTTATTCGCACGGGGAATCTATAAGAAGCTTTGTTCCATTTTTTTTAAGAATATTACACTAATCAAAAGAAAAAGTAACAAAATTTTAAATTAGTTTTAAATATTAAAATTTGTTGGTTTAAATAATGTGACTAAACGTGAAAAATAGGCAGAAGGACAAAAACATGATTTCAAAATAAATATAGTCTAAAAATATTTGCTTAAAAACGATCATAAGAGATGTAAAACTATGTGATATACATTGTTACTAAACAAAAAATTGAAAATAGAGTATCACCGTTCAACATACAACATAAATGAAATACTGGACTGTTATAGGCACTAAAGGTAAAGTATTGCAACCGTAAAAAAAAAGTAACCTGAAATGATGATGGATGTCGACGTCTCATGACCCCCCCCCGAATCCTAAAAAGTGGTCTTTGCAATGCCGTCTGTCTATGTGTCTTCTTAACCCCAAAATTAAGAGTAGTTTGATAGAAAGCGAAAAGAGAAGAAATCGATTTTCTCAAAATCTGTTCTAACGATTTTGATTAAAATTCGGATCTAGGCCTTAATTAGGATTATTAATAAACTGGCTATTTTAATTTTCCCATGAAAATTATTTTTAGGGTACTTTACAAAAGCGGAAATTTCCGTATCCCCGCAACTATTTGAAATACTAACTAGCTTATCATTGCAAAATTGTAGTACTATTAAAAATAAAAAACTTTTACCATACATATATTTTTAAAAACCAACAGTTTCTGAGATATTGGCAAATATATTAATATAATTTTGTGAGTTTTAGTTGTAAAGAGATACTACTTAAATTTTAACGCAATAATTTTCTAATGCCATAGATTAATTAAATGTAAGTAATCTCTCAAAAAGTGTATGTTCTCTTTCTTTCAACCTCTTAGGAGAAATGTTTGTACACCAACGATCTATCTATATCATTTTAGATTCAATAGTCAATATTTACCTATTTTATTGATCAAAATTTATAAATGAGGAATTTAATAGCAATGCAATAACCATAAGATATGCAACCCCTAATAAAATGTCGAAAATTTCAAACCGGAAGTCGACATTTTTATACGAAATGTAGACCCTTGGAGAACCAATATCAATATTTTTACTTTCTCGCTACCTTACAGCTAGAGAAATTGTGATCGTAAAAAACAAAAATTTAACTCGAGATTTTGATGGATGTCGACATCTCATGACCCCCCGAAACCTAAAAAGTGGTTTTCGCAATGCCGTATGTCTTTCTGCCCATCTGTCTGTCAGTCTCTACCTCGGGTTAGAGCCTAAACTATTTTACCGATTGGGCTAAAACTTGGTATCTAGGGTTTTCATAGATTTACCCCGAGAAATTTTTGGAATTGGATATCCAACCCTAAAATTAAGGGTAGTTTCTTTCAGAGAAAACATTGATTTGATCAAAATTGGCTCTATTTTTATTATATTTCATTTCTACGCTTTGATCAATACAACTCAAACCAAACCAAATGGCTACTCTCATCTTTTCGTCAAAATGACTTTAAGGGTTCCTGTCTGATGCGTAAATTCTAATTTTTAATTTTATCACCGTAAGTCTTTGAGATATGAAATTACTTATCATTGCATACATGTGGATCTCTCTATACTAAACATCTTTTACTTGAAATATATTTTTATAAAACCAAAAGTTTTCAAGATATACACAAATATATTTTTCTTTTAACTTTGCCAACACTTTAAGGTAAAGTATTACGACCGCCAAAAAAATCTAGCCCGAGATGTTGATGGATGTCAACGTTTGATAGCCCTCCGAACCTTAAAAAGTGTTTTCTTGCAACGCCGTCTGTCTGTGTGTCTGTCTAACCCTAAAATTAATAGCCCTTTACTAGAGGACAAAAAGAGAAAATTACATTTTCTCATAATCGGTTATAACGATTCTCTCTAATTTTATGCGCAGTAGTCGATAATTACCTATTTTATTGGTCAAAATTTATAAAAGAGAAATTTAATAGCAATTTGATAACCATAAGATATGCATTCCCTAGTAATGACGAAAATTTTAACCGGAAGTAAAAATTTTAATACAAAATGTTGACCCTCGGGGACCCAATATCGATATCTTTTATTGGTCTAAACATACAAATGAAGAAGTTAATTCTTTAAAAAATAAAATTATGAAATTTAAAACCATGAGTAAAAAAATGTTTTACGTATGTCTAGCGCAATTTGTTGTGTATATTAAATTACGAATTTTGAGAAAATATCCCTATTTATAAACATTAGAGCGAGAAAGTTCGTGTGGAGCTCCGTATCTTTTATTATTAATATAGCTAGAGGGAACTATTAATTTAAAAAAATATTTAAATTACGGTAACATAATCACAATTTTTTTTAAACCCAAAATAAATACGCATTCAAAAAATGCTATTTTAGTAAAATAAGGATCTAAAATAATAATACTAGTAAAATGATTAGAGTCAAAGAGACGTAACTCCCAATTAAAATATTCAAATACAGGCTTTTTACACATAAAATAAAATATTAAAGTAATATGAATAAAACAGTCCATAACAGTGTGCTTTTGCAATAAAATAGCATAGGATTTATTCATTTTTTGACTATTACCTTTTTATCATAAATAAAATACCTTTTATTTTTTCTTTAATTTAGCTCTCCTGAAAACTAAGGAAAAGCGAAATATTTTCCTCTGGTTCTAGTGTGACAATTATCTCATTAATTAAAACAAAACAAAATTACATATGCCATTCAACCTAGGTTCATAAAGTGTCCATGGCAAATTTCGTTGAACTTGCGCGATACATTTGGAAATAATCGTGGAACAGATCTACGAAGTGACAGATGGTCGACTTCAAAACAGGGTCCCGTTCGCTCGGGCCATAGATTTAGTTGTTTTTTTTTTGCTTGAATCTTATTAGTTTTTTTTTTTTTTTTTTTTTTGCGCCGTGATTCACTATCTGTCCAGAATAGTCACATATCCACACTTTTTGGGTGGGTAAGAGAATAGAATAAAATTAAATTGACCTACATTTGCGTGGTGGGAGAGTAGAAAATTAATTAGGTAAAAAAATCTCTCAGCACACCTGTAAAAGATTCAAACCATGACCTCTGTGTCACTGGCAATCCAGTTTATTGCTAGAATGACGCTTGTGTGGGTCTTGAATCTATCTACACTATTTTATAAATACTATTGTTCCTTGTCATTTGAGTTTATTCGCGTTTATATCTGTGTGTTCATGAAACCCTAAGCCAGGAAGTTAAAGAAAAGACGTTAAAAAAGTCGACTCCAAGACCATCTCGGTCCCAACGAGTTGTACGAAAAGATTTATGGTCCCAGAGATGTGACCACTCCGGCGAGGCCGTAACGCTGCGCTTATCGTCTGCGGGCGGCACTAAACATCGGACAACTGTCAGACGGATCGTTTACCAACCACCAAGTGGCGAATAATCGATAATCCGTTAACGTTGTTTGGACAGAGCTAATGTTGAGAAAAATCTGTAAGATAGCGTTTGTGTCGCTGAGAACAAGGTGAGAGTGGTTGCTAACGGTCCGTCCCGTTGAGAACCAAAAAACCTGTCTTCGTCAGCGGTGGACTGGAAAGTCCTGGGTTGAGTTTTAGGAAGGGCAGAGAGGGTGGGGTAGGGTGCGGATTAGCAGGTAGACACTCTTCTTCTTTGGCTATTATGAATGAGAACAGTAAATGAGGGACCTGACAAATATTATTATTATTATTATTATTATTATTAGCACTGCGTCTTACTACCCGTTCGGGTTATTCGCACTTACACTAATGTGTAATGGTAGGGTGATTGTGAGATGAAATGGAGGACCTACAAATTAACGTGGAATCCGAACCACGGTGGAGGCCTGGTATTCCCCACACTCACAAGTTGTGATTAATACACATCTTGTCAGAGGTGAAAGAAGGGTTTGGCAATCAGATAAATCTGTGTCAGGACCGAGGATTGAACTCCGGACCCCAGCATAGAAGTCCGAGACCTTACCCCTAGACCGCCGGGTCACCCCAGGACCGAACTAAACCATCGGTTCATTTTTAAAGTTGACCTTAACATGATTTAAACACTAATCTTATTTAGTTTATTTTAACGAGGAATGGTGGTCAGATTTCAAATCCCGAATGGGTAAACAAATTTCTAAATTGCTTCCCTTTGTCCCTTCACAGAAATGTGGGTACATTTCCTCTGTTTTAAATATTGCTCATCATTAATACACTATTGTAATTAATAATAATATATCATTAACACACTAGTGTAAATAATAATAATAATATTAATTAAACTCACTAAGTGTGCTTTATAAAGATATGCCGAACTATTAGAGTGGAGGGAAAACGGGGGGAGGCGGATGTTAAGTATTTAAAGTATTATCTCCACATGATGTTGAATATGAGTATTTGTTAATTACAGTTATAGCCTCACCTACATATTATTTACATTAATAAATGACATCTTGACCGTGTAATTGAATTTGGGACCTACAAACTATGTTTTGATAGTTTTTACAAAATTAATTCGTTACGTCTGAACAAAGGTGTGAGAATACATTAGAAAAAACATGACAGGAAAGGACATAAAAAAGAGTGATTGAAAATGTAGGCCTATATGTGTGTTATGATTGTGGAGGGGGGAAGGGGGAGGTGGAATATTGATGTAGACATTCTGTGCACAATTGCACATATTGTTAGTGTCCATCTGGACACGTCTGTAACCTGAACCTAGACAATACAGCAGTGGCTCTCAATTTATGTTTCATGATGCCATTGTAGGTTGTCTGTGATATTCTTTTTTTAAACTTTTTTTAGCACCGAGTTTTGTTCAGGTTATACGCCTTTGTACTTTCTACTATAATCTTAAATCTAGGACAGACACAAAATCCATCCCCCGGCCGTCAATTTATCACTTGAAAGGGTAAACCCACATTCCAACAATGATAAATTTCTCGGTAATGCCAAGAATCGAGCCCGGGACCTTAATCTCCCTAGATGGACGCAGTACCAACAGAGCTAAGATTCGTATCTCTCTAGCATGATATTTCTTTTCTAAGTTATATCCCCCAATCAAATGTATAGGCTTTTTATTTTTTTACAAAAGAGATCATTTGTTTTTAAAGGACGGGGAAAGTGCACAGCATAGACTTCCTTACAACTGTAAATAAAAAATAGATATTTACTTACAGCTCGTAAGATAATTATTTGAAACGAGTTAATAGACATGGTTGCACATTCTACCAAAGAGCATAAACGAAATAATATTCACTATTAGAGAAAAGAGGAACATAACACCCGCTAAGAACTAAAGCAATTTCCTATTATATACATGTACTGTACCTATAATTTGGAAACTATTGGTTTTATAAAAAAAAATTAGATAAAGATTTCTATATTTATTATGCTTTCATTTTCGAAATGATACGTTATTTTGTATCTCGAAGATGTGCGGATATACGATAAAAATTGTAAGTTTCCTTGAGTGTAAATTACCCTCAAAGCTATTTTCATGAGGAAATGTAAGCTTCCTTTTTGTTTTAATACTAAACAATACAGATATATGAATTTTAATCGAGTCGACAATGAGTGCAGGGAAATGTCCTTAATCGAAAATATGTAGTATCAAATCAAATGAGCTTCAGCGTTCATAGTTACGGGCAAACAGAACCGCCGAACCGCGTATTCAAAATATTTGGAAATAAAAAGGAAGTGACATTTTAAAAGAAAGTTACATTTTAAACAGCATGCTTATTTGGAAGATATCTATAAATATGTTTACTAACGCTAAAAAATAAACAGTTATCTTTTCAAGAATTTTACAAATGTGACACAAACTTTTTCAAAATACCAGTTAGTTAGGTTATTTAAAAAAAATATGAAATTTTTGGTATAAATACACATTACAATTAAAGTGGTTTAATGTTTCTAGCTCATTTATAATAATTATAAAAAACTTAAAATACTTTTATTTTTAACAAATATGACCCCGAATATGTCCCAACTATTGATCAGTTATTTTATATGTAAATAATGTAGCTATTGTTATAATTACTTTCACACCAAAAACTACTATTGTTATAATTACTTTCACACCAAAAACTACTATTGTTATAATTACTTTCACACCCAAAGCTGCTATTTGTATCATTACTTTCATACCCAAGTTGCTATTAGGATCGTTACTGTCACAGATTAAGTTAAGTACCTATTTATGAAAGTGAAGTTAAATTGTGAATGTAATTTTTTAAACACCCTACCTGGTTAGTACTTTGTTAACCCTCAAGTTTGAATCAAACCTATAAAATCAAGGCCATGACATTTCCATATAATTTTGTACTAAATTCATTAATAGTGTCGATTTGTACACACCTACACGTCATTTTAAAGAAACTTAAAACACATTTCCCACAAAAAATATAACAATCATCCACTTACTCAGATTTAATTGGTTTGAAAGTCAAGTCTTTAGTGTTTGTGAACGTGGTACAAGATTAACTAAAATCCACTTTGCCATTATCACTAAATAAATAAATAAAATAAATGAATAAATAGTAGATAATAAGTTGAATATTAAGACTATTCATTTATTTAAAATATATTTTGTTAATTCTAAGTTAATCGAACCCGGAACCTTGTGCTTGGCGCACCAAAGCTTCACCATTGAGCTACCTACTCAGTATTTGTACAATGCTAAGAAATACTTATCAGTCTTACTTTAAAGAAGGTTTGGAGAAATACGTGTGGCAGGACATGGCTCGTTAATAGCTATAATATATTATAGATCATAGTTATATACTATAAATTATATCCAAGAAACCATTTAAAACTAATAAAAATTGTCCAAACGGCAGCACAAGGCTACCCTGGATCAACGATGGAGTTTGTTTCGGATTTTTATTAAATGGCCGACGATTTTACATACCACCAACTAACCCTTAAAATATGAGCGATAAATGACCCTTGCACCGGATTAGCCCTAGATGGCTCAGTGGTAAGATATTGACGTGCTAAGTTGGAGGTTCCCGATTTTGTTTCGGATTACAAAAGAATTTT
This sequence comes from Timema cristinae, assembly GCA_039000515.1. Taxonomy (NCBI): domain Eukaryota; kingdom Metazoa; phylum Arthropoda; class Insecta; order Phasmatodea; family Timematidae; genus Timema; species Timema cristinae. The sequence goes on from JBCFYV010002255.1 coordinate 34,583,585, forward strand.
CAAAAAAGTTAATTATTTAACTTCAATAACATAATATTTGTTTGAAGTCATTTCACCTACTCATTAGTGGTTCGGGCTCTCCGAATTTCTTCATAAAGGCGTTTCATTGCCTTGGAATGCTTATTCATTTTGCTTTTTACATATCTTCTCCCATCTTTAAACTTTTGTGGGGCCCTTTTTTAAAATAATAAAAATTATTTTTCCACAATTAACACACTTCACACATCTCTAAATACATTAAATGCAATTACACTCAGCCACACTGAAAGAAATCCTTTCATCAATAGTAGCACGGTGTAGAGCCTGGTAACAATCCCTAAAGAGAGATGGTGATAGTTCAGGGCGATGAGCTTCACAAACATGCCAAAACCACTTGAAACATATTTATGGTTTCAAGGACAGACAGCTGGTGACTTGGAGTGAGAAGGGATGAGTTGTCTGCTTTACTCTAACCAGGCCGTTCTGTTTCGGCTATTGCGGGCTTGTATCAGATATATTTTCAAAATCCGGGGCAAAATATGTAGCACCTCAGCTTGTATCAATTTTCATGAGTTTCAGATTGAATATTAATGTAAATGAAGTACCATTATAAATTTATAAGAAGTCGGCATCAATTGATTTACTTCCTCCATTTATTACCCACGTTTAAGTATACAAAATAATTAATTTAATATTGCATTTATTTGGCAATTTTTTACGCTATTAATTGAAGGTTCATTGAAATAAAATTTATTTCAATTAATAAACCTCCTCAAGTACTTCTAACACTCCAAATATGAAACCTTTGCAACATTTGGTTTTCCTTAAAATTGTTGCACTAGATGCCAAAATTTCAAACTTTGAGTAAACACTGTGCTTAAAATATACATTTAATCTATATTTTATACATTGATCCAAGTTTGGTTCAAGAAGACCTACTAATATATATATAATAAATATATTATTAATTTTGGGCCATACACCCTTAAGGTGCGGGTGATAGTGAGAGGGCTGGATTTAGCACCGGAAAAGACAATGCTCGCAGGTCTCTTTTACTGCTCTTCAAGATGGACGAAGAGACCTTGTGGATTAGTGAGATAGTAAGTACTTTTCAAGTTTTTATAATAAATATCTATTTTGGCCAGGATAAATAATATATTTCTTAGGTAGAAACGTTTAGAATTTTTCAGACACTTTTAGTTTAATTTCTCAGTATATACGTTTTGTTTTATTTTTTAATAGCTACGTTTACTTTAGTTTTCTACGATACTTCTAATTGGCGAAGTAGCATCCAAACAGGAACTTTTTAATTGAATAAAAGAGTCCTTTTCAAATACCGTGATGCCTATAACAAATATTCAAGTACCAATAAGTGTGTAAATAATTAAAATAAACGATTTTTCTGGAAAAATAATGTAATTTGACCAAAAACTATAAAAACAATAAAAAAAAAAGTAACTTAACTTGCTTTTCCTTCCAGCCTTCTTTTAAAGCTGTTATTTTTCAGCCGCTAAGGGGGGAGGCGTTAGGGCGCGTACCCCCTACCCCCTTTTCATCGCCATTATATGAGTTGAAGAATTTAAGTTTGTCCTTATTATAATCGTAACATGAAAATAAATTAAATACACCGTTTTTTTTTGCAATCACAAATCTTATTAATCGTAATAAGATGAGAAAGTAAAAAATATAAATAAAGGATTCAAGAGGTACAACTTTCTTCTCTTACACCCATTGGTCCAGAGTAGCTTTTGATGTTACATGCGCGAAATAATATGAACTAACGGGTGGTTACGAAAAAAAAACAACTCCTGCTTGGACTAAAATTGTTACAGCTAACTTAGAATAAACAAGTATTTTCTACTTTTTAAGTTTTACTTAGTGTTAATAAAATGATGTAGTGAAACGCGGTGGCAATTTAAAAATAATAATAATAATAATAATCAGGAATATTATTTTTATGATGCAGGTTTATAAAATAAATTGTTTACACCCGCTTCGATGACCACGTGATTTAACGCGCTACTCTCTCGTGTTGGACTAGATTGCCGAAGATGGGGAGATCAGGGTTCGATCCCAGTCAGATGCACTGAGGTTGGTTTTCCTAAATGATTTTCCACTCTACTCACGCAAATGCGGGCGCACTTCTCAGTTAAATCTTCCTAATCCTTAAACTATTAGTATAATAGTACATAGGTGTATAACTTGAACAGGTAGTAAGATGCAGTGATTAAAAAATACTTGTTTACAGTCCAATTTTTATAGGAAGAGATCTGGCAGCTATAGAAGGGACAATATCTACCTTCATTTATTCATACGTCAGTTTATGTGACCTGGAGCTGTCACTTTTGATAGATATCAAAACCAAAATATGACACTAATAATAGTTTAGTTAAATGTTATCATTTCTCATGCCAATAAAATTATATTCGTATTTTCTATGAAAATCTTACTATACTGATGACTAAGTTTGAATTTAGAGAAAGTGTTTCCACATTTTCTTGAGAGAAGAGGGGGAAAGCCACCCTCAATACACCCAGCCAGGATTCAAAGCCCGGTCTTCCAGTTATCGGTAGTCTAATCTATTGCGAGAGTGAAGAGACCACTTAAGCGAGTCAATATTCATATAATTTAGTCCATGTTGTTTAATTCTAATCATTACACGAAATTATGTAATCTTCTCTAACACCAGGCAAGGTCGCATAAGGCCCAAAGCTAAGTGTTGAAAATATATGTAAATTAAACACGTTTCTAATTATTTATAAATAAAGAAATAACATTATCTAAAGCTAAGAATACATTTGAAAAAACAAAATTGATCAACAACATAAGCCTATTTATGCTTTTATGACGTTTGAAGTCTCTTTGTTAGTACATCACTTTGATATTTTATTAAAAGCTTACGAAAATATTAAGAGAAAGGGAAGAAAAGAAGGTATAATGTTTCTGAACATATTGAATGAAGGAGGGGGAGGGGTGGTGACACCTGGTATAGGTCCTGTCCATGTAATCTTACCTTGGAGCCGTAATATGGTGGTCTGGTATAGGTCCTGTCCACGTAATCTTACCTTGGAGCCGTAATATGGTGGTCTGGAATAGGTCCTGTCCACGTAATCTTACCTTGGAGCTGTAATATGGTGGTCTGGTATAGGTCCTGTCCACGTAGTCTTACCTTGGAGCCGTAATATGGTGGTCTGGTATAGGTCCTGTCCACGTAATCTTACCTTGGAGCTGTAATATGGTGGTCTGGTATAGGTCCTGTCCACGTAATCTTACCTTGGAGCCGTAATATGGTGGTCTGGTATAGGTCCTGTCCACGTAATCTTACCTTGGAGCTGTAATATGGTGGTCTGGTATCGGTCCTGTCCACGTAATCTTACCTTGGAGCTGTAATATGGTGGTCTGGTATAGGTCCTGTCCACGTAATCTTACCTTGGAGCCGTAATATGGTGGTCTGGTATAGGTCCTGTCCACGTAATCTTACCTTGGAGCTGTAATATGGTGGTCTGGTATAGGTCCTGTCCACGTAATCTTACCTTGGAGCTGTAATATGGTGACCTGGTATAGGTCCTGTCCACGTAATCTTACCTTGGAGCCGTAATATGGTGGTCTGGTATCGGTCCTGTCCACGTAATCTTACCTTGGAGCCGTAATATGGTGGTCTGGTATAGGTCCTGTCCACGTAATCTTACCTTGGAGCTGTAATATGGTGGTCTGGTATAGGTCCTGTCCACGTAATCTTACCTTGGAGCCGTAATATGGTGACCTGGTATAGGTCCTGTCCACGTAATCTTACCTTGGAGCCGTAATATGGTGACCTGGTATAGGTCCTGTCCACGAAATCTTACCTTGGAGCCGTAATATGGTGACCTGGTATAGGTCCTGTCCACGTAATCTTACCTTGGAGCCGTAATATGGTGACCTGGTATAGGTCCTGTCCACGTAATCTTACCTTGGAGCCGTAATATGGTGACCTGGTATAGGTCCTGTCCACGTAATCTTACCTTGGAGCTGTAATATGGTGGTCTGGTATAGGTCCTGTCCACGTAATTTTACCTTGGAGCCGTAATATGGTGACCTGGTATAGGTCCTGTCCACGTAATCTTACCTTGGAGCCGTAATATGGTGACCTGGTATAGGTCCTGTCCACGTAATCTTACCTTGGAGCCGTAATATGGTGACCTGGTATAGGTCCTGTCCACGTAATCATACCTTGGAGCCGTAATATGGTGGTCTGGTATAGGTCCTGTCCACGTAATCTTACCTTGGAGCCGTAATATGGTGGTCTGGTATAGGTCCTGTCCACGTAATCTTACCTTGGAGCCGTAATATGGTGGTCTGGTATAGGTCCTGTCCACGTAATCTTAGCTTGTAGCCGTAATATGGTGACCTGGTATAGGTCCTGTCCACGTAATCTTAGCTTGTAGCCGTAATATGGTGACCTGGTATAGGTCCTGTCCACGTAATCTTACCTTGGAGCCGTAATATGGTGGCCTGGTATCGGTCCTGTCCACGTAATCTTACCTTGGAGCCGTAATATGGTGGTCTGGTATAGGTCCTGTCCACGTAATCTTACCTTGGAGCTGTAATATGGTGACCTGGTATAGGTCCTGTCCACGTAATCTTACCTTGGAGCCGTAATATGGTGACCTGGTATAGGTCCTGTCCACGTAATCTTACCTTGGAGCCGTAATATGGTGGTCTGGTATAGGTCCTGTCCACGTAATCTTACCTTGGAGCCGTAATATGGTGACCTGGTATAGGTCCTGTCCACGTAATCTTAGCTTGTAGCCGTAATATGGTGGCCTGGTATCGGTCCTGTCCACGTAATCTTACCTTGGAGCTGTAATATGGTGGTCTGGTATAGGTCCTGTCCACGTAATCTTACCTTGGAGCTGTAATATGGTGGTCTGGTATAGGTCCTGTCCACGTAATCTTACCTTGTAGCCGTAATATGGTGGTCTGGTATCGGTCCTGTCCACGTAATCTTACCTTGGAGCCGTAATATGGTGACCTGGTATAGGTCCTGTCCACGTAATCTTACCTTGGAGCCGTAATATGGTGGCCTGGTATAGGTCCTGTCCACGTAATCTTACCTTGGAGCTGTAATATGGTGGTCTGGTATAGGTCCTGTCCACGTAATCTTACCTTGGAGCTGTAATATGGTGGTCTGGTATAGGTCCTGTCCACGTTATCTTACCTTGGGGCTGTAATATGGTGGCCTGGTATCGGTCCTGTCCACGTAATCTTACCTTGGAGCCGTAATATGGTGGTCTGGTATAGGTCCTGTCCACGTAATCTTACCTTGGAGCCGTAATATGGTGGCCTGGTATCGGTCCTGTCCACGTAATCTTAGCTTGTAGCCGTAATATGGTGACCTGGTATAGGTCCTGTCCACGTAATCTTACCTTGGAGCTGTAATATGGTGGCCTGGTATCGGTCCTGTCCACGTAATCTTAGCTTGTAGCCGTAATATGGTGGCCTGGTATCGGTCCTGTCCACGTAATCTTACCTTGGAGCCGTAATATGGTGACCTGGTATAGGTCCTGTCCACGTAATCTTAGCTTGTAGCCGTAATATGGTGGTCTGGTATAGGTCCTGTCCGCGTAATCTTACCTTGGAGCCGTAATATGGTGGTCTGGTATAGGTCCTGTCCACGTAATCTTACCTTGGAGCCGTAATATGGTGGCCTGGTATCGGTCCTGTCCACGTAATCTTACCTTGGAGCCGTAATATGGTGGTCTGGTATAGGTCCTGTCCACGTAATCTTACCTTGGAGCCGTAATATGGTGGTCTGGTATAGGTCCTGTCCACGTAATCTTACCCTGGAGCCGTAATATGGTGGCCTGGTATCGGTCCTGTCCACGTAATCTTACCTTGGAGCCGTAATATGGTGGTCTGGTATAGGTCCTGTCCACGTAATCTTACCTTGGAGCCGTAATATGGTGGCCTGGTATCGGTCCTGTCCACGTAATCTTACTTGGAGCCGTAATATGGTGGTCTGGTATAGGTCCTGTCCACGTAATCTTAACTTGGAGCTGTAATATGGTGGCCTGGTATAGGTCCTGTCCACGTAATCTTACCTTGGAGCCGTAATATGGTGGCCTGGTATCGGTCCTGTCCACGTAATCTTACCTTGGAGCCGTAATATGGTGTCTGGTATCGGTCCTGTCCACGTAATCTTACCTTGGAGCCGTAATATGGTGGTCTGGTATAGGTCCTGTCCACGTAATCTTACCTTGGAGCTGTAATATGGTGACATTGACCTTTATTTGAACATCAAGAAGTGTAACAAACATCAAAATTTTACAAGAATACCGAACTGAAGAATTATTTGAAAAAACACAACAACAAAAAACTGCATCACGTGAGCTGCCAGTCAACACAAGAGTATCCACAGCTTTTGAAATGGAGAAACGAATTAGAAGGGGAAAAATCAGCGCATGATCACGAATCAAGGGATGAGCCATTATAAGATCCACAATTGAGATTTAAAGAGTGGGATTTTATTTTTCAATTCTGAACACATTGCTACATCAGCCAAAGAAAGAGTTGAACGAATAGAAGGAATAAGTCAAATCTTTGACTTATAGTATGATATTGCTGAATTGCCTACACAACCATATATCTAGGTGCTCGCGATCATCGTAAAAAATTGGCCTCGGGGTCTAAAATACCATGGGCGTTCTGATATTTGCGCATTAAGATTGTAATGTAACTGACTTGCCCCTAAAGAATATGTGAAAGCATTGACAATAATATCATCCTAATTTTATAAACGTATCTTATTTTATTTGAATTATATAGTATATTAAATGGCGCTTAAAGCACTTCTTCTTCTAAGAAGGCAAAAGCCACTGATCAGTGACGTCACGCACGTGACATTAGCCAAGTCAAGTTGACAATATAAGATTTTTAAATAATAACTTCCTCTTCTGGAAAGTTCGAATAGAGATTTTAAAATGTAACTTGAGTCAGTTTCCGGCTCTCGGACCTTCTAGTGACACCGAGATGTTTTTGTCTTGTATTTTAATTTTTTATAACACAACCTTCTCGAAGCTTCCATGAGCAATGGATATATACATAGAATGGTGCAATGTAAGGGGACTGCTCACAATTCACTCGTCACTTGGAGTCCAGTCCTTGAACTACTCGGACTGCAACTTCTGTCCGCGCTCATATTATAGGCCGCGTAATATTTCGACGACATGATCTACTTTCTCCTGAAATAAACTGAGATTTATAAATAAAAAACATGTCAACATAAAAAGTGTGTATTAATTATACAAGATTTAAATCACCAATAATTCTTCAATTGGCGCCCATCACGCGGGACGAATATTTCAATAACACTTCAATTGGCGCACAACGTAGGGACCCGTAAATCAATAATTCTACAAAATCAACAGATGAGTTGAAAGAATGCGCGGAGAGAATTACAACAAGGAGTTCTCCAAAAGTGTTGTTAATTTTTTTTTTTTTTTTTTTCAATAAACTAGAAGACTTCGTGTCTAACACTGTAATTGCTCTTAGAAATCTTCTAACTCTTCCAGTTACGGTAGCAAGCAGCAAGAGTTTTTCTAAGCTCAAACTTATATACGATCAACAATGAGCGCAGACCGACTCCCTGGGCTAGTTACTGTTTCTATGGCTGTGTTATGGATTTAAAAGAACTTGTGAAAACGTTCGCAGAAGGAGAGGAAAGTAAATTTTTGAAGGAAATAAAAACATTAAAAATTTACTAGCTGTTTTATTCAATTTTTTTTAAAAATTCCCGTTCTTTGTATTGTTGTGACTTGTAATCTCTTACATATTAGATACCTATTTATTTCAGAGTATAAAATATAAAATTGTAAGATTTCTCTTCCTGCGGGACGGGGTTTATAATAATCCTCAAGTAACCCCTGCTTGGCGTAAGAGGTGACTTATAAGGGGAAGCTTCTGTGCAGAGCGTACCTTGTACAGAACAAACCTATACTATAGCTTTAATTTCACCTGCTTTTTTCTTCCTTCCTTCTCCCTTCTTCTATCCTTCCATCTTATCCTTTCTCTTTCATCTTTCCTTCTCTTTCATTCCTTCTTTTCTCCCTTCCCCTGACTCTCAGTTCTACACGGAAGCTTTTTGGCGTCTCCGTTGACGACCTTGGCAGCTAACACGGCTCTTCTCGGACAATTACTCCATCATGAAAGTGCGCTGGTTGTAATATCTTGGTAGAAGGGCCTTAGGGATGATAATAACCGGGTACCTTATTTTGAGAAAAGACCGGTTGCGTTCATGAGGGTTCGGGCGTAAGATTGGCACTTTCCTGCACCCACTTGCTGCGATGACCTCTCTCCTGGCGATGCCCTATGTGAAGATTGTCATGTCTAGTGTCGTGTGGGGCTCCCCGTCGGGAGGGTTAACAGAGCCTCATGTGGTAGTACCAACTTGGATCACCCTGGGTCTACGATCCAAGTACTGTACAGGCTGTCTCAAATATTTAGTATGGCCGACATTCTTGTTACAGTTGATACCCTACTGTCCGCTGGTACCGTACTGCAAAAACCCGCTGGAATCTCACTTCCCGGCCCCTAACAGGGCCGTAATATTGAAGGGTAAGGCCACCCAGCCCTGTTATACCAAAATCCAGGAAGAGGTGAGGCCCCAACACCCTTTCCTGATAGTGTCTCTAGTAGAGGAAAACGAGAACCTCAAGTGTGTAGCCCCATTTATTCTCTAAGGAGTGATAAATGGTGAAGCACAATTGGGCATATCAGTTAGAAAACTACGTGATGTCACGATTATCGTACAGACAATGAATGTTATTCATTCATATAGAGTAATGGCAATCTCTAAAATACCGATGAGCAACACGGCTCACATACTGGTGAAGGTAGAACCCCACAGTTTCCTCAACGTTTGCAAGCAAGTGGTAACTTTCTATTACCTCAACTGTGTAAGCGTTGAGAATATATGTGAGCTTTCCCCTCAGCATGTCACCGAATTGTACCGAATTATCACCAAAAAGAACGGACAAGAGAAAAAGACGGATACGTATATCCTCACTTTTGTGACTCTTACCCTTCCAAAGGAGGTCCGAGCAGGTTTCCACGTGCTCAGGGTCCGGCCGTATGTCTCTAACCCTCGACGCTGTTTTCAGTGCCAGGAGTTAGGGCATACGAAGCTGCGATACCGTGGTAAACCAACCTGTGCGGATTGTGGGCAGGAGGCTCACTTTACACCGTGTTAGTCTCCTAAGTTCTGCGTAAACTGCAAGGGTCCGCACTCTGCCTGGTCTCGGGCCTGTCCGGAATATAAGGTAGAAAAAAAGTCCTGAGGATTCAAAATGAAAATAATATCTACTACGCCCAGGCATGAAAAATACACGTATCCAGTCAGTCCCCGGTATGTCAAACCTCATATAGTCATATTGTCAGCCAGAACATCAATTGTCCCAACTGCCATTCTTTTTAAGACGTGCACGCGACCTGTTCCATTGGTCTCTACTCGAGACATTCATAGCCATACCGCCTTAACTACGGTTGCACCAAAACTTGCACAGAAGGCAGCCACTTCACAGAGGTCGCTACCACCTGTACCACCGAGAGGTCCAACCCGGGGAACACCAGGCACACCCCCAAGTCCACCTTGGGAGAAACCCTCCAGGTACGTCTCTGGGACCCCCACCCCAGGTCAATCTCAGGGACCACCCCGGATTTACCTGCCAGAAAGTAACACTCTGCGGCCATTGTCGAGAAACCCACTCCTTCCATTGTGACACCAGAGGAGAGATTGGGGTGGAACAGATGAGGCTACGAAGGCGGGTCCTACTGGTGCTCTGAAAAAAAAGCCCAGTGAGGGACCACCAATGTAAAAGTAAATAAAAAATGTGAAGTCAGTGTCTAAGCCTTCGCGGAAGGATCTGGTACCCCAGTCTCTTCTGGTAAAACAAAAACTCTTTTAAATTGAGAGTTTCAGGAGAGACTCTCTGAGGCAAGTGGGCCCAAAAAGGCTCTAAATCAATTTTTATTTCTTAGTGGTAGTGTTATGGATTGCGCGGATTAAAACATTTTATACAAATAAATGTCGCTACTACAATAGAATTGCAGGGGTTTCTACGCACATGTTGAGGAAATTAAACTACTTATTTGTTCCCTGCCTCCTCCCATCTTGTGTTTGCAGGAGACCCACTTCCGCCGTACTGACAACCCGATGCTTCGTGGGTACGATGTGTATCGTACCGAAAAGCCATTCTTTGATCTGGTTAGCGGAGGTGTGACTATACTCGAACGAAGCTATATATATATATATATATTATAAACATATTATTAATATCGTGTCTGATCTCCAAGTGATCGCTGTCCGAATCTCCATTGCTACGGAAGTGACAGTATGCTTCATCTACCGCTCACCAGGTGAACAAGTTTCCAAGAAGACTCTAGAGGCCCTCTTTATACAACTTCCCGCCCCTTAAATAATCTTGGGGGATTTTAACGCGCATAACCTGGTGTGGGGGTCTAATTTACAGACGCTCGTGGTAGAGGGGTAGAAGATATGCTTGTCCCGGCTGACTGGTGCTTTTAAACACTAAGACCCAGACGCACTTTTCCACCTTCAATAGTGTACCCTTTGCCATCGTCCTTACATTCTGTAGCCCTGGGATGGCTTTTCCCTTCCTTAGGGAGGTTCATCCAGACTTATGTTGCAGTGATCACTTTTCCATTCTGCTTTCACCATTTAAAATCCTCCCAGTATAGCTGGGGTACCTCAATGTGTGCTTAAACGTGCTGACTTGGATAAGTTTCACGATCTCGCCATATTTTTTGGACCTTACTCTCTTGACGTCGATGTTAGGATAGAAAATTTTACTTCGACAGTTATCGCGGCGGTGAGAGCTTCCATCCCGAGATCCTCGCCAAATCCGCACCACCATCCTGTTCCCTGGTGGAACTAGGAGTGTCGGTTGGCTATTTTTGACTGTCGAAGGGCCCTATGTTTCTTCCATCGACGTCCTACTTTGGAGAATCTGGAGCCGGATTCTACGTGCTTGAGCTTGCCATGTCATTCGTGAAATCAGAATCAAAATAAATAAAAGAAGCGTAAACAAACTTCTTAGAAGGATAATTAATATGTTTAATAAAAGGTAACTGTTCTTCCTTAAGTTAAAATTCCTTATTTAAATTATTTAAAACCATGTTATATGTCGTTCCTTCTGTCCTTTTACTTTATTAAATGGGTGTAAATAGTATTATTTGTCAGGCCGGCAATACAGCGTCCGAATTTTGAAATGCTTAATTTCACACGAAATTAAATTGTAAACTATTCACAAAAAGTAGAAAATATAGGGAAATACATAGTAGGGTGTCAAATAACGTTAGAATAGGGACACCTTGATGCGCCTCTCTAGGGCCTAGGGGAGATAAAAACTTGATTACAGCAGCTTTGTTTGTGGCTCAGCTAGACCATCGGCGTTAAAGATGCTAGATAGTATCCATCGTTCTGGCATTTGATGGTTACTGGTGCTTTCCGTACCATTCCCGTCGTCAGAATTTGTGCCAATACCGGTGGGCCCCCTCTTTCTTATACCACTGATCCTATCTTCTGCACAATCATGTCCAGTACGAAACCAATTAGCGCAGTGCAAGGCCAGTTGGAATCCGGATGCTATCGGTCTTCGACACGTGTAGGATAGTCTTGCCAGAAGCTATCCCACATATCCAGGTCAAGTTTCTTCCTGGAAGATACTCCTGCCTTAATGCCATTTTGATCTTGGCAAGTTCCCTAAAGTGACCGCCCCACCGATTATATATGAGAGGACCTTTAACGAGCTCCTCTACACTCTCTTTCAAGGTTTTGAGCGTAACTACATGGATGGTTCAAAATGTAGGGCCTACATGGGATCCACCTTTGTTGTGGAGGGAAACAATTTTAAATTTGGTTTATATGGTGAATCCAGTGTTTTTACGGCAGAATTGTATAACATTTTAAAATATTTGTGTATTGTATACCGTAATTATCACCGTTCTGTTCTCATCTGCACGGATTCCATGAGTGCTCTGTTGGCATTGTCCACACTCTACTCCTGGAATCCACTAGTGCAGATGATACATTAGCAAAATTTAAAAATTTGTTTGTTCAGCACCCGCTCGCCTTCTGCTTGATTATTTGGGCACGCTGGTCTTTCAGGAAACGAACTGGTGGACCAAACAGCCAAGGAGGCAGCATGCCTGCCTCCTGAGGCGAGTTTGGGTGTCATGTTTTTAGACCTGAACGGTTGTGTTCGACGTGGAGTCTTACGCACCTGGCACGAGCAGTGGGTCTTCTCTACCCCTGCTCAGAACAAGCTGGGTCCCAGGGACGGTGTGTCGCGATGGCCCTCTTCTATACGAAAGTCTAGAAGAGAGGAGGTCATCGTGACAAGACTCCGCGTCGGGCATACATTTCTAACCAACGGATTTTTATTAAGAGGTGATCCACCTCCAGTGTGTGAATTTTGCAATGCTCCCCTTAGTGTGTACCACACTATTCGCTTGGCTATTAATTTTAATGGTGACCTTTGTTTTTTACTAAGCGACAGTGAGGATGGAGTCATATGTTTACTCCATTTTACACGCCAGGCGAATCTTTTAAATGCCATTTGAGTCACTTTTATAAATTGGCTCATTTGGATCTTATCTCATATTGAGTTTCTTTAACATTTTTAGGATATGTTAATATGTTCGTTTTGTCTTTTAAACATGTTTTATTTTAATGTTTGTTTTGTCTTTTTAAATTATTATTATTTTAACATGTTTTGTCATTTTAACGTGCTATATATTATGTGTTTGTTCTGTACTTTTAATGTAGTGTATACACGTGTTTTTTTTTAAGAAGACGTATCACTCACTTTGTACTAATAGACCTTTTAAGCACTCCTATGGAGTGTCTCAAATGGCTATTTTATCAGATTGAGATTTATTCTTTTTATATTTGTATTATATATTGTGTTTTAAATTGTGTACTCACCTTCATAATCTGACAGTTGAATTATTATGAGACTACCTTACGGGGATTTTACTATGTTTTTATATTGTTCAGGCCCTAATTACCTCATTGTGTTGATGGCCCTATAAACTATAATAATAATAATATAATAATAATAATAATAATAATAATAATAGCCAAGATTTCTGAAACAAAATTTGCTATAAATGTTTTTTTGACTTTTGTGAATAAATGGTGTTTTATAATGAACACTTGGCCCACATATCATCAGTCACGTGGACTAAATGTCAGTCTCCCCTAAGCTGATTAGTCGTTGACGGAGAAATTAGGGTTCACGTCCCATACGGGTGTGTTGAGAGTTACCCCTTCCCCATAAATTTTTAATCACCTCCTCTTAACGTGAATGCGGTTATATTTCCATCAAATGTTGCCTTAATAATTCCTACCCCACGATCAAAAATCAAATTCGTATAATTGTTCTGGGCATAAGATGTGGTGAAAAGAATTAACAATTTTTGTTTTGCTTATTAAAATAATACTTAATTTTACAGCCAAATAGACTCTCACTTTTTTAATTTCTTATGACCTCTAGTAGAGAGGAAATATTGTGATCGTAAACAAAAAATTAAAATCTATATGTTGATGGATGTCAACGTTTTATGAACCCTTCGAACCCCCCAAAAAGTATTTTTTTTTTCAATGTCGTCTGTTATTCTGAGTAGAATCGAAACCATTTGACCGATCGGGTTAAAAGCTTGGTACACGAGGTTTTATTGAGGTTCCTGAGAGGGATTTTTAGAATTGGGGACTTAAAAATGCACAGAACAAATAATGTGTCTCTGTAACACTTTTTTACTATTTAAGGTTTTATTTTGTTCCCCCCCCCCCCCTCCCCCACTTATGTTTCTATATCTGTGTTCTTATGAGCTATATTTTAGATCAGGGAGAGAGAATGCTTGTGCGGTGCACCGTACCATTTATTTTAACTGCCATAACTCTTCTGGTACTTTTATAACTCATTTAAAATGGTATTGTGCACCTCAAAGACATTCTCTCTCTTTAATCTTAAAATAAAAACATTTACCAAAAACTTGAAACAGGTATGAAACTAAATAATATACACTGTTGCAGATGCACCACACAAAAAACCTTAATGTGACAATATACATTGTTACAGAAACATCGAGAAAAGAGGAGCATTTCTATCCACCAAAGAGCATAGCGATCAATTAATTAAATATTTAAAAACATTCCATAAAAAATGTGTATGCTTGTTTATAGCTCAGAAACTATTGGTTTTATAAAAATATATTCCAGATCAAGATATTTTTAATTTAAACAATACTACAACTTTACAGTGATATGTTATTTCGTTTCTCAAATAGTCGTAGATATGAAATCAAATTTGGAAATTTATGCTTATTTAAAGTTCCCTTAAAGTAATTTTCATGAGAAAACGAAATTTTCATCCTGTTTGTGGCGTTAAACAATTCTTAGATACAAAATTTAATAAAAGTCGTTAAAGCGGATTTTGAGGAAATCGATTTTATCTCTTTTTGACCTCCAGTAACATACCCTTATTTTAGAATTAGATATCTAATTCCAAATTACCCTTTAGGGGAACTTTGAGAACTCCAAATACAAGGCTTTAGCCCAATCGTTAAAAATATTTTCGCTCTAATAACCCGGCAAGGAAAAAAACAACATTTCGGTTGTTCTGCTGGGGGTCATTAAACGTCGACATTTATCAAAATATTGAGTTTGACGATCACAATACTTTTCTCTTCGAGAGATCAAGAGGAATTATTATTAAAAAAAAACTATATTTTTAAGATCCTAGTTTTTACCATGTGACATTTTGCATTTAGTCAAGGCCATAGCCAGCCAATAATTTCAGGGAGAAGGGGGTTGGTGGGCACATACCAAATTGCTGAAAGCTAGAATAAATTCCAAACGATAAACAGTTCTAGACGCTCTTTGAAGTGGGTTTTTTTTCATGGTAAAATAACCTCTTTTTTTCATGATAAAATAACCCCCTAGCTGCCGGAGGTTTAGAAAATTTCTAAATATTAAACAATTTTTGAAGCTCTGTCAAGTGGTTTTTTTTTTTAGTAAAATAACCCCAAAAATCCGAAGGCTAGGAAAATTTATTAATATTTAACACATATAGAAGCTCTCTGAAGTGCTTTTTATGGAAACGTATTGAGCTCGGCTGCTGAGGATGGGGAGATCGAGGTTCGAATCTAGGTCGGGTGAACTGAGTTTTTTTCCCTAAATGGTTTTCCACTCTCCCTCCACGCAAATGTGGGTTCACTTCCTCTGATTCAACTTTCCCAATTCCTAATCCATTAGCGTAATTAGTACTTAAAGCGTATAACTCGAACGGGTAATAAGACACGGTGCTAATATATATTATTATTATTATTATTTTTATGGTAACACAGCCCCTAATTTGTATTTGAATCTAATTTTGATAATTTTTGAACCATAAATAAAGCCATATATAGTTTGTTCATAAAATTTCGCCGGGGGTTTTAACCCCAAACCCGCCGCACCCCCCTGGCTACGGCCTTGAATTTAGTAATACTATTATATGCAAACATTGTTTAAGTTTTGCGTGTCATACCATGTGGAATGAATGATATCCGTTCCAGAAAAGAGGAATATCATGTCGCTGTCCAAGCGAACGTCTATTTCAAAAGCGCCTTCCCACCGAGTCTCTGTTCCATTTCATCCCGTCACTGATAATAAACTTTACTCACACAGCCACCGGCATCGACCCATGCAATCACACCAGAGCTGCCAACGTTGATATTTGGCTACTACAGTTTGAAGGTGACGTCACCAAGTTTAGATGGGATGGCTTAGCCTGAAAGTTTCAGGAGGATTGATGACCACAGGTATTCGGTGTAAAAAAAAACAACAACAACAAAACCTACATTTCAACTCTGAAGGAAAAGTTCTTAGACAGATGTCTAGTTTATAAAGTGATTAATATCTGGAAAAAAAACCCATCCATTAGGACAGACTAGCTGCGTCCTATGTCTGAGGAAATTAGATGAGCTACCCGTTCATTACACCTGGGAAAGATTTAAGAAATACAGTGGAATATAGAAAATAGCACTACTATTTAATTTGAAATTGATTTCTAACTTAGAAATTCTTAATAACTTGCCCAGTGTTTAAACGCAAATTAAATTACCCGCTTCTATAACCGCATGGTCTCAGGCGTAGCTCTCGCAATAAACTAAACTACTGATAACAGAGGAACCGGTGTTTGAATCCAAGTATGATGTACTTAGGGTGGATTCCACTTTTTCCAAGCAAATGTAGGTTCACTTCCTTTAAATTCAACTTTTCCTTATCTCTAGCACATTAGCGGAACAGTTTGTAAGACGTGGTGCCAGAAAAAAATAACAAAGTGAATTAAATATAATTTAAATAATTTGGTTTTCAGGTATTTAACGTACCTGCACCTACTGAAATGACTGATTTTATCAGTACATGACTTACAAGCTAATTCAGATCTAGAACAGATGCATCTTCCACTCCCACGGACGATAATTATTCACTGTGAGAGTGCAAGCCTGAATTATCTCTCTAAATATAACGACCAGGATCTAACCTGGCGGCTCTAAGCTTCAAAGGCAAGCATGCTACCTAACTAGCTAAGGTGACACACATACTACGAGTCAGTTTATGATGCGTTGTTTTTGCACTGACATTTATTTATTCACTTGGCAGGCAGAGTCAAGGATTATTAGCACCCGGTAATTCACAATTAGAGAGGAATCCGAACCACATGGATTCTCGTCTTTCCTCGAAACCTCAAATCGGGATTCGAATGCGAGTCCCTAAAGAGGCATGTACCTATCTAGTATTCAATTTATAGAAAGGTGAGTCCAAATCACTAACTCCGACTTTTAGCAATTTGGGCAAGTAGACTATATATTTATAGAAAGGTAGTCCAAATCACTATCGACTTTTAGCAAATTCAAGTAATACATATTTATAAGGTGATCCAATCCTCTCGATTTTTGAATTTGGGGAAGTAGCATATTTATAAAAGGTGAGTCAAATGACTAATCGACTTAGCAATTTGGGCAAGTAGACTATATATTTATAAAAGGAGTCCAAATCACTAATCTCCGACTTTTAGCAATTTGGGCAAGTAGACTATATATTTTTTTTTGTCGCGTCCGTTGGGTTTTACGCAAATCAACTAATTACGATGATTTTACTAGGAATGATAAGTTCGAATTTAAAGGAAGTGTAGCCGAATTTGCATAAAGGGAAAGTGGACAACCATTTAGGGAAAACCATCAGAACATCAACCGGATCAAACCCCAATCTTCACACACAATCCAGTCTATTGATGAGTGTGGCTTAGACCATGTGACCACCGTAGGGGTCCATAGTTATTTTTCGAAGTAGTAGAAATGGGTGAATGAAAAAGGAGATAGAATTGTCCCATCTTCAGCATTACATAACAAATAATTGGTACAATACAATCGTACACCTTTCTTATATAGTGTATTGTACCTGAAGCAAAATTTTGAAAAATAATGTTCAGTAAGTACATCAAGTAAGTTTACTTAAAACCACCTTAATTATTATATGTCAATCTGTAAATATTATATTTTATATATACATTTTTAAAAATAATTTCCAAATACCCATTTTGAACAATCTTTAAGGCCAATTTTGAAAAATTATAAATATTCTAAAATTTTCTTTAAGTAAACCTTATAATTATTTGTTAAAATAGTTCTCAAATACCAATTTTGAATAAAATTGCTAAGCATATTTCCCCAAAAAATCAACTAAATTTTTACCTACTAGGACTATTAGTTTTTTTCAATAAAAATAACAAATACTTAAAACTATTCATATATTAACATTTTTATCAGATATCCATTTTGAACCAAATAGTTTGAGCCATATTCGAAAAATTTGGAATTTAAAAACATCATTTATCAGTAAACAACGCAAATTGTTGCCAAAAAAACAAGTACACAGTGTTACTTGTTAGTGCAAACACTCTCTAGATAAATATTTTAAACAAAATTGTTTAGGCCTAAACCATTATTAAAAACAATTTCAAATTTTTAAAAATCACAATTGTGAAACCTATTCTTAATTTAAGGGCTAAGGTCAAAATAAAATAAAGTCCCAGAGTAAGCCATATAACATATAAATATTAATTTTGAACAAAATCCATTTAACTATATTTATTGGATCTGAGGCCAGGGGCAGACAGAGTTGTAAATTCCACTTTTGTGTTGTGGGGTTCAAGGGCACGTAAAACTTACGCGTCCGTAGGGAACATCTACAGAAAACCTAATAAAATATGGTTTTTATGTGTGGCTATGGAGTGGAGTAATATTCTTGTATTACAACTCATTGAGTTATACCACGAGTATGAGTGTCTGAAGTCCTACACACAGTGATTAGCTGGGAGCACACATGCAATTATCAGTTGTGCAATAGTTGCCCAACAGCTTGATCCACCAATGGGTAAACCGTGCACACACATGCAACATCAAACAGCGCAACTATATTTGCTCAGTTTAAACATGGATAACGTTGAGATAGCTGTGTTATGTGCTCTTGAGCTGAGAATAAGGAAGAAAATTAGAATAAAGAGGTGATATTGGGTACATCCAATCACTCACTACTCAACGTTTGGTGAAAGGACAGTTTCATAAAATTTATACGGATTTACGAGCCCACCCGTAGAATTTTTTTAAGTTATTACCACATGTGTATTGACACCTTTGATGAACTTCTGGACCTAATGCGACCTTATGTCACTTACGAAGATACTGAATAGAGGAAAACCATCCCTCCAGCAGAAAGATAATAATAATTAATAAAAATAAATAAATTGTTTACCTTGTCGCACTGGAGAGGACGCGTTTCCATGACAAGCAACAATACTTCACTGATACAACTGTTTGTTGCAAGTGTGCTCACATCTGTTTAGCAAGAATGACACAAATAGGTTGCACAAGCTTGCGCAATCGATTAGTTTGTGCCAAAACATCAACTGTTTGGTAAAACTATTTTGGATATCAGTAGAATGTTTGCACGCTGTCATATAAACCCATTGTAGTCACCATTCTACCAAACTATTGCAAAATTATTTCAACTTATAATTGCATGTGTTCCCCCTGCCTAAGATTATGTTAAAAAAACATCAATCTTTACTTTTAAAAAGTGAAGTTATCCACCAACGCAACGCCGTTTTCTTTATCTTCTCCTAATAAGAAACAGACTCTCAATCTTACGGGGGTTTCGCTGCGCTCATTTTGCCAGCTTGAGTCCTTCACCACCGGGCTTCGCTAGTGTCGCTGCTGGGTTATGATAGGAATAACCGCAGCGATCCTAGTGTTGAAGGACTCAATCTGCCAAAAGGAGCACAGCCATTTTAACCTGCAGGTTGAATGTCTGGGTATATTATTTGTCTGTGTCCTAGGTTGAATAGCTTCTTCACTGATTATTATATATGATACACTAGCGAGTGTAATTAAATCTTCATCAGACACAATGAAAATTAGAGCAACGCCAAATCTTCAACTATACAACCAGCGAAAGTAAGTGAACATCGTGAAAACATTCGGTTCGCTTAATGGGACGGCAAGGCGAATTTTGAACCATACGTCGAATAAATTCGACCGAATGCATTCGCTCTTGTTCGCCTAGTCACTAGTGTATACGCAGCTTTATAACATAGTTTTTAAATGTCAGGAATGTCTGCATATTTAAACTAACGGAATAAGGACGAAGAAGGTTAAGTCGAGAGGAAACGCAGTGAGAAAAAACACTCATTACTACACGTGGGAGTTATACGCTTATGTACTAGTTACGCTAATGATTTTAGTGATGAAGGTTATATTTATCAGAAGTGTACCCAATTTGCTTGGATCAAGAGTAGAAAACTTCTTGAAAAAAACCAACCTCAGTATATCCGACCGAGATTCAAACCTCGATCACCCAGTCATCGGCAGTCCAGTCCAGGTTGATCGCGATCAACCAGTTAATCTCGTAGTAATTTTCAATCGATCACGTAAGAAAGCTATATCATCACGAAAAGGCAAGCTTACCTTGCATTATTCAACTATGATACACCATAATAGATAGGAACATAGTATAATCCGTCAAGGTGTATTTTCTATAAAGTTGGGGACATAAGTATTGGAGGAAATATTAATGAATAGAAAATAACGATTAAAAGTAGAATGGAGAAACGAAGGGTGATCACGAGACCTTTGATAAATCCAAAAGTCTGTCGTAGCACAAAAAGGTTTCCGACCCCTGGTGTAGTCTAATACGAGAGTAGCGCTTTAGACCACGGGCCACGGAAGTGGATGAAATCCAACAAATTTTAAAAGCTTATTGATTCAGCCTTGACCTCTTTGTCCCCCATAATTCAAACTAAATGAGCCGGACATTTAGACCACGTGCACACCGATGCGAGTAAAAATCTGTCACTCTAAACAAAACAGCCTAGGATATAAGTGAGTGTACGAACATCCGACTATGCGAAACCCGTCCGGAAAGTGCTCCATTACTTGAAGAGTTCATCTCCTGGCGAGGGAAGGCAGCCAAAGAGGTAGTGGAGACCACTTGCAGGTCCTCTAAACGAGCAGTGACGTATTGTTCATCTATCCACTCAGCTACGTGCTCTGTCAGCGAAGTCTCTTGCTTCACTGCCACTTATTAAGTCTAGATAGTGAGAGCTCGCAGCCTATACAGGATCAGGTATAGTCGGGTCGCTATAGGAACAACCTCTATCTCTTTCAGGACGGCTACAGAACAAGGTTTTATAGACAACACTTTTCATTTCTCCCTGACTTATCCTTTTTACAATTTTCCTTGGTAAATAACAACCTTGACGTTTATTTCATTCATCAGATATTTTTTAAGAAATGCTACCAGCTACTAAATATCATCATCATCATTTGTTTCCAGCGTGTGGCCGGGTCAGTTTAGTAAAATGCCTCCACCTTCCTCTACACTCCCCCCATTCTTTCTCCTGTAATTGCTTCCATTTGTCTCCTCTCACTTAATACACTCTCTGCTATCCGCTCTTCCCATCTCTCTCTCTTGGTCTTTCTTGTGGTCTTTTTCTTTCATAGGCCTACTTAAACTACTAGATATTAAACCTTATCTATCATTTATTTTTCAGGTGTGTTTTTGTAGCACCATGTCTTACTACCCGCTCGGGATGTACTATTATGTACTAATTACGGTTTTAGGAATTAGGAAGGTTACATTAAGAGTAAGTGTACCCGCATTTGCGTGGAGAGTGGAAAACCATTTTGGAAAATCCACCCTTAGTACACCCGACTGAGATTCAAACCTCGATCCTCCACGATCTCCTACGATAGTAGCACCTTAGACCATGCTGCCACCAAGGTTTTTTCCTCTGTGTTGAATGTTTTTGTGGCCCCTTTAAATGTGATACAAAAACAAACACTGTACAACTATCTCATTCTAAAACGTCTTAACTAAGCGATAACTTTTTTTTTATCTCTCTCTCACCTTTGTTTTAGTGTAGGGACGTAGGGGTGTATAATTAATATTTGTTA
This sequence comes from Timema cristinae, assembly GCA_039000515.1. NCBI lineage: Eukaryota > Metazoa > Arthropoda > Insecta > Phasmatodea > Timematidae > Timema > Timema cristinae. The sequence continues at coordinate 34,605,119 of JBCFYV010002255.1, forward strand.
GCCAAGTATTAAGATTCTCGGACTTTTCTCTATTTTCAATTATATTTCCGGATATTTTCCGGTTTTCACTGTCTGTGGCGACCGTGCAGCGTATAAAGATGTAGTGTTGCCAACATTGTACGAAGGTGAACAAGTTTATGTTTCAGCTATCAAAAGTATGGTGTGATCCATAAACCACGTAATACTTTTATGTAGGATCCTACCTCCCTCCATGTAACACCAGGTATATATTAGCAACATTTATCTTCCTTTCTCCTAAGAAACAATATATTAAGGACTCGTCTTACTCAGATTTGTATGTTAAGATGTCTTAAGTCATTCAAATAAAGGATGGCACTAATCAAGCTGGTTCAATGTTACTGGTCACGAGGATCATAGGTAAATAATTACAAAATAATCCCATTACCTACCTCCCTGCCCTTCCGACAAGATACCAGATGGGGAGGGGTAATATCCCCCCTCCACTAGTTCCTACGCTTATGTTATTATTATTATTATTATTATTATTATTAGCACCGCGTCTTACTACCGGTTTGGGTTATATGCACTTACGCTAATGTGTAATGGTAGGGTGATTGTGAGATGAAATGGAGGACCTAAAGCTTAACGTGGAATCCGAACCACGGTGGAGACCAGGCATTCCATACATTCACAAGTTGTGATTAATATATACATGTCTTGTCAGAGGTGAAGGAAGGGTTTGGTAATCAGATAAATCTGTGCCGGGATCGAGGATTAAACCCCGGACCCTCAACATAGAAGTCCGACACCTTGCCCCTTGACCACCAGGTCACTCCTACGCTTATGGACACGGGGAAAAAGTATAAACATAAATGCTACGACATGACCGTACATACTTTTTTATAATGTTTATGATTGGAACAACATTTTCTAACTCATCAGTAAACTACCCTTAATTTAGCTTTGTAAAACACTCCAGAGTTACTAATTTCAAACCAAATCATTAATACGGCCGTTTTCAAAAAATGTATAATATCGCTAATTAATAGCTACCCTTAAATAAATATTTTTCTCCGAAGAAAAAATAAACAGTGCTATTTATTATGTAAAACACTTCACATATATCAATTTTGAACAAAACCACTTTATCCATTTAAAGAATATTTAGACTTAAAAAAAGTCATCATCAAATTACCCTTAAATTTAAAGCTAGAACAAAAAACCAAGATTTCTCGTAGAGGCATCACTCACATTATATAACAACTAAATATCAAGCTATCTTTTACCTCAGATGTCTTCAACCCGCAGCCCGCGGGCCACTTGCGGCACACCGTATTTTTTTTTTTTTTTGTGGCCCGCCAGCCCATGAAAAATATAAAGTAATTTCAAGAGAAAAAATTACAAATACAGATTTATATTTCGCATGATTGAGTAATAAAATAAATACGTATTTTAAATTATTTTATAAACTATTTTTGCTCTATACGCGAAGAAAAATATTATGTCTTTATACAATTTCACCTTGAATTAGCAAATGATAACTTTAGTAGACAAGGAAGAGAGTACTATTTCGGGTGCGTTCGGACACGATCGGGAGTGTTCGCGTTCGATGATCATCGCTGAGAAACTCGTGACGCCAAAATTAAAATCCTATATATTATTTAGGTTGTCAACATCCCTTTATCTCAACTAATACAAAGCCTACAACGATGAATAAGGTATCAGTGGATGGGATTTTCTACTGACTTCTGACATTAAATACTCAGTTTACGTTAGATCAGCTTGTCAAAGACAGGCTTAAAAACTGGTAATATATTAATTGTTCAATCCGAATATTATGGGTACAGTGTTACGGCACGAGAATCAACAAGAGACAGAAAATTTGGCCCTTGGACATAAAAAGGGCGAAGACCCCTATTCCTTGTAATCTACACTAATATTATAAAGAGGAAAGATTTGATTTTTTGTTTTTTTGTTTGTAATGGATAAACTCAAAAACTACTGGACCGATTTTAAAAATTCTTTCACCAATATAAAGCTACATTATCAGCAAGCAACATAGGCTATATTTTTATTTTGAAAATTTAATTATTATTATTATTATTAGCATCGCGTCTTACTACCCGTTCGGGTTATACGCACTTACGCTAATGTGTAATGGTAGGGTGATTGTGAGATGAAATGAAGGACCTACAGTTTAACGTGGAATCCGAACCACGGTGGTGACCTGGCATTCCACACATTCACAAGATATGAAAATTTAATTCATTCCTCATAAAAATGTCGATAGTATAGTATATAGTCGTTGGAAAAAAAAAGTTGTTGAAGGGAAAGTGGGGTTGGTGAAGGAGGCGGTGGGGGGGGGGGGGGTGAGGAAAGATGAATGAGATGAAAATAGGAGAGAGGATAAAAAGAGGGAGGGGGCTATACACTGAATGTAGGACTGTATTTTTTTTAAATAAGTAAAAAACAGTTTTGTTTTTATATTGACATAATGGATGATTTGAAGCTTTGTTTTACAGGATTCTTTACAATATTTTTTTACGGGGAAGGGGGCTAGTACCAGACATAGACAGATACAAAATTTTAAGACTTTTTTTTTTTTTTTCGGGAGCACATAATCTTTATACCAACAACTTTCAAGTTTTCAAGACTTTCATTATATAAGAGAACAAAAATCGTATTCTAAACTTTTTTTAAAAAGTTGTATTGTATGGGGTCTGATACAAAACAATGGGGGCACGATAGTGTTTGGTCCTGTTCATTACAACTCTCCTCACAGAAGGACCAAGACTACTTCAGGTCTATTTACCAAGTTAATTGATCAATAAATCTGTCGAGCCGTGTCCGATGGTTCTGGATGCTGCAGCTGCCAATTTCCTTCAAATTTCCGTCGCTCCCCCCCCCCTCCCACCCCCCCAAACTAGTCCGTCTCGGACCTAACCTTCTTCCCCTAACAATCCTTAAACTGTGTGATGCCTCGTGAGAAAATCGCTTCCCCCACTCACTCTTAGTTTGGGTTTCATCCTTACAACATTTTTTTTAAACTACTTGTTATTCTGTTAATTGTTATATTTTTAATACGTTCAATAATACTCATTTACAAAACTAAATCAAACTAGAAATCAAATTCTAGGTAAAGAGCTTGGTACTTTAGAAGCTTAGAACATAACATTGATGTTTTGCCCTCAACATTGATGGATTGTAACTGTTATTATTGTTATTGTTTATTGGTTTATCCTCATATATCTATCTCTCAAAACTGATAACGGTAGAAAACATGATTTTAAGTATTAAAAGACCTATAATATGAACGTATATACTTTTTATTATGTGCCTATCCTACCATACCAAACATCGTATAAATACTATCTTATGACTATCACACTATACATACCATCTTATGGCTATCATACTATATAGACCATCGTATGACATTCACACTGCATACTACTGTATGGCATTCACGCTATACATACCATCTTATGGCAATCACACTATACAGACCATCTATGACAATCACACTGTACAGACCATCGTAAGACGATCAGCACATCCAGTCTTCATTGAATCCTACCATACGATGTACCAATCTGGACAGGCGCGGTCCAACGCCGTACGGCACTCTTCACACGCTTGCTATAGTCCATTCGCCATAGGAGTGGAGGTAACTGACAGTTAACAGACGATGTGAAAAACTATTAAATCAAAAACATAGTTAAAAACAAATTGTTTGTTGTAAAAGTGTTGACTGCCAAAAGTGACAATAAATCAACATATTATCTTGCATATCATAAGGTTTGGCCAAGGGTGTCCTGCCACACAAACGCGGGTACATTTTCTTTCCATTCTAACTTTCTCACCCTTATCCTATTATAATAGTTAAAATGCGAAAAGCCAGGATGGCTAATTAGGCCGGGGCGGAGGGGGGGTAAAAAAAATTCACATTGATTAATTAACGGCCGGGAGATGGCTCTTGTGTCTGTTCAAGATTTGAATTAGTTTATAAGTCGTGTGCTGGTGTAATCAGTCGGTTTAGAAAGTACACGTTATATACCTCAAATAAATGAAGAAGAAAAAACTTGAACACTGTTCTAGATTATTCCATTCACGCTTCATCCACTCCCCAATATCTTCATCTCATTTTTTGGCCGATTATCTTCTTAAGCATCTTGTTTTCGAACACCCTAAATTAATTTTCGTCATGTAAAGTAAGAGACCACGTTTCACAATCGTATAGAGAAACCGGTAATTTTAAGTTTTACAATCCTTGACAGCAGGCGAGATGCATTTCCCTAATTCCACTCTACTATCGTTATTGCCAGTTAAACTTAACCTTATCAAATTATATTGTTGTCGCAACAATCTCTAAATTATCGTTCTCACTCTGTTCTCTGTGTGAGCATACACTTATGGCCAGTTTCATAGTCATATATCATAAGAATGAAATAGGCCAGTTTCACATACGTTCTAGTTTAGATATATGTCATCTTGTATTTATTATGGTGCTGACTGACAGCTCATAGCTGATAGTTGATAGCTTTAAAAAGTTACCAGACCAAATTACGTATCCCTACGCCGAACCAGATGATCTTCAAAAACATGGGTTTAGCATCTGTCAGAAGTCAACTGTGAGCTGTCAGTCAGCACCAAAGAAGCCACTGGGCTACTGTACTAAGTTTATAAAACGGCCCCATAGTCCTTTCGGCGTTCACTTCTAAGCTTGTGTCCTTAATAGCCTCTAATAAAATGTCTTCATCTCTTGCAACAAATTCTTTACTATTAGCCAACAAAGATAAATCGTCTTCGTATCCTAATAGTTGCGTTGTACCGTTTAGATCCACCCCATCCCTACTCTCCTGCATTGCCCTAGTAGCACACTCCAAGACTGGAATAAAAAGTAATGGGGAAAGTTTATTATTAGCACCGCGTCTTACTACCCGTTCGGGTTATACGCACCTACGTTAATGTGTAATGGTATGGTGATTGTGAGATGAAATGGAGGACCTACAGTTTAAACGTGGAATCCGAACCACGGTGGAGGCCTGGCATTTCCCCACATTCACAAGTTGTGATTAATGGAGAAAGTGCAGCTCCTTGTTCTAATCCATTATGTATTTCTAAAGTATACAATAAGTGACATCCAGCCCGTACCCTGTCACGCGTGTCAATCAGCTATACTTCACTTAGATTGACACCTCATTATTATTATTATTAGCACCACGTCTTACTACCCGTTCGGGTTATACGCACCTACGCTAATGTGTAATAATAGGGTGATTGTGAGATGAAATGGAGGACCTTCAGTTTAACGTGGGATCCAAACCACGGCGGAGGCCTGGCATTCCACACATTCACAAGTTGTGATTAATACACGTCTTGTCAGAGGTGAAGGAAGGATTTGGCAATCAGATAAATCTGTGCCGGGACCGAGGATGTTCAATCCTTGGACCCCCAACACAGAAGTCTGACATATTACACCTAGACCACCAGGTCACCGACACCTAATTCGATGGCCGTATGGTCTTAGGCGTTACTCTCATGTTAGACTAGTCTGCTGATGACACACAAATTAGGGTACACTAAATTCATCCATCCTTATTCCTAACTCACTAGCGTAATTAGAACATATGTGTATATCCTGAACTGGTACTATAACGTGACGCAAAAAATAATAATAATAAAGAAAGACCAATAAGTGGATTGGCCCATGAAGATGAAGTAAACGCACCAAAACTGTTTTTTAAAGGAATACTTAATATTATTATTTTGTGATTCTGTTTAGAAGAAAGGTATCTGGCAGTAAAAACGTTACTGAAACTGTTTTCATTGGCTCATACGTCAATATATGGTATCGCCGCTGTCACTTTAGATATATTATCGATAATTTATAAATTTAATAATAATAATAATAATAATCGCCTCTAGTAAAGAGAAGTGTTGACAACAAAAGAAAATATTGTTTTTATAAACCGTTCGTGCGGTACCAAATTCTACCGATTTAAAATTAAATATAAGTTTAATTTGACTAAATAAGTGGAAAATCTATCATGTGAGTTATACTTTGTGAAGGCTATTATATTAAGATTTAAAATCCACTCCACGATATTACTTAAAACATATAATTAGACAGGATCTCATAACTAAAATTAATAAAGGTGTAAAAGGTTGGGTACAACATAGATCGGACTTTGCTGAGACTAGAGAAAAATTACCAATTTTTTTTTAGCTATATTAACAAGAATTCCGATAATTTTCTTGGCTGGTCCGGTTAGTTTAGTGGTGCCATACTGTTCGACTTTTATTTTACAGGAGGTTGTGATTCGGTTCAGATCCCATAAGGATTTTTTCCTTCAATATAGTTTTTCATATCTCTACGCAAATATTGGATACATTCCCTTTAATCTTTCCACACATCCTTGCCCCTTTAATTAAATCATTAGTAAACCTTATGTTGAAAGGACCAAAGAAATTATTTTCGAGATTTCGTGGACTTTCAAAATATTTCACAACATTTTAAAATATCTTTTTCTCCCTGACTTAAATCGTATTTCCAAGACTTTCGAGAGGTTTAAAATACTTACCAGCATTAATAAAACAATCGAAACTTGCGAAATATTTTAGGAAATCATCGTCATTGTGTGGATCATACTTCTCATGTGGACACTTCGATTCAATCGAAACCACATGTTGGTTTAGTCGCTGATTCAACATTTAAAAGTTAAAACTATGATTCGAATCAGTTTATTTATCTCTGAACCTGTTTTTGATGACAAATCAGCAATCTCTGTACGGTGTTTCAAAGCTTATTTTTCATAATAATTTAATCATTTTGTCTGGAAAACCATTCTATCATCTGTGAAAATTTATAGCTAATGTACCTAATTTTGAATAGTGTTAAAAATTTCTATCTGGTTTCGAGTTATTTGTAGAGTATTAGTAACATGCATCGACGACCTTGGCGTATAAAGTGATCACAAAAACATAATTTCTTACAATTTACAACAAAAGTTATATATTATTAAGTATCCTTTGTCAACTCTGAAATTTAGCAAGCTTACCTTGCTTGGCTTCACTTTGGCGCAGCTTATAAGATAGGGTCGTGGTGTAATACGTTAAGATAAAACTTCTGCCATTGAGGGTGAATGGGGTGTACCTATAGATTTAATTCTCTCTTAATATTAAATACATTTTGAACGGTTCGTTTAGAAATAGGCCTACTCATTCAAAATGTGCGACCCATTCAATGTGAAATTAGTATTTAAATTTATATCAGATTTGGTAAAAAACAACTCTAAATTATCAAACTTTAAATATTATTGTTATTAATACTACATTTATTGTATCAACACAAAGATGACGACAATATGTGGGTTCCTTAAGCTTTATTTAAAAAAATTATTTAACCAAAAACATTTCAATTTGAAAAAATACGATTTTGTTTAGTTTCAACTCTGATGGTTATTGTTGGGGATCAGCAAAAATGAGAGGTTTCCGGTTAGTGTTTGCTTTGGTAATCCACACACAAGAGTGTGGCCTGAACAACTCAAATTTTAAACAAATATCCAAAGCCATCAAAGTATTAGATTAAACAATTTAGATTTGATTTTAAATCCAGAAGAATATAATTGGTCTGGCTGTACAACCTGAATTTATGTTTGTTTTGTACTCGTATATTTAAAAAATAAACATTGTTATATTGTTGACAAATGAATCTGTAATGACTCTAGTTTTGATCTCTCATTTGTTCTTATCTATTTTTTTTCCCCCCTTGCTTCATTGTAATTGGTCTTGTGCCACTAACCAGCGTGTTTATTGTTTCTTGTATCGCTTGGGCCAGCGCCTTCACAAGGACCGAACGTCCAACCCGTGCAGACGTTAGACTGCTCGTCCGGACTCTCGGGACCCCTCCCGACCAAACCTCCAAGTACGTGCCTCGTCGCCATCTTGTTGACAAACCTCCCCTTCCCTTTTACTATCATGTATCGTAGCTGGCTGTTTTACTCTAATCGTCAAAGAAGATGTTTCATTTGAAACCAGAAAGCCTTTAAAAGCTTGATTAAATGTAGTATAGCTTAAATTATTGTCAGATACCCATAATTTTTTTTTAAATACAACAGCTCTTAAAGGTATTAACTCTACTTTCATACATTCATACGCCAATACATTTGTTATGTGGCTGCCCCTTCTGACAGGACAGACTGGGAATTTCGGCAGCTGGATGATAAATATAGACTCAGTGATTTTTAGATAATGTTTGCAACACTACATATTTTTTTAAGATCGTCTTCTAAAAGGCTCTTCGTATGACGACCCAACTATACGCTACATGGCAACATAACCTAACATCAATATTATACTTGGTCCTCCTGGTTGAGCGCGTCAGAGTGCCTGAATTTCCCCTCGGACAACATAGGTTCAGTTCATGACTTGGTTATGTTTAGCGGTTGATACTTGTAGATTCTAAAGGGGTTTTAGGAAGGGTTGAGCTACTCAAGTTGTCGGTATGTCGGTACCCAAATCAAAAGAAACGGTATGTTTATGTAGGGTGTCCCAAGAGATTTTAACTGAAAATGTTTGATTACATAATCTTTAAATCTCTTTACATTTGCAACTGCAAAAAAAAAAAAAAAAAATGAAGCCTCACAAAAAGAACTCACACGATCCCTACTTAAACCTAAGTTTCTCTTTATAAAAATACATAAGTTCGGTTTGAGTGCAGTCTTTGAATGAAAAGACAATCAAGTAGACGTAATATGTTTATAAAAGTGGCCCATGTTCCAGTTAAATAGTATGTATATGGAACTGTTCAATAAATAATATGTGAAATTACCAATCAAATATATATATTCTATACTATGTTAACTAAACAAGTATTGTGAATACAGGAATATTTAATTTAGTCCTAAAGTTTTCATCCATTTGAATCTTTGTATTATATAAGTACAGTTTATAAACTTTAAATAATATGTTAGTGAAAATATTCAGTTAAATAGATTTCTGGTTTCAACTGTAGCATTAATGTTGAGTTATAACACATTTTTTGTGAAGGGAAATTTATTTTAAGCTCTAAAGAAGGTAGGATTTATTTAAGATAAATGGTAGTGTAGTAAAATGTAAACACATTTCTATATCTTTGTAGATTTTTGTGGGAACCTATTTGGATGGATACGATATGGATAATCATTTAAATCTATTAATATTAACCTCTATGACGTATATACATAATATATTTAAACATTTTCAAATCAACTATAAAAATAATTAAAAAACTTATTTTGAGTGTTGTTAGGGAAATAAGATGGAAAGGTACTATAAATAAATATTTTTGTTTTATATAAAACTCGAATTCAACTTTTATTTAATTTTACACCATCTTCGGTTTTGAAATATTGTGTTTTTCTCATTGTTAAATGACATTTCTTAAGAGTCGATACAAATATTTGTATCAACTAAAACTCTTGTTTCGTCAACGTTTTCATTTTGCATTTTGGCGAATAAAATTATTTTATAACTTTCTTAATTTGTTTTTGTAGAAATAATCAATCAAAGCGTTCATCATATTTTATGTGTTTATTTTCTCACATATTTCCAAGTGTGATAAACACTTTTTGAAATACATAATAATTATGTGCTCTATAACCTAATGTTTAATACGAATATACTTGATGAATAATTTACACTTCAAATAAATAATTACTTGATGTATAATAATATTTACACTTTCATCAAATAAAAATAAATTATTTGTTAAGTTGGAGATTTAAAACTATAAATTTTAAGAAAAAAATAAAATAAACATAAATATTAAGTCATTGATCGTAACATGCATTTTGTACTTTTTCAAGTAATGTGTATTTAAATATGTTCACTATCGCATACAATAAATATGATGATTAAAATATTTGAATGTTTTATTTAAAAAAATATTAATAACAAAATAATTACATATGTAAATAACTGTATGAGCTAATTTACATAATTTGTTTTTACTGGCAAAACTTTTTTAGTGCTTAATGAACCCAGCTCTTGACATGGAAATTCAGGGTTTGACTCAAATTGACACCTCTGTTGATTTATTTTCTTGTGTGGTTGTACACCTTAAAACAAAGTTAATGTTAATTCAGTTACTAAATCCATTCCTTCTCATTCTATAGCCTTAGCCTATAAGTGTCTGATAACCATTATGGCATATAACGTACTAATGAAAAGTTTGTTGATATAAATAAAAAGCAAACTAAAATAATGTTACAGCTATCAAATCGAATGTTGCTGTAGCTATTAAATAATTGTACACTAATCTTCTTGCTTATAAATAGATGGATAGTTTTTATGCCTCTACATTGTACTGATAAAAAATCAATTGCTACAAATAAAAGTATACACTTTATTTTTTTAAACTATAATGATTATGTTGGTAGCTGTGGTGTGAGATACGGATTGTTGTATTATTTAGTTATAAACTTAGTCAGGTTTAGTAAATATTCACATTAAATTAATTATTATAACTTAATTCTTAAAAATTAAATGTAAGACATTACTAAAAATTATTATCGATTAAACATTATATGAACTTTTTTTTTTTTGCATGTGAATGAATTGCAACTTGCTATTGTGTAATAAGTAGGTAGTTAAATGTAAGTTTGTTGGATTAATAGTGTAGTAGTAGCTCATTCCCATCCTGTAGATTACTATGTGTGTAGTTTAGTATGTGTTTATTTATACTCTTACTTTAATCCAAACTTACTTTGAAAATAATTTGAACAATTTTTCTTTCAAAGAGTATTTTTATATCAATGCGCTTCCGTGAGACAGACTAGAATTCTACATAGGAATTAGAAGATAAGTCTTTATTATATTATTGAAATAGCATTCGAGTTCCTTGACTAAAAATTAATTACTGTCACGTCAAAATAAATATAGTGAGTGTTTATTATATAGTAAATATATAATATGTAACTAACCCACTTCGGTGGCTGCGTAATCTACATGCTACTCTAGTGTTGGATTAGACTGGTGAAGACGGGTAGATTGGGGTTCGATCCCAGTCGGGTGTACTGAGGGTGGTTTTCCTAAATGGTTCTCTACTCTCCCTCCACACACATAGTCTTCCTAATCCCTGACCCATTAGTCAAATTAGTACATAGGCTTATAACCCTAACGGGTAGTAAGACTCGTTACTAAAAAAAGTATATAAAATATATACAAATCTTAATTAGTAAGGATTAATTAAATAATTATATGTTGATTCCTGGTTATAAAGAGTCGTTCGATGTTTTAAAAAACTTGTCATTACTATAATTATTGATATGGGTTCTTTTGTTTACTGATAAGTTGACATTTTTTTTAGCACAAGTAGTACATATTAATAAACATATGGGAGGACAAGTAAATACAGCTATCTGAATAGCAGACACAAAAATTAGATAAAGATGTTAATCAACAAAGCAAGGTAGTTTCGAAATACTCCCCTGGTATTCTAACTAGAAAATAATACAAGCAATATCTTGTAATTTTATAGCGTAAAGAATAAATATTCGCCAGGTAGAACAGAATCCAAATGAATCCGAGTATAATTGCAAGATACCGCAACACCCAGCTTACTGTCCCTATCGAGCTATACGCTCACGTATCAATTACGCTAATGGATTAGGAATGAGGAAGGTTGTGTTTATAAGAAGTGTACCCGCATTTGCGTGGACAGAGAGTGGGAAACCATTTAGGGGAAAACCACACTCAGTACACTTGACCGGGACCAAACCAATATTAACCGTCACTGGCAGTCAAATCTACTGTGAAAGTAGCGCCTTAGACCATGCGGCCATCGAAGTGGGTGACATAATTGAATCATCTTAAGGTGGGATTGAAGGGGACGCGAGAGAAGGCCAGTGATTTTACAGTTTTTATGACAAAACATTTTTTTGGTCAAAATAAATAAAATGTTGCTCTAGTAAGAAAAAAAAAAAAAGTTTAATTTTCTTCACATGGTGATAAAAGGATTTATTAGATATTGGCCATGAACACAGTGGAACTAAATAATAAACTTTTTAAATGAATTGAAAAAGTTGTCATTAAATTCTAGGTCATACTTAACAGATATTCAAGAATTGTTGAGGTCCCCATATGAAGAAAATTCAATTCTATGTTTCTACTGTAGCGATACTTGATTTATTTTTGAGGGAAAAATGTTTTGTTATATAAACAAAAAAAAAACACGAACCTTTTTCAATCCCCTTCCATCCCACCTTAAGGTGGGAGCATAGATCATGCGATTTAATAATGGCAGTTTGTTTGTATCAAAAAAAAGTTGAAACGTTCTGATATTACGGGGTCCCTACATTGTGCGCCAATTGAAACGTTCTTGATTTTTGGTCCCTACGTTGTGCGCCAATTATAGATGTTCTGGAATATTACTGCACCGCGATGGACGCCAATTGAAGTGTTCTGGTTCGACACGTTGAGCGTCGATTGAAGTTACACCGTTTGATTAGCTGGTAATTCGCCCCGTGGTCGAGCACTAATTAAATCGGTCCTGTTTTTTGATGTTGTGAGTTAATTGGTATTTATAGCCCCGTGATCGAGCGCCAATTAAAGAATTATAATTAATACACACTGATTATTTTGACATGTTTTTTATTTCTGAATCTGTTTATTTAATGAGAAAATAGATCATGTCGTTGAAATATATACGCGGCCTATTGTATGAGCGCGGACAGGTGTTGCTGGACCCCAAGTGAATTCTGTCAGTTCTGGACACCAACTGCCTTTACGTTCACCATTCTTCGTATATATCCCTTGCTCATGGAAGCTTCGAGAAGGTTTAGTTTAGAAAAACAAAATACAAGACAAAAACATCTCTGTGTTACTAGAAGCTCCGAGAGCCGGAAACTGACTCAAGTTACATTTTAAAATCTCTCTTCGAACCTTCGAGAAGAGGAAGTTATTATTTGAAATATATATATATTGTCAAACTGACTTGGCTGGTGTCACGTGCGTGACGTCACTTACAGTAGCGTGTACCTTCTTAGAAGAAGAAGTGCTTTAAGCGCCATTTAATATACTATATAATTTAAATGAAATAAGATACGTTTATAAAATTAAGACGATATTATTGTCAATGCTTTCACATACTTTTCAGGGGCAAATCAATTACATTACAAAGTTTTGCTATAAATACCGCAAAAAAGAGTGTCATCAACTCGCGTTCCATTCATTCTCACCTTAAACATCCCTACATACTCACCTTAAACTGTCTATTTCTTTATTTTGTTACTAGATAGCTGTTGCCCCGGCTTTGCTCGCGTGGAAGTTGATTATATACAAATACGAAAATATACATATGTATTTACAGATTAATTTAAAATATTACGTTACGTTGATGACCATAACTTGACCTCAGATTAAAAATAATGCAAGTCCGATACAAACTTTCACCCCCTTTTTCATCCCTTATTAAATAAAATTCCAAAATTCCTGAAACACGTATTTATTTGTTTTACGTCAATAACCGAATTACAAAATTTTATTTATGTAACTTTCAAAATGACGGACTTTCTATACATATTATCATCCCCTATTTTGCCCCTTCGGGGTGGAATTTTCTAAAATCCTTTCTTAGTGGGTGCCTACATAACAAAATGAATATACAGTCCGAATTTCATGCTTGTAGCCTTGATAGTTTACGCTCGGCGATGATGAATCAGTCAGTCAGTACGATACAAACTTTCACCCCCTTTTTCATCCCTTATTAAATAAAATTTCCAAAATTCCTTGAAACACGTATTTATTTGTTTTACGTCAATAACCGAAATACAAAATTTTATTTATGTAACTTTCAAAATGACGGACTTTCATACATATTATCATACATATTATCATCCCCTATTTTGACCCCTTTGGGGTGGAAATTTCTAAAATCCTTTCTTAGTGGGTGCCTACATAACAAAATGAATATACAGTCCGAATTTCATGCTTGTAGCCTTGATAGTTTGTGCTCGGCGATGATGAATCAGTCAGTCAGTCCGATACAAACTTTCACCCCCTTTTTCATCCCTTATTAAATAAAATTTCCAAAATTCCTGAAACATGTATTTATTTGTTTTACGTCAATAACCGAAATACAAATTTTATTATGTAACTTTCAAAATGACGGACTTTCATACATATTATCATCCCCTATTTTGACCCCTTTGGGGTGGAATTTTCTAAAATCCTTTCTTAGTGGGTGCCTACATAACAAAATGAATATACAGTCCGAATTTCATGCTTGTAGCCTTGATAGTTTGCGCTCGGCGATGATGAATCAGTCAGTCAGTCAGTCAATCAATCAGGACATGTTATTTTATAAGTATAGATCACTCAGAGAGTTATATAATCAATCATTGTCTTCATTTATGTTTATTAACAATTTTAATCATAGAATAATATGTGATCGATATAGTTGTAAATTGCTTAAATGTAATTTTTCTTAGATTGTATGAATACTAACAACAAATTTGTTAGGAAAATCTTACCGTGATGAATTACAACATTATTAGTAACTGAGCGGAACCCTTTTTTATTTTTATTCATTTTTCTTTAATCACTAATTCAATCTCAAAATAATGATTATTTATCACAAATACTAGCTACACAATATTGTAGCTAAAACACCAGAAAATTTGACAAAGTCAGCTACTATTAAAAAAAATACCAGCAGCAACGAAAACAACAGCGCGTTCAGACGAAACCAAGTGATTCGACGATTAATTGTAATTGGGTAATAATGATAACTCTGATCAAAGAGTATGTGCACTAGAAAGTTCAAAAAGTAAATTTTAGCATAGAGCCTTAGCATTGTGGGATATTGATACAGTACATGTAAGTTGGACTTACAAAACATGTTTTTGTGGCTATAACTAACTATAGGAATATGTAGGTACTTTTTTAAATAATACACTTCTGCTGAAAAACTCATTTTTTTTTTCCTTATAGACAGTCTGTTTGGGGTAACCCCCTGTGATGGTGTAACCTGGTGCGATCCGCAGTGTTGCCACTACTTTCAAGTAACATTGTACTGTATTACTTATCACACCGGTGGGTGCGCAGACTAAGGCATTAATCTCATCTGGTCTGGTTTGATGGTGATATAAAGGTCAGCATTCGAATCTTGGCCGGATGTAAGAGTTATTTTTCCTTTATTTGTTTTCCACATTCTATCTTTCACCACACTTCTACGGGAACATTTACTCTAAATATTCTATCTTCCATCCATTGTTGCAAATATGCGGATAACCCAGATGTGATATATTTAAATAAAAGGCCTGCCTTGCGTTTTTTTTATGTTATTTTCATGTTATTTTGTGAAGTGTTGATTCTATTTTTGATCCTGTTGCAGAGTGTGACCGCACGTTCATGAGCCGGCCCGGCAGCCTGCAGAACGGAACATTCAACGCACCAACGTTCACAAATCCAGTGGGTCAGTCCCGTCAGTGCGTATACACGTTCGTGGCCGGCCCCAGACAACGTGTCGAGTTAGTTTTCACAGCGTTCAACCTACGTGGAATGCACCCAGAGTGAGTTCGATCAGATTATTATAAATTATCTTTGGTTCGTGTTAACTCCATCACGTTCAACGTAAAGGTGCTCTTGCAAATCTTATTACTATTAGAACGTCATTGGTCCATCTGCTTCCTTGAAGCCGGAAAGGAGAACGTAATTTGTCATAGTGCTTATCCATGTGCTTCGCAAATGTTGTGTCATAGTACAGATATATATATATTAATAAATTTTAATTAATATTCATATTTATTTGGTAAGGAGTAATGAATGATAAAATTAAATCTTATTTGTTATTCTTTTATTCCCTTCTCCTTATTTGAGCTTTAGTCTTCTATAACGACATGTTTCGGTGTTATAGGTTACACCATCTTCAGGTCTGATGTATTGTTAATAATTGTGTATAGATATGTTAGTAAAATTTTAAGTTTAATAAAGCTAAACATTAGAAATGTAAATAGTAAATAGAAACTAGAGGATAATATATGAAATATTAAATAAATTATCACTTAAATTAACAAGCTTATAAATTCCTTATTATGATGATGACGATGATTTCTTTAAAATACATACTAACGGAAGGTTTGTGAAATTTCGAAGTATTATAATTTAAGGAAAAAAATTCTTAAATAATAATACATCAAAATCTCACAAAACTTCCGTTAGTATGTATTTTAAAGAAATCATCGTCATCATCATAAATAAGGAATTTATAAGCTTGTTAATTTAAGTGTTAATTTATTTAATATTTCATATATTATCCTTCTAGTTTCTATTTACTATTTACATTTTAATGTTTAGCTTTATTAAACTTAAAAATTTTACTAACATATCTATACACAATTATTAACAATACATCGACCTGAAGATGGTGTAACCTATAACACCGAAACATGTCGTTATAGAAGACTAAAGCTCAATAAGGAGAAAGGAATAAAAGAATAACAAATAAGATTTAATTTTATCATAGTACAGATCGCTTAACATAAAAGGTGTCAAGCAACCCTACCTTGTCAGATAATATTATGAAACTATATTTTAAACTAGTATAGGTGTAAGCCGTCAAGGTAAGAATCTACCTTTCAGGGTAAATAAAGTAAGCATCGGGACGTAAAAAAGTATAAAGATTTAAGGTTAAAAAAAACAATTTTAATGAACTTTTGTACAGAAATTGTAGGTTACCAAAAGTACTGTACTACTGTTCGTTAAAACAATTATTATAACCATAATCATGCTAAATAAATATAAAACTTTTTTAAGACCTACATATAACGTGGTCTAACACCTCCAATTACATCGACAATCATATGATAACGATAGCGTTATATTTTTTATAAAACTTTTTACCCTGAATTTATTTTAGCCTTGACTATCAAATTATTTTCCCAGTGTTGATAAGGAATTTGATATCCAATTCATCATAGTTTCAAAAAAATTAATTTATATCTACGAATATATAAATAACTGTCCAGTAACCTAAAATATGTCACTTATCGACCAATAAACTATTTTACAGTTAGTTGGGGCAACAACATAGTATGTTATGATTTTGAAATATTTAAAGCACATTTCTTTTACCATGCATTAAATTATGTGTCACTTGATGTTGCATCATGGAGGCTCTCTCCTCTTAATTCAAAACAATGGACAAAGGAGCTATTCCATGCGTGCATATATCTCACAGTGGTGGTGTAGTTTTAGTTAAGCAGGTGGTGCGATACGCGCATTATGCTTTCCATTTGGTTTTCATGGCGTCTATGGCGTCTATGATTCAAAATAAAAATAAAATATAAATTGCGTGTCTTACTTGAAAAATACCCTCCGTGCTTGAGAATTTGATCTCCTACTTTGAGCTCACCTACCTTTTTATTTTTTGCGTTATTTCACTGTTCTTGGAAAGTCACTAAAATTGTGTTTCTCCATTGTTTTTCTCGTTTCTCATTAGTCTCATTGTATCCTTGACGGGCAACATTTCAGCGCTAATTGTCAAGTTTTGTAAATTTCTTTCCCTCCATCTTTCTCGTGATAATATTGCCTGGACTAGCCAACCTTCTAAATGTCGACGTTAGAGTGCAGATCCCTTCCCCCCCCCCCCTTCTCTCAGGCTCCCTCGGTGACAATAAATAACGAATTACTGAGTAATATTTCAAATGTAGAAAAGAAGAACAAAAAATGTATTCACTTTAAACTATATTTTAATTATTTAACCTTCTGAAAACAAAAACAAAAAAACAATCATGTACACACACGCACTCAAAGTAAAAAAAATATACATTCCACTTTATTTTGGCACAGAAAACCCCCCACTGATACAACATTTAAATAGTAGGTTCTAAAGTCCCCTAAAGAGTACATCAATAAATTGTAATTAAAATATTGTAAGGCACAGAACAACTTTAAAATTTACAAAGAACTTGCTAAACTGGGACCTTTATAAGCCTAAACTCTATTAATGCTACTAGCTATCCAAAATTACAGTTGTAATCCAGCAAGCACTTTGAACTTCATTTGCTCTCATTGGTCACTTCTCTCTCTCTATAGCTGGTAACATTTCAATCTTATCGGAGTTGTATACCTCGCTAATATCATGTGTGTCATCATTTGTAGGCCTGGCTAGTTTGAACTTATCCAACGACCTCTTATCAAACTTCTCCTAGTATTTTAAAACACATCTACGCTATATTTTTATGTTTTAACTCCGACTATACTCAATTTTGTATTCACAAGACTTGGTGCCTTCTAACATAATATATCATTTGTCAAACTCGTGCTATTGGTTGTTTGGTTAAAAGGTTTACATCCAATAACAAAGATTTAGTATATTAAAGAATAACTAAATAATTTGCTCCTTTTGTTTGCTGTTTTTACCTTCTAAATTATTCCTCTCACCACTGTATCACAAAGAATCAGGAGAATACTATGAAGCATACCTTGGGTCTTATTTCCCATCTTTTCATAAAATATGACAAAAATGCTACTGACCTCCTTCCCCGAGTCATTTAGGCGTAATACTTTTCAAACTTTGGGCACGCGTGCCATAGGTTCGCCCACCCATCCTACAGTCATGCACGTATTTTTCTCTCCGAGATGTTTTATCAAGGTGGTCTCGTGTCAAAAATGGCAAGTTTTCCAACTGGATCCACAGTTCTCGATCATATTATTCAAACTCTCTCGCCAAATGTAGTATATACTAACAAACATTAAGACTAAACATGATGTAGTATTAGCGAGCTTCTCGTAGGTTGGACCAGTGTACAAGTAGGAACTGATGCTGCAGCTAGCGAAAGTTGTGATAGTTTGTTTTTATTAACATATTAGTAAAGTGTTGAGCAGAAAGTTGTGTTATAGCCTTCTACATTGCTATATTACAGTGAATATTATGTTAACGTTTTCTGAAAAGTGGGCTCACTTTATGTAAAGATGTTGATCAAACTGGCGTTTTTAATCTTTGAAGAGTTACATTGGTCCCTTAATTAAGCGTATTAACTCTTTTACCAGAAGCTCAAACTGCTCCATATATTGTAAATTATATTATCTGCTACATTAAATGAACTGATCGTTCACTACAATAATGTACTTACTCACCTGATTTTGTTGTTGTTGCAAAAACCCGATAAAATAATATATAGTAACTTTTTTGGGGGCACAGATGGTAAATAATCACCACTATTCGACGTCATACACATATCTTGACAATGAATGAGCCCTATTCCAACTTTCCTTTAACTTCTTCGTGTCTCCTAAGCGGCTAGTTATATCACTATAATCTAGAATGACAAGCTGAGTGTTATCACAAGGTGTAATAGGCTAAATCCATCTTCCTTATAGCCGACAACTGTGCAGAAATCCCTTGACTTGGCCTTCTTCTACACGCTACCCTATGTATGTATGTTATCTACTGGATGCATCAAGGACGGATGTTTTCTCCTTGCTAACCCATTTGATCTTCACATTTTTCCTACTGGATTGGTTGGAGTTCTGCGGCTGTCGATTGCGCGTATCTTGTCAACGAGGTATCTCATTCCTACTCGTCTTGAGTACGTCCTGAAGAATGGCACACTATTTCCAGGACTTGCTTCTCATCACGTTCATCAAACTTATCCAGCACCGTGCGTCTAGCAGGTTACTTAAATGGCTGCATCCAGGGAAAATAGTATTTCTCACCGAGTTCTATAAACCTTTTGACGCATATTTAGCAACTGTGAATACAGATTGAGTAAACCAACGCCACCAATTCTCATCTATTGGGGTAATGTTTTAAAACCCTCTTGAGATTTCTTAACTAAGATTATCCTGGATCCGTGAAATGGGGTGGAATCCCTAGATACGTGCCAGTGAAATCTTGTGAATTTCTTATCAAAGTGTGGGTGACCTGGTGGTCTAGGGGTAAGTTGTCAGACTTCTTGCTGGCGGCTGGGGTTCAATCCTCGGTCCCGGCAAAGATTTATCTGATTACCAAACCCTTCCTACACCTCTGACAAAGACATCTTGTGAAGTGTGGATTGCCAGGCCCCACTGTGGTTCGGATTCCACGTTAAACTGTAGGTCCTACATTTCATCTCACATCACCCTACCATTACACATTAGCGTAAGTGCGTATAACCCGAACGGGTAGTAAACGCGGTGCTAATAATAATCTTATCAAAGTCAGTGACTTCCCTTCACAAAAGAGAGAGGTAGAGCTTCACGCCCTCCCACTTTGATTGCACATCACTGTTTGGACATCCAAACTTCCCGTAAACGCTTGAATACCTCGTAGAACCTGCTTACCCAATCATAATGACGTCTTCAAGTTGTATCAAATCTGCCTTCTATTAAAGGCTGGAGGTAGCCAGTTATATCAGTTTTGGGGAGTTCTTGACCTCTTTTTGAACTCCAAAGAGCTATGCACTATATTAGCTTTAAAATGGGATAGTTGGTCTTGTAACTGTTAGCTACAATTTTACCCCAACTTAAGCAATTTAATCATCAAATTCCTAGTGTTAGCTTAAATTTAAACATAATAATTTTAACTCTTTACGTTGTATACATAATAATTTTTCAAATTCATAAAACATATCTTATTAATTTTGAATTGAAATATGACTATTACTATCGTAAATACATTAAGGTTTCACTAAAATAATATTGTTGTGAAGAATAAAATCGATAATTTTTTTAATGTAAAATTTTGCTTTGTTACATCAATTGTCTGTTTACATATTACATGATACTTTGATAAGTATTTCCCGGCAAATAATGGATGTACTGACCAAATAACCTGTCAACAGCCTTCTTACAGATTGATTACTTACCAATTAGGGAATGGAAGCAATTATACAATGTTAGTGAATCAAGTTTGAAGCAAAAATTGCCTATAACTTATCCTTCTAACTTGTTGATAATTTTAATTGATAAGTATCTAGAAACATACAACTAACTACCTATATTTGTGATTCAGGATTTTTTTAAATAATATGCAACCAGAATTTTTGATATATAATATATATATATATATATTTATAATTCGATGTTAAATACTAATATAAGACTATAAATATCATGATACAAAAGATTATTTCACCTTTTAAATAAACAAAAATTATCATTTTCAATACTATACTGATACACAAATTTGCTTATAATTTCTCATACCGTGTTTTAATACACAAAACTTACTTATATTTCGCCATACCATGTTGATACATAAAACTTTTAATTTTTAATGCTTGGATAAATGATTACATTTCACTAGTATCTTGAAACACACACACACAACATATATATAATATATATATATCATATGTGTATGCAGTGTCTCACGATATTATAAATACACACACAATTGTTTTGCACAATATTGCTTGCATATGAGCGAAATTTTCAAATAACTCGTTTATCTGGTTTTTGAAAAAAAAAACCTTTTTATATTAGCTATTTTATCAAGTACTTTATTTGTTATGTGTACGTGTAGGGTCAATGCATTCCGATTTTTTGTGATGGTTTAACCTACTTGCACCCTACCTGCTATAACATACAACCGAACTAAAAAAAATCAAAATCGATCGATTCTCTCGTAGACTAGACTAGGTTGACTCTGTTTTTATGTCGTGGTTAGACTGAGTAGGTGGTAGATCAGTTATATTTATGGGTTCATATTAGAAGTACAACTTTCTATAAAATACTTTTATCAATGGCAAACACAAATAATCTTTGCATTTTTTTAATGAGCTTATCTATTTAAATAATGTTTACTGATAACCATGTTTTATTCTAAGGAAGATTGATTTTCTTATAATGTAAATTATCTATTATTTATAACATCTATTAAATACAATATTTTGTGTCATTTTCAATAATACTGCTTTTTGTGTTTGTTGTTTTAAGTAAATTGCTATTTTTATGTTCATGCCTTCAATTTTATTGTGTAATTTTTAATAGGATTGAAATATTTATACCTAGATTAGAGTACGTACGTATCAGGAAATGGCATTTTCTGTCTAAGCGTTTCGTAAGTACACAAACAAACATGACTTTAACAAAAACGACTATTTTGGAAACAAGGACACGTAGATAGATATCAAAACTACTTGTTTTCTTTCTATCACAAGCTTTTCCTTTATATACAACCCGCTTCGGTGGCCGCATGGTCTAACGCGTTGCTCTCGCATAGACTAGACTGCCGATGGCGGGTAGATCGAGTTTCGAATCTCGGTCGGGTGTACTGAAGGTGGTTTTTTCAAAATAATTTTCCACGCAAATGCGGGATACACGTCATATAAATGTTACCTTCTTAATCCCTAAAACAATTTGCGTAGTTAAAACATAAGCGTAGACGCGGTGCTTACCCAATCTCTATGCCGTGTTTATATGGAAGATTTTAAAAATATATTAACTATTAAAAACCTATATTTTGCCTTTTCCGAAGAAAAATTTAAAAAAACACAATAAATCATCAGTGAGAATATTTTATAAATTGTGTCTTCAACCCCCTCAACCCTCCCTCAGCCCTCAAATGATTTACACAAATGTTAATGAGAGATTAAAACGATTGAAATTTTATTTTAGAAATCATGTATGCTTAGAACGTATATAGCTGATTTGATTACAAATTGAAAGTGAACGTCAGTGTTTTTTGCATGTGTATTTTTGAAAATATATTAAATATAAGCTATTTTGTATAAATATCCCTACTAATTCCGGGTAATTTATAGTCGACTTGTTCCATTTAGTGTGTTGGGTGTCCGCCAGTAGTTTTCCATGCTCCGAGCCGAGTATATCTCGCAGACTACAAGCAGATGATAAATGTAACTGAATGACCTGCATCGTACCCTCGGATGGTGGATTGTTTGTGTGCATTGTGTCAACTTTATGTTATCATGCACGTTTACTGCAAACAGATATATTAAAAAAAAAAAAAAAATTAAAACAACACACACATTTTTATGAAAACAAATTTTGTTCATCGTCATTTTTGGTGGTTTCTTTGTTTGTTTTTTTTCCTGCTTTTCCATTGGCCAGTGGATCTGCAGCGGGGGTGCTGCCAGCGTAAGTACATGTTATCACTTTTATTATTATTACTACTCTCTGATTTTCTTTCCTTTTTTATTTTATATATCACTCTATCAATTTTATCCTATATACTTCGATAAATAAGCACGCTTAAACACAGCATGTTTATCTTTGTCTGTTGTGTAAACTATTGTAATAAAGTGAACTATGTTGGTATTACATGTCATTGTTGTCGTTGTATTGCACATAGATAAAGTAAAGCATGTACATAATATACGTTTTAACTAAATACTATTAAAGCTTTCTAATATAGGCACCATTTCTAACTAAATTTCTAATATTTATTATATTTTATCTCTAAACAAAACATAAACAATAAAATAATATGCTAAATAAACTTGTTTATTTATAACTAGTTATATAAATAAACGTATTGCAAGCTATAAATAAAGTTTGTTTTCCCAGTCTTATAACTAATGGGTTTGAGTCTTCTTAGCTTGACATGGAATCTTTTATTCTATAATATAATGATAATTAAATTTCAATATCATTGTGTAACATTGTCAAAACACCACGTTATACATCATAAGTTGTTCGTTTTAGAGTAAAACATTGAATTTAGCCACAATAATTGTAAAGCACTTTGATATAGCAATTTTAACAAAACTAAAATTGTATCTCATCTTCAGCTTGTAACATTTGAACCTGAAAGTTCTGGAGTTCGGTACCTTCTGAGTAACACACTTATAGTAATAAATATCAGCTAAACCGTGTGTTATAAACATACTAATTGAGAACCTCACTATCACACAAATAGTAAGTGTACTAATTATTTAAAATTAATGCTCCGCAAAGCAATTACGTTCAATGATCTAATAAAATTGTTAACCTAATTATTTAAATAACGGATATGTTTACTTATTCATTTCTTTATGTTTTTCAAACAAAGTTAACATTGATTTTTAGTCGTCACGCGATATATTGTCTATAGGATGAGTCTTGATACAAGAATCAAATTTAATTAAGTGAAAACTATGGATACGGGATTGAGTCCGGGACCTTTGGCTGTGTGCGCCTATGTTCGTTTTTTATTTAGAGCCACTCTTCACTTGTTGTAAAGTCAAAGATCCCAGGTTCTATTCCTGTATTCTAGTCAAAGGCGTAGAAAGGTCCCTTGGGATTTACTGGATTCCCTGGAATTTTTTGAACACCCCTTAAAGAGGGTCCACAAATACATATAAAAACCTAAGGTTTAAATAATTGGGGTCCAAGAAAATGAGACAAATATTTTTGCTATCAACTGTAAGATCCTACTTGAGGGATTATCCTAAGAGCAGGTTAAGTGGAGTTTGTAGCTTGTGTAGGTAGGTTTCCTATCTTTCCCCACCCATACATTCTTACTTAAAACATAATTTGCAAGCCATGAAAGGTTTAAAGAAAGGGCAGGGCTGGGAGGGTCCGGACCCCCCTAGAATTTGTTAGCGGACACCCCTAGAAAAACGAGCTTTCTATGCCCCTGGTTCAAGCTGTAATTGTTCACTCATTGAATACAAACAATTTAATATTATAAACTAAGAAATAACCTAGATGGTTAAAGTCACTCTTTATAAACCCCTTTGGAGCAAAAATTGTTTCTCCCTGTATAATTTAAAATGTCTAAATTTATACACAATTACATTGATGGCATTACAATAACATTCTCCTTGCAGCTTTAAAATAAACACACAGTATCGCTTCAAAAGTAATACCAGTAATAATATTAGTACAGTATTATTTTCATTAAAGTAATTCAAAAATAAAACTATGATTATAGATTTTTTAACGTTCATTATTATCGTACAATCTTTGAGGAAAGGTTTACGAATTAAAATCTTTTTATGGGCATTTTGAGTTGGTATTATCTTTTAAACGATTTGTTGGCTGCATAAATGTCTTGTGTTGACGCACAGTTTTATTCTAACATTTTGTTTTAAACAAAAACTTTATAAAAAAACAGTTTGGAATATCTACTTTTGTTATTTTTATAATTTTAGTATAGAAATTACGGATCATAATTAATGTTTCGTGAATTTATAAGCGTTCTAGGAATCATGTTTTCTTTAGAATGAATTTTAGTTAGAATTTCACGCCATTTCTAATTACATTAAGAAAAAAATATATACAAATTTATTGAATTATCTATCATGGAACCGTTCTAAAGAGAACCCTGAACCGGTACTAAACAAAAGTTGATTTTTAAATCTCGGATAGCAAGCAGGCCCAGGGAAAGTCCTAGCATTTCGGATGTGTTGCCTTCGGGCAAATTTTAATTGGGTTTTATTTATTCTATAATACGGATTTGTGGATTTTCTGATTGATGCCAAACGATATTATTTCTAAACCTTATCTTATAATAATAGCCGTTGATTTTTCTCGTTCACCGTTTCTTACAGTTTAGTAATGCGTTGTTAGAATAACGTTTATATTTTTAATGTTTACTTGATAGTTCGAAATTCAAGCAAAACAAAGGTTTAATAAATCAATACTTTACCTCAACTTTACATAGCAAACATCAGCAAATATAAATACACTTAGAATCCAAACATCAGTAAATAGAAATAAATTTAGAATCCAAACATCAGGAATAGAAATACATTTAATCCAAACATCAGCAAATAGAAATACATTTAAAATCCAAACATCAACAAATAGAAATACATTTAAATCCAATATCAGCAGGAATAAAATAATTTAAATCCGGACATCACGAATAATAGAATACATTTAGAATCCAAAATCAGCAGTGACCGTCTCTTAAGTTTCAACTTGCAGAATACGAATTAATCTTGAATCCGAATCAGCACAAGATAAAATTATCATTTAATCCAAACATCAGCAAATATAAATACACTTAGAATCCAAACATCAGTAAATAGAAATTAAATTGTAGAATCCAAATCATCCAGGAAATAGAAATACATTTAATCCAAACTCAGCAAATAGAAATACATTTAATCCAAACATCAACAAATAGAAATACATTGTAATCCAATATCACAAATAAAATATATTTAAATCACATCAGCAAATAAATACATTAAATCAAACATCAGAATAGATACATTCTAATCCGGATCCAGCACAATAGAAATACTATTTAACATCCAAACATCAGCAAATAGAAATACTTTAATTGCAAACATAGCCAAATAGGATACCTTTACGATCCAAACATCAGAAATAGAAATCCCATTGAATCTCAAATCAGCAAATAAAATACATTTAATCGAAACATCAGGAAATAGAAATACGATTTAGAATCCAAACATCAGCAAATAGAAATACATTTAAAATCAAAACATAAAATAATAATATAATCAATCAGCAAATAGAAATACATTTAATCCAAAATCAAAATAGAATACCTTTAAATCCAAACATCAGAAATAGAAATACTTTAGAATCCAAACATCAGAAAAAGAAATACATTACAATCCAAACATCAGCAAATAGAAATACATTTACAATCCAAAACATCAGAAATAGAAATAGATTAGAATCCAACGTCAGCAAAAGAATACATTTACAATCAAAACATCAGGAAATATAAATAGATTTAGAATCAAACTTAACAAACAAATACATTTACAATCCATAAATCATGAATAGAAATAGATTTAGATCAGTCACAACATTTAACATTAACATAAATACATTTAAATCCAATAAGATATCGTGCATGATGAATGCACAATGTCCGTTTGTCAAGACACCTATGAGAAAGTGATACAATAGTAATCACACTCATTGGCCATAGGAACATGAAGTAACTTATTACCTTTCAGGGTAAACGAGGTGTATCCTTCATATACTTTACTAGTAGCGTTGCCCGCGGTTTGCTCGCGTGGAAGTTGATTATATACAAATACAAAAATATACATTGTATTTCAGATTAATTTAAAATATTACGTTACGTTGATGACCATAACTTGACCTCAGATCAAAAATAATGCAAGTCCGATACAAACTTTCACCCCCTTTTTCATCCCTTATTAAATAAAATTTCCAAAATTCCTGAAACACGTATTTATTTGTTTTACGTCAATAACCGAAATACAAAATTTTGTCTATGTAACTTTCAAAATGACGGACTTTCATACATATTATCATACATATTATCATCCCTTATTTTGACCCCTTTGGGGTGGAATTTTCTAAAATCCTTTCTTAGTGGGTGCCTATATAACAAAATGAATATACAGTCCGAATTTCATGCTTGTAGCCTTGATAGTTTGCGCTCGGCGATGATGAATCAGTCAGTCAGTCAGTCAGTCAGTCAGGACATGTTATTTTATAAGTATAGATAAGGAAGCAAGCTTATAATATAGGCTCATATTGTGGTCCAGCATGTTAAGGCCCCATCTACATACTGCATATCCTTATCACGTGACCTTGCCAACCAATGAGATAGTCAGAGACTCCACCAAATAAATATCTTCGAAAGAAAATCATCTACAGCAAGGAACAGCCGTCAAGCAGTCAGCTGAACAGTAAAATATTCTAAAACAACTTGAGAAAACGTCCAAGATATACCCGAAAAGGTTTAGGTCAAGTACAATCATAATACCTACATATATTTATAACACGATTTGAATTATCAAATTTATTATTAGCAACGGAGCCTTTCCTTGCCATTGGTGCCTTTATTTCGATGTGCGCCAACACATTTACTTAACTGTGATTGGTAGTTCGTATGAACTAGTCCTTAGAAAGTTAAAGTTGGCCAACTTCCACGGAGTACGAACCGGTATAAGAATATGGATCAGGACTCTGTAGACAGAGCGATCAGATACTCTGGCAATGATTTCTTACGGACCACGGACTTACGGAGATGGAACCATAGAGGGAGCCTTTCATGGTTAACAGAGTGTACATATCACCAAACTTATTGAGATTACCATGAATTATTTTGAAACGACAGTTTTTAAGACGCAGAATTCAATTAGACCTAATCCATTAGAAAGTAAAAGTATGTAATAGGTAGCATACTGTTTAGCTAACTTTTACATTGTTGAAAGGTAATTGATTAGCGAGGTTAAATTATGAATTATTATTATTATCATTATTATTATTATTATTATTATTATTATTATTATTATTATTATTATTATTATTATTATTATTATTAGCACCGCGTCTTACTACTCGTTCGGGTTATACGCACTTACGCTAATGTGTAATGGTAGGGTGATTGTGAGATGAAATGAAGGACCTACAGTTTAACGTGGAATCCGAACCACGGTGGAGGCCTGGCACTTAAATTATGAAGATAAATGGTTAAGGGCGGTATGCAAGAACGTTAGTGAATGCTTAGTGAACCGATAGTGTGGTCCCGAGCACATAACCTATGATGACGCAAGAAAACACACGACGGTGTCCACTTAGAATTCACTTAGTGAAGTTGCAAGAACGGCATACGACCCTTAAACTGTATCTTAGTTCCTAATCGGTATCATCAACCCTTATAATAAAAAAAAGTCTACTAAGGTTCCCGCTTAATTCAATAAATTATATATATATTGCGCGTCTGGGCTACATAAGTTGTAGCCCAGTGGTGGAAATATCAGCGAGTACTAATGTACTTTGCTCAGAGATCGCCCGAATGTACTAATTGTACATCCTTTCCGTGGAGGCTCTTTCCATGTCCCGATGATTTGAGGTGATGGTGATAGAGAGTGTGAAACTAGTGGAAACATTTAAACCTAACTTAAGCTTAATTAACCAAACCCTGGTGACCTTTGGGGTAGTTCTCCTTTCGGGAAACATATCCAGGGTACCATCTGGTAATCGACCCTGAGACCCCCTAGGCTTGAAGCCAAGTGCATAGACCACTACACCATGGGCCCGGTTAATTCATTATGTTGTACACGAACATAGTAGACAGCATTTTCCTGATTACTCGCGCAATAAACTCAATTATAGCTTAATAAATATTAACCCTTTTCTTAGTTAGGGCCGGTATTAACTACCAGATAAAGGTTATCAGCCACTTTAATATTTTACGAGTATTATGAACTGAATTTATCTGCCGGATAGTTATCTGTTGAATAAATATATTTTTATGCATAAAACGCAAGGTTGGTACTGTTTTTACTAGTGTGCGCATGTATAAACCCTGCTGCTACCGCTACCACATGGCTAAAAGTAGCTACAATACTCAATTTTTGTTGAATAATGGCGGCTAAACGAGTGCGAGTAAACAGATGACGTCACGTGGGCGCAGAAGCTAAGTTGTCCTGCAAGTATTAATTTTGGTGTCTGCCAAAATGTGTTCAATAGTTTGGTATAACGTTTACAAAATTGCATTTATTGTACTCATATTCAAATAATTTATTCTTATAAAACTATAACTCTACAAATAGCTTGTAAGTTTTTATAAACGTGTGAACTAAATGTTCTAACTTTATAAGAGTATAACCCGAACAGATAGTAAGACGCGGTGCTAAGTATGATTATTCTAACTTTATTTATAGTAGAGCCTAGGCTTGTGTCTACTAAACACGTGAACTAAGATTTAAACTTAAAAACAAATTCTGATAGGCTAAACCTTATGAAAAACAACGCGTCACTATGTCAACGTCGATTTTAACTTTCAGATAAAAGTTATCAGGTACTTAAACCTCCCGATATAAATATGATGGCTAAATACATTTTATCTGGCAGATAAATGCTATCCATCAGTCATAAGACGCACACTTAACTTATCGACCAGATAACAATATGTATTGGCCAGATTAATATTCATCCAGGAGTCATAAGACCGTCCCTTTTAATGGTCCCTTCATTTAAAATGGGTCAAGTACGATCATTTAAGATAATAGGCCAACCTAAATACACACTGGTGTAATGATTTTACGAATTTTTCAACGTGATATGTTTTATCAGATCTTTTATGTATTTATATTAAACTCTTTCTCATATTCTATAACTATATTTTCCTACAATGCAGTAGAGTTTCATTAATATCTTAAGAACATGAGTGGCCAGACCTTTTGATCTAGAGATCTACTCCAGACAGGGAAAATTCTTTGCGATCTACTACAGAACCATAGCTTTATATTTTTTATTTCATGTGTGGAATGCCAGGTCGCCACCGTGGTTCGGATTCCACGTTAAACTGTAGGTCCTTCATTTCATCTCACAATCACCCTACCATTACACATTAGCGTAAGTGCGTATAACCCGAACGGTAGTAAGACGCGGTGCTAATAATAATAATAATTTTATTTCATTTTTAAAAAAAGTAATAACCTAATTTTGTGTTGTATTAGTAAAAGTATATTGTACTTAAGAACTAGAGTCCTTTCACACACTGAAATTAAGTTTTTCATCACATCACATAGTTATGTTATTTTCCTGAAAAAAAACAACGTATTTTCTCGTTAAACACTTAATTTGAAGTTGATGCATGACGCCGCTTAATCTTAGGATAGTTTTAATGAGAGTTCATAATTACTCTATAGTAAACATAGGCAGGATTGTAAATGGTCATCAATCAGACAACTTCGATATTTTTATTTTATAATGTTTATTTGAGGAAAATCTGCAAACCTTCTCTTACATTTTCTTTTTTTTCTCTGTCTTTTTTCAGCGTATAATCCGAACGGGTAGTAAGACACTTTTTTTTTTTTTTATCGATTGACTCACTAGCGGTCGTGGTCGAACAACAGATTGCGATCGACTGTTTGTTTGGCCACCTCTGTTTTAGAGGATAGTTTTTTTTATGGTGGACTATTCTCTTAAATGGAGTGATAAAGTGCATTATTAATAACCGTGACACTTTTTTTTGGCAAGATCTTTTGACGAATTCGTGAAATATTTGTATATTAAACCTATTTTTTATCCCAGAAACTTCTACTTAACAACTTATTGCATCGAGTTTTTGTCACCGTCTCCGGAACTTATTTCTACATCATAAAATAAGTCAGGAGATGTCATGGTTTGGTACATTCGAGTGCAGGCTTATAGATAATCTTCGAATGTGTTTTGTCCGTTTAAAGCCTCTTTTCGACCTGTTGATGGTACCACTAAAGTGTACAGGGCCCTTTCAAGTCTACATTTATATGAATTGTGCCCACACCCCCCCTTTCCCTTTCGTCATAAATGTACCAGGTAAGATGGCTGAACACAAGATACGGAAGAGTTCAGAAAATTCAAGAGCGAGAACCGATCTTGTCCCACGTAATGTGCATCACTAGCACCTTAGCGTAAATATTGGCGGATACAACAAATTCTTGTTTAGGATGCTCCGAGGCTGCGCCCTAGAAGAGCCCTTAGAAGAGCCCTTAGAAGGACATCGGGACCCCCTTATTGGTATCGTGGGTGACCGTCTATGATACACTAATGTTATAAAAATACAGATTAAGTGTAGCCACAAGTGCCAATGACGTAATGTGTTGAGGATGAATCACGTTGTTTTGCTGTGAAAAGACGAGAAGAGGAAAGTACAAAAAAAAAACTGCATGGCGTCAGCCCGTATTGAGTCATACCGACCGAGCGGCTGCCATCTGTTGTCGAAGATAGCATCAACTTCTGAGGATAGAGGGTGTAATGTGGTCAGCACAACGAGCCCTCTGGCCGTTCATCTCAATTTTCTAGACCATAGCCGCTACTTTGTCTTTCAAGTAGCTCCTCATGTGTTCTCACGACACTGAGCTTAAGCCTACTGCTTCAAAAATAAATCTGGAAGGTCCGGAGATCAAGCCCGGGACCTCTGGATATGAAGCCGGGAACTCTGACCACAGAGGTGGTCTGGGGAACTTAAACATTGACTAAATAATGGAAATATGAAAACTTGATATGAATTACCTCAATCTTGCTTTATGGCATTTGAATTAATGTTACCTATTTATAAAAGTGAATCTAACCTGTTAAATATCCGTCATGTCGTTGCAGCTTTCTTATAAATAGTTCTTATTGTTTATGGAATGCAGCCACCATAGCGACAGTAATAATGAACACAAGTAAAAGTCATATTTGCATTTTATTCAAACTAAATACAAAATGTAGCTGTATCCGTGAGATAAATCTGGGTTTATATTCAACACTTAAACTAAAGAAATGATGGCACAATCACTTCCATACTTGATAGTAACAAATATTTAGTAACTATGAAGTTTTACTAATATTACGGGATACGTCATTTTCCCACTAATCAGTAATATTTATTATTTTTTATTATTAGAACCAAAGTAAAACCTATATTAATGGCTTGACCTAGGTTTTTTTAGGAATAGGATTGTAGTAGATTTAAAATGCACCATCGTTCGTTTAAAGAAAAGATGTAAGAATGGAAATCCACACTATATAAAATTACCCCTTTTCACCCAGCCAGAACTCCAAACCAGTCCTTCTTGTTCAGTAAAGTATTCTAGCGTTTGTTAACTTTGCCAGTAAATATTATGAAACTAAAACAGTATCTCCTCCCTGGCAGTGATAATACTGCAAATATCACTGTTAAGCAAAAAAACACATTTTGTCATCACATGGCCTAGATTAGGTGATCTATATATTATTTTTTTATAATGAATGTATACAATTAGATTTTTTCTATTACCCGAGTTTATTAAATTAATCATAGTAAAGAAAATTAATTTTACTAAGATATAAAACTATTACACATACCAAGATGAAGCTTGGAGATACACTTATTTACAATGTAACTCTGTTATTGATTTTCTGGTATATTTTCCTTCTGGAGCATCTCTTTTTAGTGTCCATCAGTATTCACCCATCACACTCAGATTCTATTCGTCCTGGTACAGCCTTTCCATCGTGGAGATATCTTAACAACGCTGAGATTATCGGGACAAATGTCCAAGTGCGAATACAAAAACTGTATCTTAAAGAGACATGTCACATCCCTGATTGTTGTAGGCCTTTAGAAGATCACCTTTTACTTATTGGTAGTTTTCTTATCTGTAGTTTCCTAATAGGTTTATGGTCGAGTTTGTGCATGACCGTCAAGTTGCCTTTATCTACAATATTTAACAAGTCTTCAAAATTATTATCATACATTACCTCTCTTGCTTGGAGCCCTATAAATGTTCCCTTTTTATTTTAACCTCCCTTATTTGTGGAAATTTATTTTTCAAACAAAGAAACTCTTCTTCATTACAATCTATTAATTTGATAGAAAAATCCCACAAGGTCGAGTTTAATATACAATAATGGTAACTAAATATTTTCAGGACTAACCAATGTTTGACTTACTAAATTTTTCTTTCAATATATCAGTGATTCTCTGTTTTGGACATTGTTTTTGACAATAGTGTTTATTTGAAACCCTGCTGTACCATTCGCAATACTTAGAATATGCAAGCTGTAAAACCAGTAAAAAGCAAGTCGTCGCGAATATACTAATATTACTTTTCATTAATAATACGTTTCATTAATAATACTCGTCAGCAATAATATAATGTTATCATTATGATTCCTTCGTGTGTACATCATCTGTCAATGAAACTGAGGGTTATTTATTTCCATAATGAAGCAACCCAATTTTCAAACTCACTTTTGGTGAATCGATAAACAACCGCCATTCATAATGATTGTGCTCATGTTCAAATATCTCCATCAGAGAATACACATCATTACTTTAGTCAATAAACTAAATTATTCTCCCGAGGAAATAAATGCTTATCTTGTTGATATCAATAAAACCTACTTTAGTACCATTCTTTCAATCTAAAATCCAAAAATTCTTCTTGATTTTTCTACAAATTCAGATCACTAGCGAGGTTATTTAAATCTGATCGTGTTAGTAAATGAGACTCATTTGGTGGAATGTTAGGTTCAAAAACGGGATCACTGTTCTCATGCCCTGTTGAAGTTCAATATTATGTTCAACTAATTCTTCATCATCCACGCTTCAACACTCCAGGGATATTTGGTACAGCCAACTTTTAACTGTGAGGGATTGACTTAAAAGCTGATGGAAATTTTGAATATTGCACACTATGTTCGGATTTTGATTTTATACCTGAAATATTAGTTAAATAAAAATATCAATCTGATGAATAATCCTTTGGTTCTTTCCAAACCATCGGGACTGCAAATGGCAAAAAGTTGTGCAAGAAATTGTACAATATTTTGGTCACATCGATTGCTTACAAGTTTTAGCTCAAGAAGGTTCATACGGCATATACGATTGTACACAATATCTTGAGCATAATCTTTGAATAATCACATGCTGTATAGTAAAAATTCGTTTGAATATAATAGAATATATATTTATAATTTTATATATACTATTAAAAACAGGGAACATTTAAGATTTTATATATATATATATAATTTTAAACATTACCTATTTCTAATAACAATAATGTCATGCTTAATAAGTATTCGCTAATGTAGTCAAATAAACTTTCTTTCTAGCAGAAAAGGTTATCTACGTTTATAGTTCAAAAGTTGTACAGTAAAAATAGTCGATATATGACGTGTTCTATACCCTACAAGGTACACGATATTGCATACAAAAAGTTGTGCAAAGCAGATCTTATACAATCCTTGGTGTTCACAAGACGCCATCTTCAGGCTGCAAATTCTTGTACAAGAAGTTGTACCAGGCCTAACACATGCATTGCAACAAATACGTGTGATCCAAGATGTATCTTGTCCACCTATTATAAACCCAAAATATAGCTCCTGATTTCTTAACGAGTGAAGTAAAGTTCCTTCTTTGACATATAAAAGCAAGTTTACCGCATACACAACATAAATTATTCGTATGATGGACACAATCCTGTGTCATGGGGACAGCCGCATCCAGACCCAGAACAAAACAACAAATACGAACATTTTCACGAACATGTTCGTTGTTCGGTTCACTGTGGCCGAGTATCCAGGCTTAAACAGAACAACAAACACGAACATTTTCACGAACATATTCGTTGTTCAGTTCGCTGTGGTCGAGTGTCCACACTTGGAACAGAACAACGAACAGAACAACAAACACGAACATTTTCACGAACATGTTCGTTGTTCGGTTCACTGTGGCCGAGTATCCAGGCTTGAACAGAACAACAAATACGAACATTTTTACGAACATGTTCGTTGTTTGGTTCTCTGTGGCCGAGTGTCCAGACTTGAACAGAACATGTTCGCAACGTGTTCCCATAGTTGGTTAGTTTTAGTTACTTTAACTAACGAATAGAACAGATATTAAATTAAACAACTGGAGAACAAAAACGCTCGTGTATGCTTATTGCGATATAGTAAACGATAAAAAAAATTGAATTATTATATTGAGTAGAGATCGTTACACATAATGTGAACAAATTATTCTTAGTATTAACTTTATTTATCTTAATTTCATAAGGAACTCCTCCTATTTGGTAAATAAAAAGACAAAAAATAACGTTTCCGGAAATAAAAATTTGAGAACAATCAATATATTAGGTCGTCGAGGTATGCCGACTGTGAAATTAGCAGCAGGAAAAAAGGTGCACCACCATTAACAGAAAATAAGGTAAAAAAATATGCCTTTAACCCTCCCCCTATCTGCCCCAGTGGTCGCAAGGTCTAAAGAGCGTATTTACACGGGCCACACTAGCGGCTGACGCACACCACAGTAACTTATGGCAACCACTTCAGTGGATTATGTTAGCCACAGCATGATTTTTGGGCCACTCGAAATTAAAATGGCGACGCGTGAGGATAGTGAACTATTGTTGCTTCTTCTGTTGAGAGAGAGAAGAAGCGCAGGTGAAACCGATCAATATATTTTTCCTTTGTTGATTAAAGAATCATCAAAAGGATTCTACCATATGCAAGACAAAGATTTGAGGCAATATTATGAAATGTTTTTTTTCGATACTTTAGAATGCCAAAAACTATTTTGATGAATTATTTTAAGATATTAAGTGCAGAATTATACTACAACACTATTGTCTTTCGGCATGGTGATTACAGCTCCACAATGCTCGACAGACTGATTTGATGGACAGGCGTCAGTGGCTCCAACCAAACGCACCCGTGCAAAACAATGGTCTACTAGTAGTAGCTTGATCGCATCGTGGAGGCGAGGGTGAGCTTCTGCCCAGCTACAGTCGCCCACCCTCGTCACTGCTGTGGCCCCGTCTGAATACACCGATTTGATCCTATGTATAAGTAAAAGTGGCCAGTGGCTATGGCGCGCGTCAGCCACTAAAAGTAGCCCCGTATAGGCCTAAATACGCTCTGAGACGTCACTCTAGTGCTACACTAGACTGCCGAGGACGGGGAGATCAGAATTCGATCCCAATCGGGTGCACTTCCTCTGAATTATACCTATCTAATCCTTAGCCCATAGGTGTAATTAGTACATAGGCGTATAACCTAAACGGGTAGTAAGACGCGGTGCCAAAAATAATCCTCCCCTAGCTGTCCCTTAGTACTTAGGGCGTGTTTTGCTCACTCAATTCAAGCAAATATTTAACCTCAATTTTTTTATATGTATTATAATAATTTGTATATTATTTAACTTTTCCTGTGCCGATGTTTTTGTTTTTTTTTCCTTTCTAAGGGCGGTTAACAAATTTCCATTTTTCCCCTGAAATCATTCATATCCTTGTCCATCACGCCCCAATCTCCTCCTACGTTTTTTTTTTTTTTTTTTTTTTTTTTTTTTTTTTTTTTTTTTACTATAGTGATCTGGATCCTTAGGATTCCTGGTGTGGTTCCATGAGCTTGTGTTGCTCTTCTTTCGATCATTCCATTTTTCTACTATCTGCTAAAATAAAGATTATTATTAACTCAACACACACTAAGAAATACATTCGCAATATATATTACGTAATTATATTACTAGATTATACAAAAATAAAAACACACGTGCGACTCCACTGCTGTCCGGCCAATGACTGTGTGTTCGGGGACATTTTCGTGGAAATGTTCGCGGGACGTCCAGACTTTGAACAGGACCGAGTACGGACATCCTTTGATGCGACGGACAAAAACCGACAACTGGTGGATCTATGCTGAACAGAACAACGAATACATGTTGTTACAATGTTCTGCTCGGAAAACTGTCCACACCTGTCGCGAACATGTTCGTGTTCGTTGTTCTGTTATAGTCTGGATGGGGCTGTAAAAGGAAAACAAAAACATGGACACATTTAAAAAAAAAAGATAAAAATAAAAATTTTCATCCTACAGTACCCATTATTTCTTACTAAAATTATTAATAATCAATAAAATAGTGTATTAGAATGCCATTAGAAAAAAAAACTGTGGTTGATAGAAACATGCTGGAATTCAACTTCCAAAAATACACAAAAGAACATGTAAAACACTTAATGTGACCAAATGTATGTTTGAAAGTATAATTTGTAATCGTGTACGAACGATATATAACTCGGAAACAATAAGTCATATAATTTTATAATCTATTTATATTTCATCACAAGTATACTGTTTAATAACTGGCATTGGGCGGTGCTATAAAATACAGGTTTTATTTATAATTTTATTGTTATTGTAAAATACTCAATTTACTGATTATTTTAACTGAAAATTAAATTGAAATATTCAAATACCTGGTTAAAAAAGCACCATCAAATAGAAAACCCATCAAGACAGCATTAAGTACCTATATATTATAAATTTAAAAGTCAAAGAAACTAAATATGAAATGAAAAACAATAAAAATAATATTTTTAATTATTTTCTCATATAATTGAAATTAAATTTCATTTTAATATTTTAAACCAATGTCGTTTAAAGTACCATTTAATATAGGACATATTTATTTAATATATTTCTACAAACTACATTAATAATATTATAAAAACTAATTTATATGTTATAAAGATAACTAATAATAGAAAAAAATTCTATATGTATTGTAGACGACTGCTTTTTGATTAAAACTGTCTAACGCTCAATGTAGTTTAGTTTAGTTCCTTTTAATTGTATTTCTTCTTCGTCCTCTATCTTCTCGTAGCGTGTTTTTTTTTTTAATATTCAGTCTGTGTCTAAAGAAGAATTCAATTCAAACAGGTAAGTTTTATTTAGATTATTTTGTAGAAAAATTTGTTTTTATGACATAATTGTCCATTAACGAATAATATTGTGTAGCCTCATTAGGAAAACAATATTTTTATTACTAACAAACAAGCCCCAAGGGTGTCGAAGGCCTCAAAATAAATGTTCAGCTCGTAGTAACAATTACAAATAGAGGGAGAGAGATGGTTGGACTACAAAATTGATACAGACCCCTAATGTGTAACATTAACAAAAATACCAAAAACTTCTACTTGATGAGAAAATAAACTTTTTTTGGGGAAACCCTATAATTCCATCATAACATGTAGTAAAATTGATTTATATTTTACCAAAATAGAATTTTTAGTACTTTAACTAAACGCTAAACGTGAATTTTTAAATATGTTTATCAACAAGATGGCCCTCAAAAAGAAACATAACCAAGTGTTCTGTTTAGCAAAATTCATCCCATATTTACAAATGATACACATTGCAGAGAATTGTTGCATATTAAAAAATAATAGCTCCTTAAACGTAAAGAAGATTGAACCAATAAGAGGGAGTAGGACAGAAAGTTTGGGAAATGGGAACCGCGGACAACATAAAACCAAAACTTAAAAAAGATAGTGCCTACACGAGATTTTGCAAAGTAGTACAACTGTACAAGAGTAAAATAAAACAAGTTCGGCGAGTCCAAACTATGTATGGAGTCTCTTCTCCCCTAATTGAAAAACAACAACATAATATTGTACTCGAGGTGTGTCTGTATACTCCGGCTTGTCCAAAATTCAAACGGGTGCTGACAGAAGAGACTTCAGCTGTACTCGTGAAAAAAGGTCTGTAGTACCAGAGGTGGAGTGATTTGGCGAGGCATCTCAACGGGTGTCTTTGCGTCGCAAAATAACACTTTGGATCTAGTTTTTTTCCGTCCCTTCATCTAATTTTGAAGTATGAGTGGCCAAGTTAAAAATAATTATTATATATATAATAATTGTGTATAACATATTATAGGAAATACACTCAGCCCTTCGGCTGGTTAGTGATTCCCGCACCATCTAGTATAAATCTCATTAACTAAGTAAGGAAGTGTGGTGGTTCCCCGTTGCTTTCTACATTGAATTTCTATGATCAAGGGTGAAAGGGCCTGCCAATTTTGCGGGAAAGGTATTTTAATATACCTTCCAGAGTTATTTTACATGCCTCTATCGACGTGGGACCCTGGCGCTACTTCTCCTCCGAAGGAAGTTGTGCTACGGATTTATATTGCTCAAGAAAAATACGTCGATTCCAGCTGGGTT
The DNA here is from genome assembly GCA_039000515.1 of Timema cristinae. Classification (NCBI taxonomy): domain Eukaryota; kingdom Metazoa; phylum Arthropoda; class Insecta; order Phasmatodea; family Timematidae; genus Timema; species Timema cristinae. Next base: position 34,644,412 of record JBCFYV010002255.1, read on the forward strand.
TGGACCCACAAAAATCTGGCCCGGAAGCGAGCACTTTTCCTTAAAATCACCGAGGCAACGCCTAAAATTCAAGCAAAACAAAACCCACTTTGGTGATCCAATGGTCTAAAGCAGGGGCCAGCAATATGGTTCCTGCTGGCGGCCTTTAGACAGATTCTAAGCGCCCACCATATATTTTGTAATTTTGTACATTTTTTGTTAAATAGTTTTGCCTGGTAAATAACAGGATGGTTATCGATTATTATTTGAAATTAAACTTCTTTGTAATATATTCATCATTAGTCCTCAACTTATTATTCCACTAATATTTTCATAAATAAAATTTTAACAATAAGCCCAATTTATAACATTCCTCAAAATTTGAGGCTCAAACGTTTAAATCTGAATAATGATACTATTGTGGTTTATGTTTAGTTTATTACATTTAAAATATGTATATTCTCAACTTGTCACTAATAAATACACAAATCAAAGGTGAACATTCAAATATGATGATCGACATTTTTCTTGGCGACCCCAGAGTAAAACATATATACCCGTTCGGGTTATACGCACTTACGCTAATGTGTAATGGTAGGGTGATTGTGAGATGAAATGGAGGACCTACAGTTTAACGTGGGATCCGAACCAGGAGGAGGCCTGGCATTCCCCACATTCACAAGTTGTGATTAATACACGTCTTGTCAGAGGTGAAGGAAGGGTTTGGTAATCAGATAAATCTGTGCCGGGACCGAGGATTTAACCCGGACCCCCAGCACAGAAGTCTGATACCTTACCCCTAGACCGCCAGGTCACTTTAATCCATAAACCATTAGCTTAATTAGTATATAAACGTATAACCCAACGGTTAATAAGATGAGGTGCTAAAAAAAAGACTCAATTAATTTGGAGAAGGATAATATAATCACGCAATGAGCAACGCAAGTCAAGGATCCGTGTAAAATACAAATATACTTGTAAAATATATAAACTTTTTTGCTACCTTTACACCTGTACACTTCCTTACTAAACCGTCAGATAATACCTGCAAGATATAGTGCCTATACTTTCTTACGAATGGACATTTGGAGCACCTTCCAGAAAATACAAACAGGTTTTTTGCAATCATAGTTTATACAAATTTACTATATTAGGCTTACTAGTGCTATTTTACAGGTATTGATTATACAGGCTGTCCGAAATGTCACTGTGCGTTGAATGCATTAATTGAAGTAATGTGATAATACGGTTACACTCACCATAGTTCTTACAAGAATGTGTTGTAAATTTGGAAATGGCCTCCATCGACGTCCAGACATACCTGCACACGTATTTGCATGTTGCTCAGTCCTTTCTCATTTCATTCAAATTCATTCAATATGTGTGAATTATTACTTTAATAAAATTAGTACATTCAGTGCACAGTGATTTTTGGACACCCTGTATATTCTATCATATTTGACAGCTCCAAGCATACGACTTGTATTAACACATTAATGTCCTATAGGTTTAAAAACTTTTTATAGCTGTCGGATATGCTCATTCATAGTATAAGTACTATTTCAAACTTCTTACTTGATGTTTTACAGTCTTACTGATTGTAACATCACAACCAATGGTTGGCATTAGAAATAAAAAAAAATTGGAAGCTCTCGTGTTATGAAGTAATGAACAACATATAGACCGTCTAAGGGAGTCTATTATGAATAATAAGGGGTATAATTTCTTTACAACAGCCTCTTAATGTTATAGTAATTTATTTAAGAACATTTTAGATATACGTCACAAGTTTTGGTTGAATAGCTAAGCTCAACCTAAAATATAACATAGTTCAACAATTAAACAATTTGTTTGAGCTGATAAATTATTTGCAGACATCTTTTTCGGACGAATCTCTCCATTATTTACACATAGGGCCTATACAATAGTAAATCTTTCTACGTATGTGAAGGAGGGATAGTATAGTTCTGGAACATTTTATTCCATCTCTGGTATTAATCTCATCCCATCCATAGGTTTGTATAGACTCTGATAAATATTTAGAAGTTAAACTCAAACATTCAAAAAAATCACCACAGTTTATCTCATCTTGCTAGTTTTCATTAGTATTTGTGAAAAGGAATAACTATGGTCTAGCAATAATTTTCTACAGTCTACACTTGTATCATATACTTTAGAAAAATATTATATTTAATGTCCATATTTTGGTTGTATATCGTGATATTCATAATAACTTATTGTGTTGTTACTTTTGAGTTTTAAACATGAAACAATTTTTTTTTTTGTACAGTAGGGTGTCAAATTAAAATATAAACTAAACATAGTTCTGAAAGAGTTTGAATATACAAAGTTAAATAAAACGAACTCATTCAATATCTATAAAATAAATAACGCAATTTTAAAAATGTGAACACACTGGCACCGTGTGAGCTGACATTGGTTAGTTTCCGTTTATTAGGGGCGATTCCCCAAATTCTTCTTCTTCTTCTACTACTACTACTACTACTACTACTACTACTACTACTCCCAGGTAGGCACTAGCCTGTCAATTGAAGCAGCCTCCTCCTGCACTCGCCATGATCACTATCCTCCAAATATTTAATAAAATTACTATTATGACGATCCTGTTTGACCCTTTGTCTCCATCCCTCCCTCCCTTTACAAAAAAAATAAATATATTTTGACTAAACTATATATATAAGCTTCTCAAAAGAACCATTTGGACCTGGTTTTTTGTTTTTGCTAGCCTTTCATTTCATTTTGAGGTTATGGAGTGTCCAAAGTTTATGTGTGTGTGTGTGTGTGTGTGTGTGTGTGTGTTATATATATATATATATATATATATATATATATATTCTCCATTAGGAAGAAAAAGACTCCATAGTTTGAGCTCGACCGAACATGTTTTATTTCAGTCTTATACAGTTGTACTACCTTTCAAAATCTTGTTTGAGCACTATCTTTTTAAGTATTGTCCATGCGAAGGATGGGAAAACTGGAAATCTGGAAAAGGAAATGGAAAGTGTGGTGTGAACATAACAAGTTTAAGTGAAGTCCAGTGGAAAGATCAAGATGAAAAAGTGTCTGGAAAGTACACAATATTCTATATAGGTGGCAAAAGTGTAGAAAGAGGAGTGGAAATAGTTATGAAAAAGGAAGTAGGAAAAAAATTGACTAAAGTGAAGCGTTATAATGATAGATTAATGTTTTTTTTAAATTAGACGCTGAACCAGTGGATATTTTGACAGTACAGGTGTGCATGCCAAACACCTACCCCGAGGATGTCGAGGTAGAATAAATCTATAATGAAATTGAAGTAATCGCTCAACAGGAGAGGAGAGGGAAGGTGAACACCATCATCATGGGCGATCGGAACAGTGTGGTTTGAGAAGGACGAAAGCAGACGTTCATAGGGCCATACTCTGTGGAATAGACACGACAGAGGGCAGAAGCTCACTTAATTTGTCCCGCAAAATAGCCTGGTGATGATCTTTTTCAAGAAATGAAAGATAAAACTGTAAACATGCAAGCATCCTGGATACATTAGAAAGTACCAACTAGATTAAATCCTTGTCAAACAGAAGTTCAGAAATGGCGTGAAGATGTGAATACATTGCCTGGAGCCGACATTGATTTGGACTACAAGCTGCTGGTGGCATATATTATTACAAGACTAAGTAGGATCAGGAAGACGAGCAAGAAAAAACCTAGTTGGGATTTAGAAAAAATAAGAAGCGATAGTGACAGAAGAGAGGGAAAGTGTGGAAGGGAAGTGGGAAAGTGTTAAGAATATATTTTGAGGGTGCTGAATGATAATGTTGGAAAAGTGAATAGGACTGCATGAAAGTCCTGGGTGACAACAGAAATGTTTCAGGAAATGGAAGAAAGAAGGAAATGGGGAAACGTCAACACAGAAGACTATATGAAGCTAAACAACGAGATAAGGGCAGAAACAGACAAAACGAGGAAACACATTAGAAAAGACATGCGATTAGATCATCGAACTGCAAAGAAAAGGAGGGTATGACCTCATTTCCCAGAAACCAAAGGAACTGGGAGGTAATGAAAACAAAGGTGTGTGAACAGTATAATATGAGACCCTAAAAGTAAGATGGTAACGTATCATAAATAAGATCTTATGATTCGATAAAGATATATAAAACACTGTGTAAAAAAGAAAATCGATCAGGGAACCTGGAGATTGAAGCAGAAGACGTGATATAGAAAGACAAAAAATGACCCTGCATTCTAAAAAGTGAAGTAAATGGAGTCATAAAGGACATGCTAGAGATGATGACATACCAGCTGATCTGTCGAAGGGACTGTGAAACAACGGATAAATGGATCTAACAAAACTTATGAATAAGATCAACGAAACAGAAGAATGAATGACCCGATAACTTTCTATACATAACAATGGTGACCTTAAAGAAAAAGAAATAAGCCAAAAAATACAGTTATTGCAAGGACCAGAAACCCCATTTCTCATGTGGGAAGGATCGTGGCAAGAATACTCAACATGCGACTAGAACAGAAAATATAAAGTGTGGTGTAACAAGACCAATTTGGATTAAGAAAAGAAAAAGGAACCAGAGATACCATCGGGATGCTGAGAATAATTTCAAATATAGTGCTGCAATTCAAGGAATAAGTTTACATTAATTTAGTTGACTGGAAAAGGGCGTTCGATAGGGTGAATTGGAAGAATCTGATGAAAAAACTAAAGAAACTTGGCATAAACTGGAGGGATAGAAGGATGATGGTAAATCTGTACCTAGTCCACTGAGTGAAGGTGAGGCTGAATGATGGAGAGACCAACATTTTAGAGTAAGGAAGAGGAGTGAGGCAAGGATGTTGTTTGTCACCCAGTTCGCTCATCTTTTATGGAGAGTGGCTGGTCATGGAAGCCCTTGAGGGATGTGACAATTTCAGGATAGCAGGATGCTTCATCAACATTTTAAAATACTCAAATTATCTAGCATTGCTAATCAAAAAATATGAAGAGTTGCAGGAAATTATGGACCAGCTGGTGGAGATAAAAAATACGATATGGCATTGAGATTAACACTGAGAAGTCAAAAGTGATGAGAATTTCAATAAATGAAGAGCCACTGAAAATTAAAATTGTTAGCTAGGAGTTGGAAATCATTGAGCAGTTTAAGTACCTGGAAAGTCTGCTGACAAAGGATACCTACTGCACCAAATAAATTAGGTCGAGGATCGCCATGACCAAGGAAGCGTTCAACAAGAATAAGTTACTGATGACCAAGTTGATTTTGGAACTTACATTTGGAGCATCATGCTGTATGGAGCAGAAACTTGGACTCCCAAGAAGATAGGAAAGAAATACCCCGAGAGCTTTGAAATATGGTGCTGGAGAAGGCTTGGGAAGATCAGGTGACATATAGGGTGACAAATGAAGAAGTCCTAAGAATAGAGGGTGAGAAGATAACCATAGTGATGTGATTCTTCGGTACAAAGCAAACTGGATCGGACACATCCTTAGGAAGAACTGTCTTTTGGATGGCGTCATAGAAGGAAAGGTTGAGGGAAAGAGGAGCTTAGGCAGAAGGAATATCCAAATATTGGATGACTTGAAGCAAATAAAGAAAACGCTGCAAGCTGAAGAAGGAGGCAGAGGATAGTGCGCATTGGCAGTATAAGTTCACTGACAAGAGGAATTCACCTATTTTAAGAGATAACACATAATAATAGTACAGTAACAATAATACATCAACTTACCTCGTTGTTCTTGGGGCTTATGAATAATTCATATTGAATATCTTAGTGAGGACTCATCAAAGGTATTAGAGATATCATAAGAGAAAAAATAATTATACTAAAAGAATGTACATATTTGACTTCAAATCTAATATACATATATATTTTTTCAATACATTTATAACAAAATATCTACATGCCTTTCTTTAGAAACACATATTCAAATAGTGAATTAGATCCTGGTGCTCATTTTATCTAGTCCATGAGTGTCCAAATTGTTCAATACTGTTGAGTTTAAATTATTATGGATAAAAAAATTATATTGTACATATATTTAACAAAAAAATATACCATTTATAAAACTTCTAAAATAAATGGGGCGCAAAAAACCATCATTAATATACCAGTACATCATCTTAAAATTGTGATAGAATTGATGTAGCTTAGATTTTTTGGAAAAAATTACGATACCAATGAATTTATATAAGACATGGTAAATACATCGTAACCCAAACTTTGTGTGCGGGATTCAGGATTATTTCATCATTGTATCCATTGTAGAAATAGACACGTGTTTCGAGTGGAGGATGATCATGGATTAACTTTGAACATCCACTTTGTAATTGGAAGATTTTGTGTTTCTTCTCAAACGCTAATGGTCCGCTCACACCTAGGCTGAATCGAAGCGCGGCATTTGGACTCAACTTTAAGTGAAGAGGAAAGTCAATATGCAGTGGTTTTGAATATAAATAGGAACGAAATATTATGTATTTCTTTCACAATTATAGCCAAATTACATGGTAGATACAATGTAACAAAATATAAATAAATACTTGGTTATAAACTGTAAGATTCAAATAAATTCAAGTGAACTCATGTGTTTTTTTTCTTATTTTTTGTTTATTCCCTCCAGTTCATGCTCTCTCATGTTATTATTATTAGCACCGCGTCTTACTACCCGTTCGGGTTATACGCACTTACGCTAATGTGCAATGGTAGGCTGATTGCGAGATGAAATGGAGGACCTACAGTTTAACGTGGGATCCGAACCACGGTCTCTCATGTTGACATTGATATAGTTTATATCATTTTTATCGTAAATAAATATGTAGCCCTGGAGTAAAGTAACAAGTTCCATTTTAGCTTCATTTTAAGCTACATTGCCCCGCTTCGGTGGCGTAGTTAGTTAACACACTAGTTTCGTGTTGTGCTTGACTGCCGAGGAAGGGGAGTTCGAAGTTCGAAGCTCGGTCGGGTGAACTGGGGTGGTTTTTCCTAAATGGTTTTCCACTCCCCCTCCACGCAAATGCAGATTAACTTCCCCTAAATCCAACCTTCCCAATTCCTAATCTATTAGCGTAATTAGTACTTAAGCGTATAACCCGAACAGGGTGACCAGACGTCCCACTTTTCTCGGAATGTCCTACATTTCAACCTCTGTCCGGTGTCCGGGAGGAATTTAAAAAAATTGTAAACTGTCCTACATTTTGACAAAATAAATAAATTTCCAATTTTTTTTGGTGTTATTTGCTATCAAATGATTTGCATTTAGAAACCCTACCGTGAGATGCCATTTCAGTTATTACTAGCAGTCTTTGAGCGTTTTCGTCAGCAAACTCGCCACGCCTACATGTTGTTTACATGCTCACATTCTATTGGCTGCGTGTATGGTGTCAGGAAACCAATCACAGTAAGCGTCCTAATTATTTACCATTCTTTCTGGAGATCATTTCTGTCTGTTTCATATAGTGTGTGGCCTGGGGATGTGTCTATTTTATGTTTAAAAATGCCAATTTAGTGGTAGTTTATCTCGAAAATACAAATCATTTAAAAGATGTAGAAAATAAAATAAATGGAGTGTCGCATTTGTCCTGCAGAAATGTACGTTTAAATAGTTAATAAAGGCAAGCCAGTTAAATAACATATTCATTAACATTGTTTTTAAACAGGTTGATTGTATTTGGTTTGTAGGCCTATACATTTTTTCTATGAGCAATGCGTTTTATTCATTTTGAACAAATATATTTTTAAAATTTCATATAGACTTTAATTTTATTTTATTATTAACTAAGGAATTTATTGCCATTATTAATAATCTCTTAACTATTTTTTTACTAAAATTGAGTTTACACTTTGTAGGGGCACTAGATTTGGAAGGAAGTTAATCTCCAGTCTCACAAACACAATAACACATTCAGAGTTGTAGTAACATAAATATCAAGTTTTTTTCAATCAATCAGCAAAAATCTACGCAATTAGTAAATGCAGTAGAGGCAGCTATGGAGTTTCACACCGTTAAGGCCCTGACACAGACTCCGTATGTGTAGGTCCGTGGTCCGTAAGAAATCGATGCTACAATATCAGGTTGTTCTGGCCCAGAGTCCTTATCCGTAAGTCCTTACTCCGTAGAAGTTGCCCAACTTGAACTTTCTACGGACTCGTTTATACGGACTACCAATCACAGCCGAGTAAATATGCACATGCGCCTTGAAATAAAGAAAGAATAGCAGTGATAGAATCCGTCGCTATGGAAACATATACAAAGTGAAAAGATGGCTACACGCAGACCTATTTCAGAAATATTTTTAAAAATCTAAACACCCCGGGAAGAGCGACTTCTAGGAAAGTGTTTTCTGAGAAATACCAAGTTCTCAGAAATATTGGCTTTGCTTTTGTAGGTTCAACACCCCTATTATTTGGTTTATACTCCATTTACTAGCGTCATTTGATTTTTTTTGTAATTGATAAATTATGGATACTAATGATTTTTCATCCAAAATATTAGTAAGCCTACATCTGTTTAGCATTTTCAGTCTATTGCAAACACTTATTATTTTAAGTTTGATAGTTAGAATAAAGTTATAAATGTTTCTTGTGATTGTTCTTAACCTAGATTTTAATATAAATACTGGAAGTTTTATCAACAAAGTTGTTTTTGGTTTCTTTGATCAGCTGACTGCTTGGCGCAGGCTCCGTGCAGAGACTATTTTCTTTAGAAATTTTTGATTGGATGAAGTCTCTTACTATCTCATTGGTTGAAACAGTCACGTGATTACGGATATTGAGACTGTAATCGCGAGTAGAATTTCTTATGGACCAGGAGCACGGAGTACGGACCACGGAGTACGGACCACGGATACGGAGTCTTGTGTCTGAGCCTTAAATATATAGCATTTGCAGGTGATAATACCAACAGAAATTTTGGAGGGCCTAAAAAGAGCTGAGGGCAAAAATATTTTCACTCAATTAAAGGAATGTGTGAACAAAAATGTAATTGTTATAGGCTGCCTAGCTCATATTCTCCATAATGCGATTCAACAGTTTGACAGATTCTGACAGTTTGAAAGTTTAGTTGGAGTGTATTGTTATGACATTCTATAATTATGTTTCTATATATACAGTAAAAACAGAACAACTTGAAGAGTATTGTGAATTTGTCAATGTAAATTACAAGTAATTAATGTCCCATAGATACTAAAAATCTTTTTCCAGAAATCTATAGGGTATTTGAGATGTATGAAGCTTTGCATTCATATTTTTTTAATCTTTGCCTAGTCCCCTTAAAATTCTGAAGAGTTTTTAAGATAGATTAAGTAAGGAATATTTGTGGTACTTAGATTCTCTAATATCTGTTTTTCACGAAAACATCAAATATATACAAAAAGAAATATATTCTATAATTGATATAATATAAAATGTGTCTTCCCTGTTAGATAATAGGTTATAATGTTCATTTATTTCACTTTAGAGCAAAGAGGTGTTGTCATGTGCTTGGGAGGAGGGATTTATTAGTGAAGTAGATTGTTTCATGGAGTAAGCAATGTCTTTGTACAGGAAATGCTATGATTATTTAAAGAAATGGAGTGTCTCATTTGCAGATTTTTTAATGTTTTAAATGGATGGATTTGAGAGGAAAGGTTCAAATGAAAGATGGAGAAATGTCTGTAGTGTTTTTAAATCAAAGAGGGTTAATAATTAATGACGTGAAAGTTTGTGACCACTGACCATTTATTTAATTTATAGATGTATATTGAACACAACAGACCCAACCTTAAATATTTGGCATGTAATGATAAGTGGGTTAAGTATTTAGAGAGTAACAAACATGATGAATGTCATTCATAGTTACTGAAAATGGCAGAATATATATATATTTTTCATTACCAGGACACATTACCAATGTTGAGAGGGTGTTTTCTTTAATCTTTGAACAAACAATGGAAAAATGAGAAATAAGTTGGATGTAGATTCAGTAAAGGGTTTTATTATTGGTGAAGTATAATTTTAAGCATTTTACTTGTTCATAGTTTACCAGGTATACCACTAACCAACAAGGTATTTAAAAAAAGATTAGTTCATTAGAGAGATATGTTTGAACAATCAATTAAAAAGATGAAGTAATTTTGTACATGTATATTTTGAACTTTTTCTTTTGTAACGTCCTACATTTTGAGTCACCTTGTCCTCCTTTTCGTTAAACCCGAACCCGAAGGGGTGGTAAGACGTGGTGCTAAAACTAATTAATTTAAGCTACATTGCGAATGTTATAGATTTCGAGCGAACGAGTATTCAGAGAACTTTCGATGCCATTCACTTCTGAAATTGAGAATCGGCGTGAACAGCAATGCTCACAAAAGATTCCATTTCCGTGAACACCGGTGCCCGGAAGTGTTGATTACTTTTATTTTTAATTATAGGCTATATAAATAGTTTAATTAGCGTACCATTGAAAGTAATGTTGATAAAGACCAGCTAATATTATCTTGTTTGGTGGGTGCACTTGTATTCATGCGAAAAGTTGTGTAAATAGTAGTAAAAAAAGGAAAATTTGGGTGGACTTATTATGCACTACTGCACAAAAAACCATGACAATCACTAAAAAAATAAATACAAATATTATTGTGATTATAGAATTCAATACAAATCAATATTTGAAAAAGATATTAAAATATTTAGTAGTGAAATATAAACAAGTGTATTAGATATGTCAGTATGACTTAATAAAAGTGAATGTTGTATAAGACTAGATAAAACATTGAATAAGAACACATTAAAATGTGAGTCAAGTTACACACACAATATTAAAATAATAACATATTAAAATTAGTTAACATAAATTCATAATGGATTATCGTTGACTAGATATAATGTTGAACTAATGCTACAATAGAAAGAGTAATTAGAATAAGATTAAACTGTAAACATTGACCATTGATTGAGAAATAAATGAAAAGATATAAAATAAAGTTTTTATTGAATTCTATTTTCTTAGCTTATTCCCATGCTCCTTAAGCGGCATCCTAGAGATGGCCTTAATTATGTTGATTGTAACATGTTTCGGCGAACTACGGCGCCATCATCAGACTAAATCAAGAAAAAATAAAAATATAATAGTTTAAGGTCCAAGCCAATGGGCGTTGGTCATTAAGAAAAACACAGTGAAAACAAATTAGAAAATGGCTCTAAAATAAAATAAAACCAAAGTGAAGAATGAAATACCATATTTACCAATGTGAAATGCCTGAGTGAGTTTCTATGGTTGAAAACCAAAATTAAACTGATTAAAAATCAGACCATTTCAGTAAAGGAAGACAAATGTAAAGTTAGAGACATCTGGAACTTCAAAGATAATGCAAGAGTAGTTCAACTATCAATGTCTTGCAAACAATATTACTCCAAAATTCGCTAAAATTAATATCAAATCTAACAAAACTAGAATTCAAAAATTTACAAAGTTTGTTCATCACACCAGAGTTAAGAATGAAATAGCTTATTTGCACAGAAAACAACAATTTCTTAACCTTCAAGCTTATCAATTACATCTTGAACTCAGCAATCTTATTCACCCCACCATTTGGCATAATATACAGCTTCACATCCAAGATAAAATCAATAACCTATTAATCCACAAAAACCACACCCTAAAAAACAAAATTAGCAAACTCATGATACAACCAAAACCTTTCAATCAACCTAACAATATCACAGCTCATAAATTTTACCCTAGAATCTTGAACTTATTCAATTTCCATCTCTCCCATTATGAAGAATCTATTCTTCTTAAATGGTGACCTGGTGGTCTAGGGGTACGGTGTCAGACTTCTATACTGGCGGCCGGGGTTCGATCCTCGGTCCCGGCACAGATTTATCTGATTTCCAAACCCTTCCTACACCTCTGACAAGACATCTTGTGAATGTGTGGAATGCCAGGTCGCCTCCGTGGTTCGGATTCCACGTTAAACTGTAGGTCCTTCATTTCATCTCACAATCACCCTACCATTACACATTAGCGTAAGTGCGTATAACCCGAACGGGTAGTAAGACGCGGTGCTAATAATAATAATAATAATAATAATATTCTTCTTAAAGGTTTCAAATTTAATTTCCACAACTATTCCCTCACCGATAAAGTCCATTCTTACATAATAGATAGTGAAGAAGCCATCAAACATATTGATTCTGAGTCCAAAAACCAAACTAGACACACAACAGCCAACCAAATTCATAAAATCATTAACAATGACAATAGCATCAAACCTAACCTGCAAGAACATCTTATCCTCAAACATCTTAACAAAAAATTTAAAACAAATAAAATTATCAACGTTAAATCTGATAAAGGGAATACTATTGTTCTCATGACTCTTGATGATTACATTTCCAAAACCATGAATTCATAAATAACAACAACATCATTGAACTGAAAAACGACCCTACCATCAAATTTCAAAAATATATAAAACTTCTCTAAAAAAGGCACCCTTATTGTTCCACCTAAAGACAGCTTCAAATTCATAAATATGAACCCTAAAGCACCAGCTTTACTTTTCTCCCCAAATTCACAAACCGAATATCCCGATACGACCTTTAGTCAACTACCAGAACGCCCAGCTTACAAGATCACTAAATTCCTCGCCAAAATATTACAACATAACTTACAACTACCATATTCCTTCAAAGTAAAAGTTCTTATAACCTAATTGACAAACTTAAAAACATCTCCCTAAACAAACAATCTAAATTTCTATCATAGACATCTCCAACCTATACACAAATGTCCCTTCAATGAAACCATAGACATTGCCACTAATATTTTGAAAAATAATAACGCTTCTTCTGAATACACCAAACAAATCATATCCATCCTCAGAATAGTTTCTGATCAAAATTACTTTCAGTTCAACAACAAATACTATTCTCAAAAGAATGGCTTAGTTATGGGTTCCCCCATCTCCGTTCTAATGTCCGAAATATTTTTACAATACTATGACAATAAAATACTTGAGAAACTTAACACTATTTTGGACGTCAAATTCTACTGTCGTTATGTGGATGACATTTTGTTAATTTACGAACAACTTCCCAATTCCTCTTTGAATGAATTAAATCAAACTGTTAATACAATTCATCCCAACCCAAATCACCATTTAACATGAAATCAACAATAGCATAAACTATCTTGATATTTCCATTTTCAGAAACTTGAACAACCGTTTCGAGTACAAAATTTTCAGAAACAACACACACACACCACAACAAGATTTAATTATTCCCAATGACTCTAACACCCCTCTCTCACAAAAGAGCAGCTTTCAACAGCCTCATATACAGACTACTCTATATCCCTTTAAATAAAAGAATTATAAACTTGAACTGAATATTATTAAACAGCTTGTCATTACTAATGGATACTCTCATTCTTTAGTTTACCGCATCCTCCAAAAGCAAAAAGCCCAGTTAAAACGCACAACTACCCTTACTCCCTCCAATGCCACAACCCACCAATAAAACCAAATGGGTAAAATTCAACTATACTGGAAATGAAATTTACAAAATCTCCAATATTTCAAAAAATCCGAAACTTAACATTGCTTATAGTACCAACAACAATATTAAAAAATATATTAACAATTCCAATTTCAATACAACTAGTCAATATCAAAAAAGTGGAGTCTACCAACTCATTCCAATGCACTCTAACTACCCCTCTATGACAAAAGAGCAGCTTTCAACAGCTCATTATCAGAACTATATCCCTTAAATAGAATTATAAACTAAACTGAAATATTAAACAGCTTGCATTACTAATGATACTCTCATTCTTTAGTTTACCGCATCCTCCAAAAGCAAAAAGCCCAGTTAAAACGCACAACTACCCTTACTCCCTCCAATGCCACACCCACCAATAAAACCAAATGGGTAAAATTCAACTATACTGGAAATGAAATTTACAAAATCTCCAATATTTTCAAAAAATCCAAACTTAACATTGCTTATAGTACCAACAACAATATTAAAAAATATATTAACAATTCCAATTTCAATACAACTAGTCAATATAAAAAAGTGGCGTCTACCAACTCACTTGCCAATGCAATAGTTTATACATTGGCAAAAGTGGTCGAAGGATTTCAACCAGGTTTTCTGAACATATCAATGATTTCAAATACTACAAGAAAAAATCTAAATTCTCTGAAAATCTCAAATCTCAGGTCATCAACCCACCCCCATAGAAAACTGCATGAAACTACTTTACAGCTCTTCTAAAGGCACAGCTATGAACACTGCTGAAAACATTTTTATACAAACCGCTCTGCTCAACAGCAAAAATGGCCTTAATGAACAAACTCAATTCGAAAATCAAACCCTAATCCACACCTTAAGAAAACTTCCCCAACATACTAGACTAAAATAACCTATGTTCCAGCCCTTCCATCCAGTAGATAATGACCTGTTCGGGCCAGTGTCGTGAAGATTTTGGACCTTCCATTTTCCTTATTCTCAATTTCATTTCTCTTTCCATAATATGGAAATATATATATATATCATAATATGATTATCAATCAATTTCTATCTATCCAGTAACAACGTATTTTTCTATCTAGCAACAACTTATCCTTACATTAAGTCATTTCGCACCTTCCCTACTCTTGCATTATCTTTGAAGTTCCAGATGTCTCTAACTTTACATTTGTCTTCCTTTACTGAACTGGTCTGATTTTTAATCAGTTTAATTTTGGTTTTCAACCATAGAAACTCACTCAGGCATTTCAAATAGGTAAATATGATATTTCATTCTTCACTTTGGTTTTATTTTATTTTAGAGCCATTTTCTAATTTGTTTTCACTGTGTTTTTCTTAATGACCAACGCCCATTGGCTTGGACCTTAAACTATTATATTTTTATTTTTTCTTGATTTAGTCTGATGATGGCGCCGTAGTTCGCCGAAACATGTTACAATCAACATAATTAAGGCCATCTCTAGGATGCCGCTTAAGGAGCATGGGAATAAGCTAAGAAAATAGAATTCAATAAAAACTTTATTTTATATCTTTTCATTTATTTCTCAATCAATGGTCAATGTTTACAGTTTAATCTTATTCTAATTACTCTTTCTATTGTAACATTAGTTCAACATTATATCTAGTCAACGATAATCAATTATGAATTTATGTTAACTAATTTTAATATGTTATTATTTTAATATTGTGTGTGTAACCTGACTCACATTTTAATGTGTTCTTATTCAATGTTTTATCTAGTCTTATACAACATTCACTTTTATTAAGTCATACTGACATATCTAATACACTTGTTTATATTTCACTACTAAATATTTTAATATCTTTTTCAAATATTGATTTGTATTGAATTCTATAATCACAATTATATCTGCTTCCTTACTACAACTTCACAATGTTTTTCAAAAATACAAATATGTATGAACACTAATCCAAACTCTAGATACACAAAAATAAGAAACTATGCAAAGCAATACGTGAGAAACGTCCACGTGGCGAGCCTCTTTACACTGGAACGAGCATATAACAGGGGAGAGCACGAATTTCCTTTGATGATTCACTCAAAGACCGATAGCGGTTGGATCATCAGCGAATGCGAACCAAATCAGAATGATTATACCGGAGAGAACACAACCGATCTAGCAGTTGTAATTACGAAATTCAGTTCGGTGTAACCGGCACATTGAGCGGTGCCGAACAGCCTTCAGTAGAATCCACTCGTGTTAACTAGGCTGCCATTTGCGTTGGCTTGTTCTCCGACAATGATCGCTTTTTCAGCGAATTATCAAAGGATATTCGTGTTCGCCCATGCTCTGTTTCTTTCAATGTGACCGGGTGTCCAGTTCGCATCAAGTGATTGACTTCAGTTGTGCTTGACCTAGTTTCCTTTGTGTTTTGCGTGGCGTTTTAATTAAAGCATAAATAAAAAAAGGCTTCCAAGAGATATTCTCATTTGTTCTCTCTAATGTAAGTGCACATGTTCAGTGACGATCATGAGCATATGTAAATGTTTTACCTAATAAATGCGAACGTACAGTTTTCTTATGTTCGCTTCAGTGTAAGCCTAGCTGTTGCAAACTTGACACTTAAGCGAGAACTAACGAATATTTTCACAGCTTTGCTCGATGATAACATCACACTAATCTGCCGAATGTCCATGAACTTGCCAGGAAATAACCGACGAAACAGACTTTTCCTGGCAACGCTAATTGAAGAAAGTATTCTCTGCGGAGAATTCTTTTCGCTTTGATTCGATTCGTTTAAGTAGGAGCGGGTCCATTTATATACGTGGATATAATACTTTTTTGGATTCCACGCTTCGATTCGCTTAGGTTGGAGCGGGCCTTTAGATAGTATTTTTAGATTTAAAGCACGCTGTTAGTTCAGTCTGAACAATTAGATACCGTACATTTCTTTTCCCTTGGCTCGAAAGACTCCTTACCAAATATACGCGGCACCCTATCAATTTCATTTTCAAATTCTTCAAATTCTTTGGTCAACAAAAATTCATCCAAGCTTCCGCGACTTGAACTTTTCTATAACAAATAATTGTGAGATTGACAAATCCGTGATATGGAACCCAGTGAGATCTATTCGAATGAAAAAATCTTATTTCCTAGTTAAATTTTATCGCAGAATAGCTAAACCGAAAAATCTTGAGATTATGTCACGTGACCGCTCCATCTCGCAATGGAATAATCTCGTAACATCTCAGGAATAGATCCACAGGAGTCTATATACAATATATTACAGTCAATCGAAACTACCTTTTCTTCTAAGATTGTGCAGTCGAAGGTCTAAAACAATATCGAGATATTATTTCATGCTTTTCACGTATGCATACAAGAGCGTCCGCAGGGAAATTCTTCCCGCCTTTCTCTCTTGAGATTGTATAAATATTACGAATTCGGATGGAGTTGAAACATTTTTCTTATGTTGCATCTTAATTTCAGGAGCCAAAGATTGTCTTAAAAGCATATTTTGAGACATCAATCTAATACATTTTCTCGGGGGAGGACCCTTTCCATATTTTAGATCAATCATCATGGTATCTTAATAAAGTGCCAATTATTCATTATTTGTGCGATATATTAAAGTGTATTTTAAAATATGCGTGAGTGAGTACAACAAAGGCATTGCATTAGTTTCACGCACGCTCGATAAGATTCTGTTTCGTGTAAATAACATCTGCTAATATATAAGTACATGCTTGTTCTCATTGGGGTGAAAAGCACCAACACCTTTAGCACGTACCTCTTGCGGCCACCGCCTTTTGGCTATTGCATTACCTGCTAGACTGAAGCGTCTGGCCGGCTGGTAGGGATTAGATTGATTTTACTTTGCGAGTTAAGAGTTGCCATCGCAGACACTTATCCTCGTGGTGTGAGGGGGACACATACTGTATGAATGTTAAGGGGGGTGACGCTAGGTCTGGTGTTGTCTACTCTTTAGGGTTGGGCTGAGACGTAGTCTATTCCTTCCCTCATGCTGGTACGCATGCAACTCAGATGCTTTCCCGAATGGGAGTGTGAACAGCCTGATTGTTTCAAGTTGTCTTTCTAAAAAATCCCTGCATAATGCCTCCTTGTGGCTGCCCCTGAATTCCCCACTTAGATGGTCGGCCTGACGACCCGGACAATGGGTGGAAGGGATGATAAACTCCTGTGGGACCATCTGTGTGGATCTGTACTAAGCGGCTGGTTATACGTACCCGGTTTCGGCCGGCTATAGTTGATCAGAACATCTCCATGAGGTCATCGTTGGCCAACATAGGGTCAATGCTCCGGGTAACCGGAGTTATACCTAAGGCTGCGTTTCTGACTCCCTCTAGTAATGATGGAGGGGCCAGGAAATGGGCGTGAGGGTTTTCTCAGGCTACTCAATGAGGGCCTTCAAATGGATGGGGTCTGAAGATACTTGGATTAGTGTAGGCGTAGGGTGGCCAAGAAATTGGGTACTTGTTTCCCATCGCGGGTGCCAGGTGTTATTCCTGCCTGGGCAGGGTAAGATAATCAAGGATCGTCGTATAAATCTATGGTTGCCTTTTTACGCACTTCTAGTTATAAATTCTAAGATTGGTACAGATGGTGCAAAGAGCAATGAGGGTGTGAATGGCAAAACATAAGAGATGGTACGCTACGAGAAAATACATATTTATTAGTATATGCCATTGCGAGGAGTGATAATTTTGATTATGAATTTGTGAATGAGTGTGTCGTAAGGAAAGGTAGGATAGTATTGTTCTTGGGATTTGGAAAAGTGGAGAAAGTCCAGGTAAATAGGTGCTTAATGGGGGATTAATTATGGGTGTTTGTTAGTCTTAGTCAGGATTGGAGGGATTTGGCAGATTTATTTTTTTTACCCAAGAACTTCAGGTGTAGGAAATGCTACTTTGACAATTCACCATTTTGGACCAACCCCATCGCCAATATTAAACTCCTCCGAGTGGAAGGCATATTACTCAAATAACATGACCAGATTTAATTGTTTCTGAAAATTCGATTGTCATTTAACCTAAAGTGCTATTATATTCTTGAATGTTCTAAAAAAACCTGACCCTTATAAATTAATGTTCTAATTAGTTTTATAAAGATTATTTGTTGTGGAATAGGTGACAGTAGTTACTATGTATGTAGTCTTATTAAGACTGCTGATGACGGAGAAATCGAGGTTCGAATCTTGGTCGGGTGTATTGAGAGTGGTTTTTTTTAAAGATGGTATTCCATTCTCCCTCTATTTTCATTTTCAAATTTTCCAGTTTCCCAGCCCTTCGAATCGCAATTACATTCCATGTTCCTATGCTGAAAGGGAAAGTTTTATTTGATGAGTGTTCTTTGTTGATCACTCCCCTGAAGTAGTCCCCGGCCAAATTAGTGTACCCCATAAATTTTTTAGCCCAGAAAGAGTTATCATTGATTTTGTTCCTTTGACAAAAGGAGTTCTTAAGAGAAAGATAGTGTGGCAGTTTTCTTTCTTCCTCTCCACACCATAGCTGAACTACCACTCCATGCTGTCACGCCCGTGGCTCTTCGATCTTGAACTAACTCGAGCAATATGATCGCGACCAATCACGCAGTATAGTATAAACGCACTAACAAAAGCCGGCGTATTTGTACAATGATAATTTGCAATCAAGCTGGAAACAGACTTATGCAGACTTTATTAAACGAGGTTACGGCATTAGTGGTGGATAGGGATATGATAAAAGTATCGATACTCTACTAATATAGATATTCTCCTTTCGATACTAGTATTTTTACTCGATACTTTTTTCCTATACCTTTAATTATGTTAGTACTTATACTACGGTATCGGCACATTATCGAAAGAAACAACTTTTTTGTTATCTTCATTCATGCTGGGCTTTTAAGTGTTTACTAGGGTGGACTGTGGAGGAAGAACAAATGAGACTATTTCTCAGTTCTCACTCTTTTTCTGCATGACAAGCAAGTAGCAACTCCAGCATTTAATCTTTTTTAGCTCATCATAATTTCATAGTTGTTAATCATTATAAATTCATTATAATCTGCAGTATTTAAATAAATATGAAAATACAATTATTATGATGCAAAAGTTGGAGTTATTAATACTAGATTAAAAAATATATAGCCATATTAAAATTTCGATACCATTACTTACTATTATCGATACTTTTCTTTCGATATATTTTCCTCACGATACTTTTAATGAGTACAGTATCGATACGTTTCTTTCGATACCACATTCCAAGTGGTGGAGAAACAAGCCACTAACACGGGAAATCACAGAAACCAACACTCGCGCACGTGATCTATGCGACAGCAGTGATGACTGGTGAGAGAACAAGGCAATAGATGCTGTGAGTAACAGTGGCCCGCTTTCGGAAATCGCGCGATAACCGTCTAGGGACCGCGTTATCTAAACCATATGTCTCTGATCTCGTTACATCCAAATCGTTTAGTAAAAACACGCGTTATGGGAGAATTACCTGTACTCCTTTTACCCTGAAATATAGCAGTTCTAGCTGAGTTGATTGCACTGTGGTATATCTTATGAGCTACACCACAGTGGAACCAAGCAAGATAAAATTGTTACCTACCATACCTTTCAGAGTAAACGGAATATACATGCAATCAAAATCTACTTTAGTTTATTTTTTAAGTGTGAAATTACATCAAAACTCTTTTTATTTAAATATATTATATCACTCCGATATAATGAAGTGTAATTCTTTGTTCACGTAAAAAACATAATTGAAATTAATGCGATTTGAAGACTTTTGGAGAAAAATGAATCCTCTAAAACGTTTCTCCAAGTTTTCATAACATTTAAAGCTATATAGGTTCCCAATAAAACTCCACTGAAATATATAGGATTTTCTAGAAAAATGAACTAGATTTTTAATACGTTACGGTATTTTTTAACTCTTTAATTTGAAACAATATACAAAAAAGTGTGTAATACCTAGAAATATTTCAAGAAATCTGGAATACCAATGAAATTTTTAAAAAAACATACAAATAGCATTCCTGAATATATAGGAACTTAATTGTTTTAATACCTATCCTATACGCACAAAATATATACACTAGAGTCGCGATTATCCGGCCCGGTTCTCGGTATTAACAGGTGTGTTTTAAAATAAGCAAATCGGTATATATCCACTAGTAATTAGTAAAAAATTAATCGCAAACACCTTAAAATTGTTATATTGGAAACAGCAAAGCATAACTGCTATGCATGCAGTTGGTGTTTAATACAATACTATTGCAGTCACTTACGCTAGGTCGATATAGATAGCAGCACTGTTTTGATTCGGCTGGAAACAGAAGTTGTGGCAATGGAGGGGTGCGCGAGGCGCGGCTACATGAGGCAAATCCATACTGAGATTATTACATTCGGATGCCTTATTATCAGGATTTTCCGCAATTCAGACACTTTAGGCCGGATAATCGCGACTCCATTGTATTTAATTCTAGGTTCATCCTTAGCAAGTAAATAAATTCATTCACTTGTGATTTGCAATATATTGGCCTACACATAAAAAATACAGAGTTTCAAAATATAAACTGAGGACGCTTAATCAACACTGAAATATTTCCTTCATTTTACGTATCTAAATTAATGAAATATATTATAAAGATCAAGTATTTGCTTGATATATTGAACAAATTATACAATAAATTATACCATACAAAAGAAAAACCAAAATAATTTGTTTTCATTACAGGATTCTATCTTAAATAGATGTGTCATTAATAGAAGCATGGAACTTAATATGATGCCATTTTATTGCTTCCAGAGATATATGATGAAATACATAAATTATTATTTTCATTCAAATGATAGGATGCATTTTTAACCTATGTTTTAATTTTACACGATATCTATGTGTAATGAAACAAACCTATTCACATCTACTATATATATTGTCAGGATTGATTGCCACCTGTGTGAAATGTCACATCTATTCACAGCTGCAGGTGATAGGTGTATCTATAACCAGGATTGATGATCACTTGTCTGATATGTTACACATATATTCACAACTGCAGGTGCAAACTGTATCTCCGGCCAGGATTGCTCACCACATGCGTGTCATGTTACAGGTTTATACATGCTAGCTATGTCTCCAGCCAGGATTGATCACCACCTGCGTGTCATGTTAGAGATATATATGCTAGCTGTGTCTCCAGCCAGGATTGATCACCACCTGCGTGTCATGTTACAGATGTATATATGCTAGCTGTGTCTCCAGCCAGGATTGATCATCACCTGCGTGTCATGTTACAGATGTATATATGCTAGCTGTGTCTCCAGCCAGGATTGATCACCACCTGCGTGTCATGTTACAGATGTATATATGCTAGCTGTGTCTCCAGCCGGATTGATCACCACCTGCGTGTCATGTTACAGATGTATACATGCTAGCTGTGTCTCCAGCCAGGATTGATCACCACCATCGTGTCATGTTACAGATGTATATATGCTAGCTGTGTCTCCAGCCAGGATTTATCACCACCTGCCTGTCATGTTACAGGTGTATATGCTAGCTGTGTCTCAAGCCAGGATTGATCACCACCTGCGTGTCATGTTACAGAATGTATACATGCTAGCTGTGTCCCCAGCCAGGATTGATCGCCACCTGCGTGCCATGTTACAGATGTATATATGCTAGCTGTGTCTCCAGCCAGGATTTATCACCACCTGCGTGTCATGTTACAGATGTATACATGCTAGCTGTGCCTCCAGCCAGGATTGATCACCACCTGCGTGCCATGTTACAGAATGTATACATGCTAGCTGCGTCTCCAGCCAGAATTTATCACCACCTGCGTGTCATGTTACAGAATGCATACATGCTAGCTGTGTCTCCAGCCAGGATTGATCACAACCATCGTGTCATGTTACAGATGTATATATGCTAGCTGTGTCTCCAGCCAGGATTTATCACCACCTGCGTGTCATGTTACAAATGTATATATGCTAGCTGTGTCTCCACCAGGATTTATCACCACCTGCCTGTCATGTTACAGGTGTATATGCTAGCTGTGTCTCAAGCCAGGATTGATCACCACCTGCGTGTCATGTTACAGATGTATACATGCTAGCTGTGTCTCCAGCCAGGATTGATCACCACCATCGTGTCATGTTACAGATGTATATATGCTAGCTGTGTCTCCAGCCAGGATTTATCACCACCTGCCTGTCATGTTACAGGTGTATATGCTAGCTGTGTCTCAAGCCAGGATTGATCACCACCTGCATGCCATGCATGTTACAGGTGTATACATGCTAGCTGTGTCACCAGCCAGGATTGATCACCACCTGCGTGTCATGTTACAGGTGTATACATGCTAGCTGTGTCTCCAGCCAGGATTGATCACCACCTACATACCATGTTACAGGTGTATATGCTAGCTATATCTTCACCCAGGATTGATCACCACCTGCGTGCCATGTTACAGATGTATATATGCTAGCTGTGTCTCCAGCCAGGATTGATCACCACCTGCGTGTCATGTTACAGATATATATGCTAGCTGTGTCTCCAGCCAGGATTATTCACCACCTGCATGCCATGTTACAGATGTATATATGCTAGCTGTATCTTCAGTCAGTATAGATCACCACCTGCCTGTCATGTTACAGATGTATATATGCTAGCTGTGTCTCCAGCCAGGATCTATCACCACCTGCCTGTCATGTTACAGGTGCATATATGTTAGCTATGTCTCCAGCCAGGATTGATCACCACCTGCGTGTCATGTTACAGGTGTATACATGCTAGCTATGTCTCCAGCCAGGATCTATCACCACCTGCCTGTCATGTTACAGGTGCATATATGTTAGCTATGTCTCCAACCAGGATTGATCACCACCTGCGTGTCATGTTACAGGTGTATATATGCTAGCTGTGTCTTCAACCAGGATTGATCACCACCTGCGTGCCATGCATGTTACAGGTTTATACATGCTAGCTATGTCTCCAGACAGGATGTATCACCACCTGTCTGTCATGTTACAGGTGTATCCACGAGTACATTGACGTGTACTCGGAAGCAAAGAAGCCGGACGCCTCAGAACTTATCAACTCGCCGTTCGGGGGCGTTACTGCGGTCCAATCCCTCCTCGCCGGCGCATCTCACTGTACCAGGTGCTGTCGCTTGGTTTCTTCACAGACAAGAACGGCAGCTACCCTGAGCTGTTTGGGGGACGTTACGCCTTCATCAACGAATGTAGGTTGTTTTTTACTTCTGACTCTAACCCATAGTTTTAATAATAATATATGTGGAGTGGGACGAACGTTTCTATCCCCCTAGTTTCTTATTAACAACTAGAAAAGCTACTAAATATCAGTGCCGGAGCGTGATCTTTATTTTTGGTGGGAACAGGTCAAAGCTTACCAATAATGATTATTTCTCACCACATATTAACATATGTACATTAAATTCATCTAAGTTTTTCTAGTTTTTAAAAATCACTAGAGTTACAAAATCCCCTTAGTTTTCATTGTGGCCTCTGAATGCCAGTTCATGAGTAGGTATCGCTGTATTTTAAGCATTATATTACTCGGCCTAACATACGCCTAATTTTTGACACCTGTTCATTGTGTTTTTGGACTGAAATGTTGACCGTGGAATCTATCTCTGCTGCAATATTTACTGTTTCAAATGTTTTAAACTTTCATGCATTTTTCAAATGAATTGCACGTTCATAATGTTTCTCCTTGCAGCCTGCCGCTGTCCACAGCCCCTCACCACCAAATAATAAACAATAAAAATAAAATAAGTTTTTTTTTTTACTCACAGTTAACCAAATTGTTTACCAAACCAAGCATTAGAAAAAGTTATTTTTTTCTTGCCACCCACCTACATAAATGTAAAGTTAGTAAGCCATTGTGCTCCTCAGTTTAATTTCAAGTTTATTTTTTCAGTTTTAATTAAGTCAACGGAATTTTTAAATAAATAATCTACTTTATTAATTTTAATTAATTTTTCACGTGTTATCCTACTTCTTGGATCTTAACACATACTAAAAACTGAGACACATAAACGCCCAAACAAAATATAAATCATCTTTAGCATATAGCCTGCCAGCTTAGGCTGGCCGCACTCGTTAGTGTAAGGCTCGTGCCATAATGGTAGGGGGATTGACCTTGAAGGACATCTCGTACTTTCTCTAAAAGACCCTTGTGACAGCTGGCCCTGCTCAGTTTCTATATTCGGTCACTCTAGCGCTGGTACCGTTCTCGCGTGACCTTTTCAGCGAGGAATAATCTTGACTTGAATATTATATAATAAATTCAATAATTCACTGCGTGTAGAGAATGGTGTTTCACTTCATATTCATGTGTTTTTTTTACAAAATATTTTATATAATAAAAAAAGAAAAATGTTGGTGGGGTCTCTGTGGTCCCTGCTAGACATATTTTCACGTATTCATAGTGAAGTCGCGTGATCTGCATCTGTCACTTTTGATGAATATTATCAATGAATATAAAATAACACTAAATAAAATAGTAAAATCATACCCATAGCTTACGGCAAAAAAAGTTTGTATTTTTAAGGTGCCCCAAATAAATGTCCTTGTTAAATACTCGCCACTATTTTACCGTTCACACTTCCTAGCTTGTCGCACAGCACCTCCCAAGTCACACCTCTCACAGATCATCATACCGTTTCATATCCAAAACAATGCTATCAACTACACCACGGTAATATCCCACATCTTTCCCCTCTAATTTCACAACTCTTCGATAAGTCTCTTAATCGGCTTAGTTTCCCGCCGAAGGCGCGAAGTTGCTGGAGTTTAACTGCGCACTTCCAAGCTGTGCTCTCTTTCAAGGGGACTCGTACCAGGAGTTTCCTCTTATCTAGGTCCACAGCTGCAGAGGTTCAGGGTTCTTGCTTCAGATCCGGGCCACTCGGTGTGTCCTCAGGAAAGGGTTCAACATTACTTGGGCATTGGGCTGTAAGCGGTGCTTGCCTTTATTCTTCATCAGTAAGCTACTTATGGGTGGCTTTCTTGATTGGTCCTCATATCGAATCCAGGTCATATCCAGATGTGGAACATAAACCCGGATACGTCGTGGTCGGAGTATTTGCTTCGCCTTTGCACTGACACACTTGGATTCATTTCTCCTATAATTCTTCACCCAGACCTGGTCACTCACAGAATAACGACAAGTGTTGAAACTAACTCCTCCACAGGACTCCCTCTGTTTATCTTTTGCTTGCTGCACTCGGTTTGATGTTGGAGGGGGGCGAATTAGGTCCAGACGAGGCCTCAACTGCCTTCTCATCAAAGCTTGAGCTGGTGAAATCCCGATGGTTGTATGGAGTAGGAACCTTTGTAAGGACACGTCAAGTTGGGATGGAGGAACTTCCTCCAGGGTGATCTGGAGACGACGCTTTACTGTCTTTACCGTATTATCTGCAGTACCATTTGTTTTTGGTAAAAATGGGGCTCCATGCTTCCATTGGACACCATTTTTCCATAGGAATGTCTGGAATTCCTCACTTTCAAAGGATGAATAGTTGTCCGAGACAAGGTATACCGGTAGGCCAAACCGGGAAAAAACCTGTTGCAAAAACTGGCTGCTGACATGGACAATGTTGAGAAAAATTCCAGACAATTAGAGTGAGCGTCTTTGATGAACAGATAGTATTTACCCAAAAAAAGGTCCTAGGTGATCAATGTGCAGGCGTTCCCATGGTTTTGTTGGCCATTCCTACAGTATCAATTCAATCTTTGGTGGGTTATCCTTGGTTGCGTTGCAGGCTGGACATAATGCCACTAGTTCAGCAATGCCCTAATCTAGTTTCGGCCACCAAATGTATGAGCGTGATAAAGCCTTGGGCTTGACGATGCCCAGATGAGTTGAATGTAATTCTTGTAGTACGGTGGCTCTTAGGGCTAAAGGTACCGCAATCCTATACCCCCAAAGCAACACATCTCTTTCAACATGGAGTTCATCCTTGCGCCGGAAATAGAGTTCCAAATTAGCCTCAACAGCTTGTGGCCAGTTGTACTTTAAATAATTTATGGTTTTCATAATGACCTGGTCTTTCTTTGTGGCTGTTAATAACTGCTTATAGTCAAGTGGCAAATTATTATTACTGTCCAAAACATAGTGAATTGTCTAATCTACATCTTCTTGAGCATTAGGTTACTCGGGCAGTGGTGCCTTTGACAGCCAATTAGCAAAGTTCTGGGAAGATTTTACCCATTCAACATCATATCTGTAATTCGATAATATCAGAACCCATCACTGGAATCTGTTTGCTGCACACGCTGGAATACCATGCTTTAGACCAAAGATAGCTAACAAAGGATTATTATCGTTCACCAAAATCCACTTACTTACGAATAAGTAAGTGTGAAACTTCTTAGCGCTGAAAATGAGCCTCGCTCCTTCCTTGTGCAACTGGTTGTACGATTCTTCCGTTTTGGATAGCGAGCGGCTTGCAAACGCTAGAGGTTTGTAAACGCTAACGGTTTCTCTTCACCGTTAGAATATCTTTGTGAAATCACTGCACCCAGTTCTAGGTCTGACCCATCAACCGATAGACGAACCAGATACTGTGGGTTAAAATGAGCCAGCGATCGGTTAGTTTGAACTACCTCTTTAATCTGGCAGAACGCCTGTTCACAACGCTCATCCCACTCCCACGACACGACTTTACGCAAGAACTTGTACAGGAGACCCAAAATTGTGGCTTGAGAGGGCAAAAACTTGTACAAATAATTTATAAATCCTAAGTATGACTGCAGTTATAAGGCATTCACGAGCTAAGTTTACCTGGATGACAGCTCGAAATGTTACTAGAAGTAATCCCTAATATTTCACTACGCCCACAGCTGACATCTATCACTTTGGATCACTGTAATGAAAACAGATGGTAATATATTAATGTGATAGTTAACCACAGTAATCTAGGCCAATATTATTTATATATTTATTTGAGGTTGGACACAAAGTTTATTTATAGTTTTATTCCCCTTTAAAAAAATATTAACACCACTTTCACATAAACTTCTAACGACATAGTTTTAAAATGGCGACTGACGAAATTAAACCATATGATTTAACATAACTGTAAACAAGTTTTTTACAATGATGCAGACACGCAGTTGATGAAAATATTTTATTCAGTTAAATATTTCAAAATACGATAAAATAATCATAAAATCATTTATTGTATGTAAAAAAATGACAACAATTTTCTCTTTTCCAAGTAAATTCGAATCCTGTGTTAAAAGATATTGATGTGTGCACTATATTACACAAAATCAGTAACGTTCCAAAACGAAAAATAAGTACTTTTAATTATGTTTAAAATATTGTTTCGGGTTGGATAAAAAGAAATTATTTTAAAAAATGAAATAGTATGAGAAAACTTAAGTTTACGTTATTTTAAATTTAATATATTACAGGTAATTAAAGAGCTTTACATTTATAACAAAACTGTGAGCTTTTACAAGTGTTGGCAACCCAAAACTTAAACATATGATTTTCGAACTGTCATTTAGGTAAAAACCTATCGTGAACGGAATATACTTCACGTTCTTCGGCTTGGTAATTCTAAAACTGCACGAACCTTGTCCTCAGTTGAATGCAAGTCATTTGTGTCATTCCTGAAGCCGAGATATTCCACTGAAGAGTTACCTGTCTCACATTTCTTTATGAACAAGGTCGACCCAGACTCTCTGAGTATCACCAAAACCTTGGTGAGTCGAAATTTGAGTTGTGCTAGGTCCTCAGCCCCTATTAGAATGTCGTCAACTAGCGCAGTGGTATCTTCTAGACTACCAAGTAAAGTGTCCATTATTTTTTGGGACTTGGCGGGAGCACATACGACCCCAAAGGGCAAGCGGGTATATTTATACAAGCCTTTTGGCGTGGTTATTGTCGTGAGCAATTGAGATGTCTCCTCTAACTCAAACTGTTGATAAAATTTGGACAAATCGAGCTTCGCAAACCCCTTACCGCCCTGGACTTTGTGAAACAGATTCTCAATCCTAGGAAGAGGGTGCTGTTCCACTTGTAAACATGGATTTAACGTCAACTTATAGTCGCCATAGATTCGAATTCTCCAACCGTTTTTCATCACGGAAACTATAGGCGATCCAAATTGACTAGTCCACAGGCTCTAAAATCTCTTCTTTCAAAAGTATGTCAATTTCGGTGACAACCCCCTCTTGAAGAGCAAGTGGGATTGGACGAGCCTTAATACATTTGGGCTCAGCATAAAAACAACATTATAATTCAGGCTCTTTTATTCCGCCTCGTTAATCTTGAACAAACTTTCACTATCATCTTTGATATCTTCAGATAAAAAGTGTGTATTTTCCCTTTATAATAAGACTGGTTCCTATTTACGTTATTCGATCTACCCTTATTTCTACATACCCTTGCTAAATGTCCAATCTGTGATTAAATATTGAATGTGGAACCACGATACTTACAGTTTTCTCAGGCATGATTATAACTTGCGCAAACATTACAACAAACCCCTTTAGAGGAACCAGGCTGTTGTTTTAGTTGACTAATTTGTCACCTTTGGCTATCCCTTGTGATATATGACAAACTGGCTCCTTATTTATCTTAATATCCGTTATTGTTACTAGCACCGCGTCTTACTACCCGTTCGGTTTATACGCACTTAATATCTGTTAACTGATATTGAAATGAAGAAGCTTGCTTAGCACTAGCTAGATATACTGTTTTGTCAATCGTCCACTTAGTGGCGTTTCCCTCAAAGAGCCTCTCACGAATGGGACCTTGAACCATTCCTAAAAAAAATGTATTTACTAGCGCAAAGTCTAGATGGGTGTCAAATTCACAATTCTCCACCAATTCTCCCCCTGCGGGATAGGGTTTAGAATAGTCCCGCAGTAACCCCTGCTTGTCGTAAGAGGCGACTAAAAGGGGAAGCTTCTGTGCAGGACCCCCCTGCGGGACGGGGTTTAGAATAGTCCCGCAGTAACCCCTGCTTGTCGTAAGAAGCGACTAAAAGGGAGGCTTTTGTGCAGGACGTACCTCGTGTGGGACAAATCTATCCTATATCTTTCCTTTCACATCATTTTCTTCTTCCTTCACTTTCCCCTTTTTTCACTCTTCCCCCTTCGCTTTATCTATCCTTACCTTTGCTTCCTTTCCCCCAGCGTTCATCCTGCACAGAGGCCTTTGGCCTTTCCGTTCACGACCTTGGCAACTAACCCGGCTCTTCTCTGTTTATTATTGGATACCACTGCCTTGAGCTCCGAATGAAAGTGCGCCGGTTGTAATATCTTGGTAGAAGGGCCTTAGGGATGACAACAGTACCCTACCTTGAGAAAAGACCGGTTGCGTTCATGAGGGTCCCGGACGTAAAATTAGCACTTTCTGCATACAATTGCTGCGGTGACCTCTCTTCCGGCGATGCTCCATAGGTCATATCTAGCGTCGTATGGAGCCTCTCGTCGGAAGAGTTAACAGGGCCCTATGTGGTAGAACCAACTGGGATCAACCTGGGTCTACGTCCGAGTACTTTTGCAGGTTGACCTCCCACTCATGAATGAGTTTATTGTCACAGCTGACACCTTACTGTCCGCTGGCACCGTACTGCCAAGTTCCGCTGGCATTTCACTGCCCGGTCCCCTCACAGGGCCGTATTAATGATAGGCGAAACGGGTAAGGCCGTCCAGCCCTGTCTTGATAAAAATCCAGGAAGTGGTGAGGCCCCAGCCCCGCTTCCTGGTGATGTCTCGAGTTGAAGAAAGTCTAGAATCTGAAACGTGTCAGCCCATTTATCCTCGAAAGAGTGATAAATGGAGCAGCAAAATATGACGTTTAAATAAGGAAACTGCGTGATGACACCATTATGATTCAGACTATGACCGACACACAATCCTCAAATATTATGGCGATCTCCAAAATACCGTTGAGTAATACGGCAAATATACAGGTGAAGGTGGAGCCCCACAGGTTCCTCAATGTTTGCAAGGGAGTGGTCACTTGTTATGACCTCGACTGCGTAAGCATTGAGGAGATATGTAAGGAGCTTTCCCCCCAGCATGTCACCGAAGTGTACCGTATTGTCAAAAAAAGAATGGACAAGAAAAGAAGACGGATACGTATATCCTAACATTTGCGACTCCTACCCTTCCGAAGGAGGTCCGAGCAGGCTTCCACGTGCTCAGGGTCCGGCCGTATGTCCCTAACCCTTGGCGCTGTTTTCAGTGCCAGGAATTTGGGCATACGAAGCTGCGATGCCGTGGTAAGCCAACCTGTGCGGATTGTGGACAGGAGGCTCATGAAACACCATGCGAGTCTCCTAGATACTGCGTCAACTGCAAGGGTCCGCATTCCGCCTGGTCTCGGGCCTGTCCAAAATGGAAGGTAGAGAAGAAAGTCCTGGAGATACAATCTGAGAAGAAGATCTCATATGCCCAGGCACGCAAGGAATACGTATCAAGTCAAGCTCCGGTATTTCAAACTTCATATAGCCGGATTGTCAGTCAAATATAAACTGTCCAACTGCCATTGCGCAGTTAATCTTGCTAAGGAGCCAACGCGAACAGTGCCATTGGTCTCTTCTCGAGACACTTATGTTGATCCAGCGCCAACTTCTGTGGCGCCTAAATTTTTAAAGGAGGCCAAACGCCACAACGGTCGTCTCCCCCACCTATACCACCGAGGAGACCTCCTCGGGGAACCCCCCGAGCCCACCTCGGGAAATCCCCTCGAGCCCACCTCGGGGTACTAAATCAAAGGCGGCCGTTGTTGAGCCTCTCACACCCACCTCTGTGCTTCCGGAGGTGGGGACGAGTTGCGGAACAGGTGAGGCCGCTAAGGCGAGTCCCACTGGTGCCTTGAAGAAGGACCAGCGAGTGACCGCCGAAATAAATATTAAAAAAGCGTCGAAGGCCTTAACAAAGCCTTCGCGCAAGGATCCGACTACCCAGTCTCTCCAAAATAAAACGAAGCCTCTCCTGAAGCGGGAGGTCCAGGAGAGACTGGGAAAGGCAAGAGGACCTAAAAAGGCCATCAACCAATTTTTATTATTAAAGGATAGTGACATGGATTGCGAGGATAACTAAATATTATATTAATTAAGTATGACGCAACTACAATGGAATTGTAGGGGTTTCTATGCTCGTATAGAGGAAATAAACAACAAATTTCTTCCCTGCATCCTTCCATCTTGTGTTTGCAGGAGACCCACTTCCGCCCAAATGACAACCCGATGCTTCGTGGGTACGATGTGTATCGTACCGACAAGCCTTTCTTTGATCGGCTAGCGGAGGTGTGGCTTTATTCGTACGAAGCACTATATATCATAAGAATATTAATATTGTTTCTGATCTCCAAGTGATTGGAGAGTTAACAATATGTGCATTTACCTCCCACCGGGTGAGCGTGTCCTAAGAGGACTCTAGAGGCCCTCTTTATACAACTTCCCGCCCCCTATATCATCTTGGGGGATTTTAACGCGCATAACCTGGTGTGGGGGTCTAATTTTACAGACGCCCGTGGGAGGAAGGTAGAGGATATTCTTGTCTCGGGAAACCTGGTGTTAATGAACACCGGACCCAGACACACTTCTCTACCTTTAATGGTGTATCCTCTGCCATCGACCTAACCTTATGTAGTCCCGGGATCGCTGCTCACTTCCTAAGGGAGGTCCACTCGGACCTATTGGCAGCGATCACTTTCCCATTCTGCTTTCACAAATTCAAGATCCTCCCAGTACAGCACGGTTACCCCAATGGGTTCTTAAACGTGCTAACTGGGATAAATTCCGCGACTTGCCGTATTCGACGAACCCCATTCTCCTGACGTCGATATTAAGGCTGGGCAATTTACTTCGACGGTCATCGCGGCGGCGAGGGCATCCATCCCTAAATCCTCGCCAAACCCGCGCCACCGTCTTGTTCCCTGGTGGAACGAGGAGTGCCGGCTGGCTATTTCTAACCGTTCGAAAAGCCCTTCTATCTTTAATCGACGTCCTACTTCGGAGAATCTGGAGTCATTCCGATTCTACGTGCTAGAGCTCGCCGTATTATTCGAGAAAGCAGAAGAGAGTCTTGGAGACAGTTTATTTCTACCCTTACTATTTCCACTCCCACAACCAAGGTTTGGGATCACATTCGTAAAGTACGTAGTAGCAAAAATACCATTTATAATATACCCGCACTCATGTCTAACGGTTCACTTGTCTCCTCCCCTATGGAGGTCGCCAATGTATTGGGCTCGATGGTTGCCGGTATTTCTAGCACTGCGAGCTACTCTAACGAGTTCGCGGTGTATAAGCGCAGCATCGAGCGCCTTTTTATTGATTTTGGCCAAAGTCGGGGGGATGATTATAACTCCCCCTTTACTAAAGAGGAACTTACCTATGCCCTGTCCCAGGCGGGCAATACAACTTCTGGCCTGGATGATATCCATTACGAAATGTTGCGCCAACTGTCCCCTGCTGGACGGGCGTTCCTCTTAGACCTCTACAATTGTGTTTGGGAATCTCGTCAATTCCCAACACTGTGGAGGCAAGCAACCGTTATCCCAATATATAAAAGTGGCAAGGAAAAATTAGAGCCAACTAGTTATAGACCGATAGCCTTAACTAGCTGTGTATGCAAAATATTAGAAAAAATGATAAATAAACGACTTATATGGAGTTTAGAATCCCGCAATCTGCTATCCAATATTCAATGTGGTTTTCGCCGTAACCGATCCACGGTGGATCATCTCGTCCGTCTTAAGACTGCTGTTCGTGACGCTTTTCTCCACAAACAGCATCTTTTGGCGGTTTTCTTTGATTTGGAGAAGGCGTACGATACTACATGGCGTTACGGCATCTTAAAAAACCTTTTTAATTGGGGTTCCGGGGGAACCTCCCTATTTTTATAGCTAATTTTATGTCAGATAGACACTTCCGGGTAAGGTTAAACAACACCTTATCCGATGACTTTATTCAAGAAAATGGGGTGCCCCAGGGCAGTCCTTTGAGCTGTACGTTGTTCGCTATTGCGATAAATAGCGTTGTAGACAACGTGCGCTTACCTGTTCGTTCATGCCTTTTTGTGGATGACTACGCAATTTATTGCAGTTCATCAAGTCTCCACAGGGCTGAACGACAGATACAAGTCGCTGTAAACAATCTATGGTTGTGGGCATCTCGTAATGGCTTTCGTTTCTCTGCGGCCATGACGACTGTCGTCCACTTCCATAGATTACGCGGAATACAGCCGGCCCCCAATATTTAAATGAACAACGTTGTTTTACCTGTCTCCGAGACCGTAAGGTTCCTGGAACTTTTATTCGATTTTAAACTAACTTGGATCCCCCACATCAAAGACCTGAAAGCGAGGTGTGTTAAAGCTTTGGATTTACTTAAAGTTGTGAGTGGTCGCTCTTGGGGTGCTGATAGGGAAACCTTGATGCGCCTCTATAGAGCCTTGGTGAGATCAAAACTTGATTACGGCAGTTTTGTATATGGTTCTACTAGACCCTCGGTGTTAAAGATGCTCGATAGCGTCCACCATGCTGGCATTCGACTGGCTACTGGTGCTTTTCGTACCAGTCCAGTCGTCAGCATCTGTGCCGACGCCGGTGAGCCCCCTCTTTCTTAAGGCGGTATTATCTCCTGGCACCTTACGTGTCGAAACTCGCATTGCATGCCAAATAATGTTGCTTACCGCCCTGTGTTTCATCCCCCTAACCATGTCTTGTATGAAACTAAATGGCGTAGTACAACGCCGGTTGGGATCCGGATGCTATCGGTTTTCGACACGTGTTGGATAGTCCTCCCAAAGGCTATCCCCACATCATCAGGTCGAGTTTCTCCCTGGAAGATACGCCCTCCAAAATGCCATTTTGATCTTGCCAAGTTCCCTAAAGCGACCACCCCAAACTTTGTATATGAGAGGACCTTTAATGAGCTCCTCTCCACTCGCTTTCACGGATTTGAGCGCATATACACTGATGGCACTAAATCTGGAGCCTCCGTGGGATGTGCTTTTGTTGTGGAAGGATCCAATTTTAAATTTGGTTTACCTAAAGAAACCAGTGTTTTTACGGCTGAATTATATGCCATTTTTAAATCTTTGTGTTTTGTATACCGAAGTAGTCACCGTTCTGTCCTCATCTGCACAGATTCCATGAGTGCTCTGTTGGCATTGTCCACTCTCTACTCCTGGAATCCCCTCGTGCAGATGATACATGAGCAAATTTTTAAAATTGATTCATTAAGCACCCGGCTCGCCTTTTGCTGGATTCCTGGTCACGCTGGTCTTCCAGGAAATTAACTGGCGGACCAGGCAGCCAAGGAGGTAGGACGCCGGCCGCGTGTCTGGGTGTCATGTTTTTAGATCTAAAGGGTTATGTTCGGCGTGGAGTCTTACGCACCTGGCACGAGCAGTGGGTCTCGACCCCTGCTCAGAACAAGCTGCGGTCCATCAGGGACGGTGTGTCGCGATGGCCCTCTTCTATTCGAAAGTCTAGAAGAGAGGAGTCATCGTGACGAGACTCCGCGTCGGGCATACTTCATTGACCCATAGTTTTTTACTGAGAGGGGATCCACCTCCAGTGTGTGAGTTTTGTGATACTCCCCTTAGTGTGCATCACATTTTGGTGGAGTGTCGCAAACTAGCCCCTATCCGTCTGGCTCTTGATTTTAAAGGTGACTTACGTTTTTTATGACGTGATAGTGCGGATGGAGTTATTTGTTTACTCCGTTTTATACGCCAGGCGGATCTTTTTAATGCCATTTGAGTCACTTTTATAAAGTGGCTCTTTTGGATATTATCTAATATTGAGATCTTTTTAACAGTTTTATTACAATTTAACATGTTGTTTTGTCTTTTTAACGTATTTAATTTTAACATGTTGTGTCATTTTAACGTGTTACATTTTAATATGTTTGTTTTGTCTTTTTATTGGAGTGATACACTTGTGGATTTTTTTAGCAGGTCTATCATTTAATTTATATCAAGAGCCCAATTGAGCACTCCTATGGAGTTTCTCAGATGGTGAATGTTTTATCTCTTTCCCAATGGGGATTTTATTATGTTTTTATTATATTTCAAGGCCCTAATGACCTCGATGTGTCGATGGGCCTTTAAACAATAATAATAATCCACCAATTCCCATATTCTTACCAGTCACTCACTTACGTTCTCTTCTTCAGGCTCTTTTCTAGCATTGAAAAACTTAATCTCGCACAAAAACAGACTCCGTGGGCAAAAAGTACTTGTCAAACAACTCAACGAGAGCACGAATTTCAACTCCTTAGGCTTTATAGCTGTACTTAAGCTATCCATTAACGTAAAGCTTCTTCATCCAATGCGTTAAGAAACAGGCCTTTCTTCTGGTTTCACTCTTGATGCGATTAGCGTCGAAGAAACTCTCCATCCTAGTTTTATAAAGAGATCAATAATTTTTTAAGTAAACCCCTCAAGACGCCCATGGTGGTGGTTTCTCCGTCTTCAGCATTTTGAATGCAAATCTAGACTCCTTCGTTGGGATTGACGTCTCAGGTCTTCAATTTCGGATGCACTTAGTATGTTTGTAAACTCGAATAGGTACTTGTTATTCTTGGTTTTGGTCAACACCAGATTTGACAATGGGTAATCCCCTCCTCGTCGCCAATGTTAAATACTCGCCACTAATTTAACGTTCACACTTCCTATCTTGTCGCACAACACCTACCAAGTCACACCTCTCACAGATAATCATACCATTTCATAGCCAAAACAATGTTACCAACTACACCATTGTAATATCTCACACTCCATTAAAGAAAATCAAAATGTAGTTCATATTTATTGAAAGGGGTAAATGAACTAATCCATTTTTATAAAGTTAAGAAAGACGTAAGTTTAATACAAAATTGTTAGTTTTCTAAAGAGAGGAAAAAACTTGTTTAAGGATTAACCGCCCAGTAGTCAAATAACAATACAAATTAAAATACTCCTTACTAAAATTAATTATAAAATAATTTAAAATAATCTACTTTCACTTTAAATGAGAAAATAAGAATAATTTTGTACCAATTGAATAACATGATTACAGAATTAATTATATAACTCAAATAAACAAACAACCCAAAGGTTGGTTTGATGTGATTAAGACCATCCAGCGTTGTGCATGCACTCAGTCCCTTGGCTGATGGATGCTACATGCACTATCTGGTAGAAATTCCGTGTACAAGGGGAGTTCATAAAGTGTGGTGGTTCCCCGTTGCCTCCCACACTGAATGTCTATGAGCGAGAGCAAAAGTGCCTACCAATTTTACCGGAAAGGTATTTTTACATACCTTCCAGGGTTCTTTAAGATGCCACAATTGACATGGAACCGATGGCTTTAATCCCCCTGCGGAGGAAGTTGTGTTAAGGATTTGTTTTGTTCAAAATTAATTCGTTGACCTCGGCTGGGTTCGAACCCTCGGATCCTGAGGTAAGCACTTTACCCCAAGACCAACGAGGTCGGCAATACATATTGTCTACAACTCAAACTATTTGGTATATAGAACTAATGGCATGTAGGAATCTTCCTGCCAGGATGTAAATTAAAACAGTTCGTGGAAGCATATGTTTATCTAGAATAGGATTGTTAAAAAAAAAGTTAGGTCAATTTTGTCCAGGCACTTAAGAGTGATTGTGTATACTCATCAGTGGAAGAAAGTATCACCAGCAGGTAAACTAGAGGCCTCACAGGATGAACTACTACTCATTTTACTCCATCTCTTTCTACTTCATACATTGGCGTCTAAGTGTGATAGTTAGTATGCTAAGTTGTGTCAAGTTAAGATGCAAACTACCCCTTAAAACTTTGAATTCACCTAGGAGGCAACGTCGTTAATTAATATTGATTGTCATGCCAAACAATATTCAAGTAAAGATGATTGTTACAGCTGAATACCAGGTGGGCACTCCTGTGCCTAATACGCCTTGCAGCTTCACGGTGAATGCGTCCATCCAAAGAACGGGCGTGATTGTTTCGCCCACCTATCCTGGGGCCTACCCTAAAGACCTCAGCTGCATTACCTCTTCGAAGGACAGCCGGGCCAGAGGATAAGGCTAGAGTTCAGAGACTTTGACCTTTTCTTCGGTGGCCCACAGTGAGTTTTAGCGATGAGCTTTTTTTTTTAACAAACATATTATATATTTATCAGAGTTACCTTACTGGTTTAACAAAGGCGATTATTCTTGCCTTGTCTGGTCTGATTTGCCGGTGACGGGACATTTTGGGATTTGAGCCCTCATTGGATTGTTAAGATTTTTTTTATAGATGGTTTCCCTCTCTACTTTCCCGCAAATGTGATTGTACTTTCTCTCAATTCTTACTTTTTAATCCCATTAGTGTAGATAGTGGATACACCATGCGGAAAATTAATTTAAATGAGTATAAGAAGACACAAGCAATAGTAAAAAGGGATTATACAACAAACTAGCTGAATCCCCGTTCTTCACACGGGATATTGTGTTATTATTTATTTTTGGATGAAAATTAGAAACTTTTGTTTGAAGCTCAATGCATGGTTCTTAGTGCTACCCTAGAAACACCGAGAGGAGGTGACCATGTATCGTTTCTCAAGGGAGTTTTATTTTCGGCAGGCCCTTTCCTACTGCCTGGGGCGTTATCAGCTGAGCGCGACTGGACAGTTCTCCCCCCTTCCACCATCCCCTTCCACCATACACCACCCTCGGCCGAGCCCTCTCACTCACACAGACACTACAAACACAACCAAATTCAGCAAAATATAAAATACATACTTCTACCTTCGCTTGGAGTTGCATATTAAAACGTAATTACATATTTTAATTAATTGTCTGTATTGTTTTTTTTCCACCCCTTAGAAGCATCTATGGGGTTAAAAATAGTTGCTATATTTTTTGGAAGGCATTATTAGAACAAACTTATCGAATTATTACCCTCTAAACACTTAACAAGAGTTTATAAAGCAATATTGTTGATTAGGGTAGCTACCCAAATGTCACCCCCTTAATCACAAAACATCGGAATGAAACATCTTTAGTTTTCCTAATTAGCTTATAAGGAACAACTGTGCCAAATTTCAGCCCTCTAGCTTCGTGGCAAATGTGAGAATTAGTGACGAGTCAGTCAGGGCTTTCGCTTTTATTTAGTATATATAGAGAGATTAGCAAATGTTAAAAAAAAAAAAAATCCCCATCATAGCTTAAGGAATAACCATACTTGACAATATCTTAATTTTTCAATAATGTATCTCTCTTGTGTAGGACAGAAATAAAACAATTTGTATCCCTCTGGTATGCATTGGCGCAGGAACGTGAATATAATAATGTGCTGATATAAAGGATAACATTTTTGGGGTTAAAAACACCCAGAAAAATGTGATATTTAATGGTCCCACATTGCATTTTTGTCATTTATTTTAAGCATGCCAAACATTAGAATAAAGACACATAAAACAAATTAATAAAAATTATATCTGGTGCAGCTCAACTAAAATTATGAAACACTAAAATTTAAAGTAGGTTTCCAAACACCTTTGCCCTATATTCGTTACCAGCTATAAAATCACTAACTTGTTTTGCATTTTCAAGTTTGTTAAGCCTCTCAGGGTATGCATTTATCAGACACAGGTGATTTAGTCTATGTTGCCTTATCGTGGAGCGAAGATAGTTTTTTATGTGTTAAAGCATTTAAAAACTTCTTTATGCGGAAGCTGACATAGCTGGTATTACTATCAGAGTTTTCAAAATCACTTCAATGTATGCTCCAGGGACATTTTATTTTTATTATGTTAACTTAGTGTGAGCTTTGTATCTTGCCTCAACAAAATCTCTACATTATCTAAAGGTTTTATTTTATTATTTTGGGAGGGGAGGGGGGGAATTTACCCCCAACTCCCCTTCTGTTCCTGCGCCACTACTGGTATGGTACTAAGCGATTGCAAAGGACAGCCATTATAGCCGACTCTTTTCTTGACATAAAACCATTGCTTTAGTTAATTAGTGAGAGAACAAACCTGAAGCGTTAAGTGATCAGAGCAACTGAGTAGAAAAAATGAAATTTTAATTCATCCATCCAACAGTCAGGGCAAGCAAGGCAAGCACTGCTTGCCTTTGATAGAAGATATGTAATTATTTTATTAAATGTTTGCAAAAATATTCTCTTGCTAACCGTTTAAATGTAATTCAAGCATCCGTAAGTTCGAAAAAAAAAAATCTCATACATGGCAGTGACCGTAACATGCATGCAAGATGTGCATTAGTCCATCTAATGGTAGTTGAAAGTCGTACAACCTGAAGATGGCGTCGTGTGAACACCAAAATTTGTACAAGATTTGTTTTGCACAAATTATTGTATACAATTTCAGAAAATAGAACGCATCTTATACCAGCCATCTTTCTTGTACAACTTTTGAGTTGTAAACACGAAAACTTCGTCTGATAGACAATAACTTTTTTATCAAAAAAGAGTGATTGTAAGAAAAACAGCTAAATACTTGAAAACAAACAAATAATTATAATTGAAGGCGGTTAAACCACAAATATAAAGGTTTTCAACTGTTTAAAAGAAATATATATATTAAATTTCAATAATATTCAGGAATGATTAAGAAATTACTTACATTAAATAGCAATATTTTCCAAATCATTCAATCATTATTATTTTTTTATAAAAGGGCAAAAACGTCACTTTTTTTCCAAATAATGTATGCAATCACAGATGCCGTGTGAACAGTCACTGGCTAAAATTTGTATGTAATCCATGTGATTTACAACTTTTTATACAAGAAGGTTTGTCATGTGTACCGAGCTTTGGAGTTTTGTGGAGTTTATGTAGCAGGGGCTTTTGTTTGGTTATGTATAACAGTGAAAGCTAACAAACGAAAGTTTTTAAGTATTTGTATATAATAAGTGTAATAACACAATAATGTAAATCACAGAACAAAAGGACGTCCAGAGCCACAACTATCATTTTAAAAAAACATCTCCAAATAGTTTTTGAAGTATAACAAATGTTTAAAAAATTCCCGGACCTCCCCTTTTAGGCTTGAGGCACCCCTTCCAAGCTTGCCTAAGAATTTTGGCCACGAGACGCTACTGCTATCCAAGTATAGTTTTATAACTATATTGATATTATTGGAACGTCTTATTAAAACATAATGTATAGATAATTAAGTTATTCAACTCAAAAACTTTGTAGTCATATTATTTAAGGAATTGCTGAACAGAAAATGGCCTACACTCAACGCTTTGGAGTCAGCCTACATATTTTAGCATACATGGCTTAAGATAAATTTTAAGTTAATTATGTCAGAGTAGTTAGGATTATGGCAATAATAAAACTGACTCAAGACTTCATAGTACTATAATTGAACCACAGTACATGATCAAGACTACCCATACTCTATAGCAGTGGTTCTCATAAGACCCGCCTCGGTGGCGTAGTTAGCTAACGCGCTTGTCGTGTTGAGCTCGAATGTTGAGGATGGGGAGATCTAGGTTCGAATCTCGGTCGGGTGAATTGGGGGTGGTTTTTCCTAAATGGTTTTCCACTCTCCCTCCACGCAAATGCGGGTTCACTTCCTCTAATTCAACCTTCCCAATTCCTAATCCATTAGTGTAATTAGTACTTAAAGCATATAACCCGAACGGGTAGTAAGATGCGATGCTAAATATTATAAATAATATTCTCATAAGGTGGTCCAATTTAAATAATTAAACTGATATATATAACTCAACACCACTGTTTTTTAGAGCTTGCGTCTGACAACCTTGTACTAGGTCTGATGGGTGAGGGGTGGGTGAAGGTCATTACGGGAGAAGGGCAGGTGAGAGTCATTCCAAAGACAAAGACAAACTTACAATTAGAATTAACCAATATTCAAGGCTCAGAAGAACTGAAGAGTAACTTTACATACTGCTAGTTGTCACAACCTTTCCTACCACAGATGGGGTATGACTTATAATTGATATTCAATTTTATTTGATAAAATTTGTGATGTAGGTATAACATATGTATTAAACTGTTTACCGATTTCATAAAGAATGACAAACAGTCTCACCTATCTAGGGCATTCTGTACATTACACCTGTGACTGCATAATATGTTATTCTGTGGGCACGTTGTCTGATCTAGTTTAGTCTACCAGCGACAGGGAAGTCGGGGTTCACATCCCGGCTGGGTGTAATGAAGATTTTACATGCATTATTTGGCACGCTCCCTGTACTTTTCTTATTCCTACAGCTTTAAATTAATTAAATGTGGGCATCCTGTGTGAGAAGTAATACACAGTGCAAAAAAAAAAGTACTTATAAAAGTCCTTTGACGGGATCACTTCATTTTATTCATATATGGGGTAACCATTTAAAATTAAAAATTAATATATAATACCTTTTTTATCAACCAAGAACCATGATAGATG